>SOMO01000126.1:444783-455768 GCA_028128575.1 Paedocypris carbunculus
GTGTGTGTGTGTGTGAGAGAGAGAGAGAGAGAGAGGAGAGTGTGTGTGTGTGTGGTGTGTGTGTGTGTGTGTGTGTGAGAGAGAGAGAGAGAGAGAGAGGGACGCTTGTCTATTGGCCTGTCAACATGCCCAAAGAAAACATCAGCACGGGGCCTGTTGATCAGATCCATATGTCTGGCTCGGTCCAGATAGCGAGAGACTCTTCTGCTAATGAGGGGGAGAATAAAACCAGCGGCGTGAAGGAAACAACAGTTCGCTCGACAAACAGACAAACCCGCGGGCTTGGGCTTTTATTGAGACCCGACGTGTCGTAGGCTTCGCTCTTTATGACTTCCTCTGGCTCTCTCCAGGCTCTTGTGGGGAGAAACATCTACAGTGGGATCTGATCCGCGTCTTTGCCGATTTTATCTGCGGAACAGCGAGGTCGGTGGGCTTCCAGGCTGTAGTGGAGCCGGACTTCCACTGGTGCAAACGGACAGCACGTGTGAAGCGTCACTCCTGCCCTATCTCTAACAGGCACGTGGTGGGTGATTTGGAGATTTTGTGAGACCACCGACACTCAGCATTACAGCGGGTCACGGGGGAAAGTGTGGCCTTCATGTCTGGAAATAAAAGCCAGAGGCGGCTCCTGGTGTGAGTGTGTGTGTGTGTGTGTGTGTCCAAAGTGTGGCAGGTTTTATTTGTTTATGGCCTGTGTGTGTGTGTGTGTGTTGTTATTTATTATATGTAAACACATATACGTACTGTACTTGTGCACAATACATGTACCGATATATTCTCTCTGTTCTTCTGTCCAATATCCCAATAGTTTTGTTTGTTGCTTATAATATAGTCTTTATTATGAAGATTTATGTATATTCTGTCTCTCTCCCTCTATGTGTAGTAAAGCTATGGTAAATGTACATTCTACATGATATATGTGCTTAAAGTACTGTTAAAGCACAGTATTATTAATTATTAAAATACCAGTATATACTTTTTCTGAGCTAACCAGGTGAATGGTTGTGCTTTATTTTAAATGACTAACTAATTAAATGTTAATTAACTTCTTATCACAATTTCTTATTGGTATTGATCTTGTACCATATTATTGGTATAAACGCTTGTTAAATCACAGAGCTTTACAATAAAACATAATGCGTATAATAGCGCCCTCTGGTGGACATAACGCAATATTTATGATGCATTTTATTTCTTAAACATTAGAATAAACGCCATTTACAACCAAAGAGAAAATTAACATTAGGCTTGGAGTTTTTCGTGGTAACCAATAATATTTTTATGTTACTATATTTTAGAACAATGTTTTAGTGGTTATTAATACGTCTAAAGTCTGATTTTCGGTTTACTTTTTAACAAAAGTTTGTGATATAATGAAAATATTCTAAGCTACATTATTCAGGTTAGATGATTCAAATTACTTGGCCTACTTTTCTTGTGATATATATATTCTCTTTATATTCGCTTGTACATGCAGTTCACAGCCAATACATAATTTATATATTTGCGCCCTCTGCTGGTAAAAGTAAGAAACGTTTTCTTTTCCCCACTCATTTCACAATACGTTTACAGATTCTCTTTGAAATAAACCTTGGTTTCAACTCAACCCATCTTTGTGATGTATGAATTTAGTGATTTGCCACATAGGTTATTATTTTTTAGGATGCATCTTATTAATATGTGATAATACAATAATAATGTGTCAATACATATCACAGTATATATTACCATAACGTAATATTTGGTACTGTTCTATGAAAAGTGCTATTACAAAAAGAAACATTCAAACTACTTTTGAATTGTTCTACAGTCAGCCAATTACAAACATTCACCAGCAGAGGCCGCCTTAACTCGTAGTTTAAAAATGACCAGTTTCTCTTTCTCGCTCTATCGTTTTTTCTCTATTAGAATACTATTCAATTTGATTTTGAAATTTGAATTTGAAATTACACAAATGCACAAAGCTGATGGCCCGAAGGATTTACCAAAATAAATCACAACTAGTTGTGATTTAATTAGAATCCTTCATTTATTGTTACAGGAGCCTTTTTTTTTTATCTCGGACCGAAACCTATTTATCTACAGTAAATATTAACATACTGAACCCTTTTCTTTCATCCTTGATCACATCCATGTCCCATTGGTTTTCTCATCCGTTAACTTTTTCGTTGTTTTCTATTGTTTAATTGCCTTTGTTGCCCGACACGTGACTGAACAGAAATACCGTATTTAGTGTCATCGGCTAAATACGTATTTTATTTCCACATTTCTAAATAAGACAGCGGTTCAACTACAACAACAGCAAAGACTCTAGAAATTGTATGGAGTCATATGAAGGGTCAGGACAGTTCAGGAACTAAATCTCCGGATCAGGTGTCATCCTTCCTGCAGTTTATCGTGAAGACGCGTGGTAGTGAACGCCAGCGAGCGGAGATATATTTAGCCGTGTCTGTTGTGTGGTGTGGTGTGCTCATGGATAATTCATGATTCTGCAGCTGAATGATGGACCGTGTGATATTAGTACCTGCAGCACGACTCCAGCATCGAGTTGTGATCCGTCATCTCGACAAATCTGTGCACGAGCACCGGAAGTGAAGTGTAACTTGACCTTGAAGACGGGGTCAGTGATTGGTTTACGGCGGAAAAAGTAAACGCACGTGCACACACGCAGCAGCAGCAGCAGCAGCAGATACCTGGAGGGCCGAAGCCTCTGAGATGGAACAACAGGCTGGAGAAATGTAAAACAGACCGGCTGAAGGCAGAAAACATGATCACGCTGAGAAGAGCGTGATGGCCTGCACGGCGAGGCTGAACTAGAATGTAATCATCGATCTGAGGAAGAGGAGCAAGCGAGTAGACCAGCAGCTCGGGATGAAACCAGTTGGATAGTTTGTAGAAGTTTAATGGGATAGAATGCATAGAATGTATAATAATCGGATATGGAAATAAACCAATGTTTCCCCGAAAATAATACAGGAGTCTTATAATGTTTTTTCTTTTCTTTTTTATTTATGTTATTGAGCTGATAAAAACGTATATGCACGTCTGCCTCTGGAAACATATAAAGGCAAAAAGAGAACACAACGCGCATTCTCACCTTAAAGGTGAACTATTTTCTTATATTTATGTGCAGTTAAAAGCAAGTTTTTGAGACGCTAAAATTGAGGGAAAAAAACAGGTGCTTATATTTGCGTAGTTACAATAGTTACGTACACAATACGTGCGTGTGTGTGTGTGTGTGTGTGTGTGAGAAACATGTGTATCTTTTATATACTGTACTTTATCACTTGCATTCCATTAATTACATCATTATATATGAATGTATTTTTGTGTTATAAGACATTTTTATTTTGCAACTGCATGAATACAGATTTCTTCTACTAATAATTGGTGCCATTTCTGGATAAATATCCATGTTCCTGGACTTATAATTCTTGGAGCACATGTGCTCTGTGTGTATGGTAAACAGATGTCTCAAATTACACTTCCTAGAAACACACTCACACACACACACACAGACACTCCGGCACGGCCTCTTCTACACGTCTCCCAGCACGTTCATCTCCTTAATTCATCTGACAAGAACTATTTACTCTGTTCTTCATTTTCTCATTAAAAACAGCATGAATATTCACTCATGACTCAGCATCTCTTGCACGTTCTGCCTCACACACGAACACACACACACAGACATGTTGGCTCACGTGTCAGCAGACGCAAGCACGGGTACATTGGTTATGTTCTTTTCTTCTGTTTTTCTTTTTTTCTATCCATACACCCATCCATTCCCCCACCGAGCTCCAGCAGTATTGCGTAACTTATCCTTCTCATGTGGTTGTAAATACGGTGTCCAAATTATGTTTGTAAAATATCACATATACGTGTGGCACAGCATGGCATCAAAAAGCACATACACACTCACACACACTTGATCTCAGCAAACATCAGATTTACGAACTAAAGATGAACAACATTGCCACAAAAAATGCTATTTCTATGTATTTGCTGTTGTGTTTTGTAATAAATATTATATAAAACACAACAGAGTAACAAAGTGATAAATCTGCAACATATTTTGTGGTTTTATGATTACATTCATGATGATTGCTTTGTGTTAAGTCACAGGTTTAACAAGTTTCACTTAGATTTTAGGTTTAACCTGTGCATTGCAAAATGAAAATGTGAAAGTCAGACACAAATAAGAAAATATATGAACTATCATTAATAAGGGTCGATAAATTAATTCAGATTTCAGTTCTCTTGTTTCTCTGTGTTTCTTCGAGGTCAATTTGTCGGTTTTTGATCTTAGGGTAAACAAAGTATTTTAAAGTAGAACCCTTGGTGTTTTAAAATTAGCACAAGTAGAATTATTTTAGGCTATATATATTACAATATTTTAATAAATACTAAGGGTCTGAGAAAAGAAGGTTTGTGCTGTATCTTTCTGCGTATGGAAAGTCATTCTAGAACATGAAACTGGACGTGTGCGTGTGTGTGTATATGTGTGTGTGTGTGTGTGTGTGTGTTAATATTGTCATTGCCCAGATTATTTTCAAGCCACTGGGCAGTAAATGGAGCTAAAAGCTCTGGGTATTAATTAACCTAACAGCTCGGTCGAATCTCAACGCTTTCTACTGCGCTTATCAAAGACACGTATACGTGTTTACCATATGAGAAGCCAGACTATAGATTTATTGCCTATAAGGTTACCCAGGGGTTTGATGCTCTCTGTCACATCTCCCATATGCTGGGAGTTCACGTCTAATGTTCAGTAGTTTTTAGTGTAAAATAATAATCAGCTTCACTCCCGAGGTGTTATAATCTCATCAGGCCGTTAAATATCACGATCAGCTCACTAATCACCCAGAGCATCACAGAAGTCACCATTCAGCTACTCTTTCCTGTTTGCACTTCCTTTACGGTTAAAATGGCCATTCACTCTCTGATTTGACATGTTTATCTGCCTATTGTTTGGTTGATTAAAAAGAAACCATTGGGTTCTTTCAGACAAGATGAGTCTACTCATATATTTACATGTATGTGTTTGTGTATGTGTGTTTGTGTGAATGTGTGTTTGTGCTTGTTGGTGTTTGAAAAATACGATCGCTTAATTCTGATTCAGTGCCTCTCGTCCTCACTGAGCTGAATCTTAAGAGACCAACAACTGTCCATCTGTCTGCTTCTGTGTGAGCGCTGCAATTATTTATGTTGGCGCCATCAGTTCAGTTTGTTTTCGTTTTGACAGCATCAATCTTTGTCTTTATACTTCCAGTTGGATTTTAGTAAATAGTAAATCTAAGCAAATTTTACAATATATCATTATTGTTAGTATTATTGTTATTGTTATATTATTCTTATGTATTATTATTTTTACTATTATTATTATTATTAGTTTACATAACAAAAAATGCACTGTTAACCAAGACAATACATAACAAAGTCGACGCACGGACAATTATGGAATAAAGCAATCAGCACTAGATGAGCTTTAATGAATTGATGGCGGGGGCGTACGGACCTCATAGCCAGTCTGACGTCACGTAGAGGAAGAGGACGGGGAGGAGCGATCGTACGTATATGGGTTCGGGAGGGGAAGGTGCTTGACATATGGACTAAACACTACGGACGGTGCTGAGCGTTTGTGCTTGGAAACCCACTGGATAGCAAGTGTTTTCCGCGCCAGACACTGATGCTGAAGAAGAGTTCGTTATGAGGATGCTGGCAGTTTGATGAGGAAGATCCCGGTGTTCAGCCGTTACAGGAAGAAAGGAGAAGTCGTCTTTTTCCGCCTGTCGTTTTTAACATTTCGAACAACCTTTATCACAGAACCTTGAAGTTGTGGACCTTTTTACTGTAGTTGTTTTATTCAGTATTTATTATAAGGTGCTTTAGGATTTCAAAGCTCGCGTTTTTATCACTGTCAGTGCCTTCCATATTTTACATAGGTTTTTTTTTATAGACGTCGACTGCGTGATTTTCATTTTTTTTTATTTTTACGCGATTAGAATTTTTTTTATTATTTTACGCACACGCGTATTAACTCCCAGGTCGATTAACAAAAGCACGTTGCCATTATTCGCGCGAGAGCGTTTATATAGACGCCACGCGCCTCGTTCAGCCCTGACAAACGGTCCACGTCCGGCGGCACCGCTCGATATCCAGTTCTGAACGGCTCAATTACCGACATGACGGACGGACCGAGACAAAGGGGGAGCGCGACTCCCAGCAGCGGCGGGGACCAGGGCACGGGCGACGGTACCGGGGCCGGTGAGTCGTCGGTGGCGCTGAAGAAGGAGATTGGTCTCGTCAGCGCCTGTGGGATCATAGTTGGTAAGTGATCACGTTTATGTGGGGAAAAAACAATCCTATCCTATTATTCTTTAATATTATGAACGAGCTTAGTGTTTGTCAATTCATAATTTACCCCTCACGGAAGATTTAAATGACNTCTATCTGTCTAGTATATAGTCTATAGTCTATCTGACATGCGCCAGTTAAATGTTTTAATCCAGCCCACCGAAATTGTAAAAAATGTAATGAAAGTCAGATATTTTTTTAACTTAAATCCGGATAATTCGTTATGAAGGTTTATTTTATTATCTATATAAACACATTTTTAAAAGCGGAACCAAATACACAAAATGTACGTAAAAGAATTGTACTAGTCTATTTTTAGCATTTACTTTTAAACTGTTTCCTTCAAGTCCCAAAATGCGTATCAAATTATTTGCCCACCCCTGGTCTATAGTCTAACTGTCTCACTCACCACCCCCCCTCCACCTCCAGCATTTTCTTTCCCTCTATTGCTCTCTCCATTTTTCTTCTGCCCCCCTTTTTCCCTCTCTCTCTCTATCTCTTTCGCTCCCTCTCCCATCATTCTTTTTCCTGGTACATCACAGACCGTTAAGCAATAAGTTGTTTTGTTAATGGTAGGAACAGTGTAACAGGCCAGTACAACATGTTACATTTCAGAAGGAACACTGCAAGAAAGAAAGAAAGAATGAAAAAAAGCAGGAAGTTGAGAGTGGGGGATAAACCACGACTGAACTGAACTCGGATATACAGAGTCCATTTTATTTATTGCTTTGAGTAGCTCCAAGCAATAGCCACTCTTGATGTGATGATAAGATTTCAAAAAGAGCTGGAATATGATAACCTCATGGCAAAGTTTAACTGTAATCAGGTCACACGTTCACATGCTTTTGGTCGGCCCACGTGAACATCATTATCAGGTGATTGTCACTTCGGATCACTCAAAGCTTTCCTCGAACCTTTGTTCTCTAAACTTCTCTAAATCAATCAAGCTGCTTTATAGTTGCGGCCATCAGCGTCTTTATCGAGGCTAATGTGGAAGTGAAACAGAAATTAAATAGTACAATTGCTTTAAACAGTACATGCATACGTATATACAGTATCTGAGACCAGGGTAAAGGTGTAAAGTTTGACTGAGGCCAAACTTAATGTGACCTATTGGCATATAAAACTGTAATAATTATTTACTCTGGTTTTTTCGGTTAATGCACAAGTGTGTTAAAGGTTATTGATTTTGACAAGGGGTTACTGGTTAAGCCTTCTGTAAGCCGATTAAAATCAAACCTTAGAGAAAAGCATTGTTCAATAAAATCAACTTGGAAATATTAGTGGAGTGTACACTTCTCAGCTCATTATATTTTTCCACTTTAAACGGAGGCTTTTCATGATCTGGAAGTAAATCCCTGGAAAATGCGTCCTTTTAAAAAAAATTCCATGTTCTTCTGAGAGACAAGGTTCTGTGTGCAGAAGAATCATACGTTTTCATGTATTCATTCCAATTCAATGGTATTTTTGCATTGCATTCGAGGCCTTTGCATTGCTAATTTCCACTAGTTTTTATTTCTGAAATTTGGATTCTACGACTGGAACGTTAATGTCGACATAAGTATTTATAAAGTGTAAACAAATCGCCATTAAGCTGGAAACGGCTGAAGCGGCTGATCAATCGGTCCATGAAGGAAATCAATACGCCGCTCCGGAGGTTTTCGCTTCAATAACCATGTGATCCGGAGATTTAAAAGCACTAAACAGCAAACTCCAAAATTAAAGTCACATCTCCAAAAGCAGTTGTTGACATGCACACACCCGAGTGAACTGACATGATGGTTGTTCAGTTCAGTCTTTAACTCACGGTTTATCGAGCCATGCAAAGTGATTTACTTGCCTGAGAACCTCACAGATCATGACAAGTAGAGCGCACGAGCGATTTACACTAATTTTGTCATTATCCATTTTGTCTTAATCAGTTGAGCATGGCGCTAACAACACCAAAGATGATTGGCTATCTTTTCATTGTCTGGTGCTGTGTAAGCGGCTTTGGGAAAGGCAAACGTTCCAATCAACCATCTTGAAGATCTGGATCCAGTTGTAAACATCTGGCCCAGTGAGGTCTGATTAGATCAGAGCGTGGAGTCGATCAGAACATGCGGTTACACCAGCTGTGATTTTTGGGAAGTAAGAGGTGCATTTTGTACAGGAAGTCCGTTTTTTCTTTTCCACACGACTCAGCAAGAGCCCTGCACGCGCAAACGTGGCCTTCAGAAGCCGGCGGTCGCTTTAAGGATCACAGCACAAAACCTGTTGACGTCTGTGCTTCCTGCGAGTTCCATTATGGTCACTAGCTGGTTGAAACCAGATCAATCCCCTCTTGGATGTGCAAGACACCTTTAGCTATGAAGTTGCACAACTTGCACTTTAAGGTCATGGGACACGCTGATGATGCTGATAATCATATCTGGATTTCACTGTGGAGATTAAGAATAACCAAAGCCAGAAGCTAGATGACCTGGTGTGCTCGTAAAGGTTTATGGATGTTCGGTTACAGTGGATTACTTAGCAAATGTGTGTTGTGAAAGCAGGGGTTGGCGAGCAAATGTGATTGCTTGTTTACCGCGTGTTTACCGGATAAAGGTGTTTCCAGAACAAGGATTCAGAACATGAAAGGACCTCGAGTAAAAAATCAAGGACAATTCTTTTTGTATAAATTCAGTGTAGATCAATGCAGAATCTACATTCTCTGGCACAAACACCTTCAAAATGTGCATTTCTCACACGATTCTACTGAATTGTTTGGGCCTGATGAGCTATTTTCTCACTTCTCTCTAGGTTAGTTGAACATGGGGGGGATTTATGGACCGCCATAAAAAACTCTCGCTTTTGATGCACGTCATTGGACAGTAAAATCACCCAAGGACACGATGGTTAAAAAGTAACTGCAATAAATTAGTCCAATCACCATTTTAGAATGAAATCGTGGAGATTTGACTTGTCATCAAACGGCGAATATTTGCTCCTCCAAACGAGAGATTATTTTGTCGTCGTTGACATCTTTGTCACGGCGTTTGATTCATGGCCCGTCTCCCATCAGCAGTTATTTCAACCCTCCACATTTGTCTTTGTCACCAGGGTGTGTTTCTTCTCCGTGCTTATCCTGGAAATATAAACTGCTCTTTCCACTACGAGTTTCTGATCCCAATGGCGTGTTTTTAATAGATTGCTGTAGAAGCATCACTCCTGCGTGGTTAGTGCTGCTAAGCTGCAAAGAGGCGGATGATGATGTGAGGATTAGCATGACAGCTGTGCTTCCTGACACTCATCTGCTTCCTGCATCCTCGTTATTTTGCAGGTAACATCATCGGCTCCGGGATCTTCGTCAGCCCGAAAGGAGTGTTGGAAAATGCCAGTTCCGTGGGTCTGGCTCTCATCGTGTGGATCGTCACCGGCGTCATCACCGCTATCGGAGCGCTGTGCTACGCCGAGCTGGGTGTCACCATTCCCAAGTCTGGAGGCGACTACTCTTACGTTAAAGACATCTTCGGAGGCCTGGCCGGGTGAGAGTTTAAATCAGGTTCTCTAATAAGAGACTGCTAGTCTGCAAGGCTGCTTCATTATATAGAAAAAGATCATGCCGTTCCTTCGCAGGAACACACAAGTTCTTTTGAAGTATCGGCCGAGAAGCAAACCTCAACTTTTGCTTCGCATTTAACAAACCACAATGAGTTTCATTGAGGAGCGTTACATGCTGATGTGTCGTTGATGTACGTTATCACATGATTACAGTGCTCGTACAGTATTGAATCGCTGGATGCAGTGGATGCCACTAAACCACTAAACGTGCGGTTTTGCTTTATTGTGGGCTTTCAACGTTGGAAGCATCTGCTTTATTTCTGATTCTGTTTAATTCCATTGAATTCTTTGCTATTTCTGTCCGCCTAAAAACCCGGCTTCTCCTTCCAGCCTGTAAATCGTGCTGCGTGTTTAAATAGTGCGAGAGTGGCTTATTGATTAAACCAACTTGTGGCCTGCTGGCCATATCCAGCCCATGAAGTGGTCAGACGTCGCTCTTTAATTAATAAATTCAGATACGTCATTGTTGACCTTTAACGACCTTCACACGTCTCTAATTTTAATTATCCATGTTTAAAATTTGAATACGTTGTGTGTAACAAATTTCACAGTAGACTCAAGTTTGTAGTTCATAGTAATCATTGTTTCATCATAATAATAGGATGAACACCACTGGATGAAACTATTTAAATGTAAAAAAAAAAAAAATCCATCTCTGCTCCATCAAAGATGATGCCAACAGAATAAGGCAAATTTGGTCCAGGAAGCAGCCATGACTGTGTGTGTGTGTGTTTCAGGTTTCTCCGCCTGTGGATTGCCGTTTTGGTGATTTACCCGACGAATCAGGCCGTCATCGCGCTCACCTTCTCCAACTACGTCCTGCAGCCGTTGTTTCCCACCTGCTTCCCCCCAGAGAACGGGCTGCGTCTGCTTGCTGCCATTTGCTTGCGTGAGTACTGAGAGAAATATGTTTTTGTACATGTTTGACAGTGATTTTAAGTGCAAGTATTTCGTCGAACTGGTTTGTCTAGCCTGGACCTTAAAAAAAAGATATATTTGAAAATAATATAGTAGAGGTTTGTCTGCCTGATTCATCCCTCTTTCCA
>SOMO01000126.1:463147-476242 GCA_028128575.1 Paedocypris carbunculus
ATAAACATGAATATAGAATAATGTAATTTTTTACATTTCATTCCATTTAATTAGATTTCATTTGCCAAACTACATCCTGATTTTGCCACAAGCTGCAATGTTTTTATATTTATTTATTTTCTATCAAGTACATTTTAATGTTCTAATTCTCAGACCCTCTTTTTTATTTTCAGTTGGTTGTTTCTTGAAAAGCCGAGCAGATTTCACACAAACCAAAGCTGTATTTTTCACTTGATGACTATTTCATCCAATCGAAACGCTCTGAACTTTTTCGTATTATGTTTTATATTTGATTGCGATGATTTTTTTCCCCGCAGTGTTATTTTTTGTTTTCAAGCTCACCGTACTGAAGGCGTCACGACAAAGCGACAGTGATGGTTCAGAACCAGTTTGTCTGGTACTCGTAGAATTCAAGCTCTTTTTTTTCTTTTATTTTTGCCTTAACGTGAACTTCTCTGAAAGTATCATCTGCGTTATTAACGATTAAAACGGCTATTCGGCTTTGTGATATTAACGACTAGGTGTTTGGTGCAATAGCAGCTTTATTCTGTGTAGACCAGAGATGCGAGAAAAGAATGATGAGAGTTTGCTTTTTTTTTTTTTACAACTAGAGTGTTTTAAAATGTATTTACACAGATTAAAGCTCCTAATTTTCGGTTACGTGTGGCAGAACAAAAAACGGTCGCGTATGTGTGTAGTGTCGGTGATGATGTGTAGATTGTAATAATTCTATAGATTTGGTCCTCGTTTATTTTAATACCGTATGAGTAATGGAATGTGAAACTTGAAATTACGTAAATATGCTACATGAATCAGTCTGGTGATGCACAGTGTGTCTTATTGAATGTAGCTGTTCATTTAGGTGCAATACAAGGGACTAAAAATCGGTTTATTAAACAATATTGTCTGGATGATTCCAATCACTAACTAAAATAATCAAACCGCACACAGAAACGGAGCCTTAAAACAATGTAATTCTTTGTCTAAAAACGACTAACGGATATATTTGTTTGTAAAAGACACAAATAGAAGAGCTTTTATTATGTAAGTCCTAGTGTTTTTTTTGTAGTCACAGGGTGTTTTCACCGTGCTCTCACATGTTTTCCGCCTGTGACGACTGTGGAAAAGGTGCCAGTAGTTGTTTTTTTTTTCTCTGTGTAGATTTGCGCGTAGGTGCCGTGTAAAGCGATAGAATGTACGTGTGAAATCAGTTTAGCATGAGCTTGACAGTACAACCACCGATCTGAGTCTTCGTCACCTTTGCACTGCACAGCAAACACTGCCTGTGTCGTCATCACTCCATATGTCTGTGTTAAACACGACTGCTGCGGCCTTCACGTGGCCTGACCTACACCGTCTTTGCCTAGGGGAGCCATGTCAGACAAGCTTTTCAGATGAATGTCGGCATCGGTCAACAACGGATGATGTCTCACACCTTCAGTTCTGCCTCATGGAGACTTTGTGAATGAAACGTGCAAGCATCCAGTCTGGAACTATTAAGAGATGACAAAACTTTACCAATCGTGTTTATCGTTTTGTATTTGTGTGAGTGCTATGAATTGGAATATCAATAAATCTATATTCTGAACCAAGAGGTTGTTTTGAAAATGTTGACCTTGAGTGACCCNAACAAATTTCACAGTAGACTCAAGTTTGTAGTTCATAGTAATCATTGTTTCATCATAATAATAGGATGAACACCACTGGATGAAACTATTTAAATGTAAAAAAAAAAAAAATCCATCTCTGCTCCATCAAAGATGATGCCAACAGAATAAGGCAAATTTGGTCCAGGAAGCAGCCATGACTGTGTGTGTGTGTGTTTCAGGTTTCTCCGCCTGTGGATTGCCGTTTTGGTGATTTACCCGACGAATCAGGCCGTCATCGCGCTCACCTTCTCCAACTACGTCCTGCAGCCGTTGTTTCCCACCTGCTTCCCCCCAGAGAACGGGCTGCGTCTGCTTGCTGCCATTTGCTTGCGTGAGTACTGAGAGAAATATGTTTTTGTACATGTTTGACAGTGATTTTAAGTGCAAGTATTTCGTCGAACTGGTTTGTCTAGCCTGGACCTTAAAAAAAAGATATATTTGAAAATAATATAGTAGAGGTTTGTCTGCCTGATTCATCCCTCTTTCCAATTGTTTATCAAATGAAACTAATTCGGGATGTTACATTATTTTACTCACCATTTGAGAGAATTTTTAAGAACGGCGATATTAATCATACTATTTTGGATNTTTAAGTGCAAGTATTTCGTCGAACTGGTTTGTCTAGCCTGGACCTTAAAAAAAAGATATATTTGAAAATAATATAGTAGAGGTTTGTCTGCCTGATTCATCCCTCTTTCCATTTGTTTATCAAATGAAACTAATTCGGGATGTTACATTATTTTACTCACCATTTGAGAGAATTTTTAAGAACGGCGATATTAATCATACTATTTTGGATTCGGTTTCAATCACATGCACATNAATACGACAGGCACTTTCTGGTATTTTTGCTTTTAGTTTAAAAACCATGTTTTTGTTATTGAAATGTCTTTATTAGAATGTTTAAATTAATCGCCAGAAAGTGTTAAAAAGACAATTTACACGTACGTAATCTAATAATTTTTTATTGACAGACTGATCATATTTTTTTTTCTTCACTTTTCAAACACGTCTCAATCCTAATTACAGCCATTCAGCACGTCACAGAGAAGAGGCGAGAACCAGAAACCGAATCCTCCAACATCATCCAAAAACACTCTCGTCGAGCCATCGCGGTTCATCTTAGACTGTGTAGATCAGATGTCTGCGAGGGGGCTGATGGGAAGCTGCTGGTCCCGTCCACCTCTCAGAGCCAGAACCAGATGCAACACAGAGCCTCCCTGGATCTTATAGTCTGCTGCGGTCTTCTCATCGTTCCTGTGGAGAGAAGAAGATCAGTTTAGACGTGAAGAAGGAATATTGGTGTGTGTGTGTGTGTGTGTGTGTGTGTGTAGAATAGAATAGAATGGTTACAATGAAATTAGGAACACTATTCCGTTTGGTGCCATATAAGTAAAAAACACACAAAATAGAAATGTGAGAAAATGTGCATTGTATAAGATAAAATATAAATAATATATCTAGTATAAAGTATATATGACATAAAACTAGAGCAAAAAAGTGCTCCAAACATTTTCAATAAAACAAATAATATGTTTCAAATAGACATATTAACAGTAAACAGTGTCAGTGTGTGAGTGTGAGTGTGTGTGTGTGTGGTCTTACATCTGTTTCCCGCTGTAGATAAGTCTCTGTTGCTGAGGCGGGATCCCTTCTTTCTCTTCTACTCGTTCTTTTATTCGTTCTACCTGGAAGATGTGGACACCCATGATGTGACCTTCACACACGTGACTTGTTTTTGGAGCACTGACAGACATGCACACACAATTACCTTGTCTGTTGGTTCGATGTCAATCTCGATTTCTTTGCCAGTGAGTGTCTATTGTAAAGATGCAGCAGAAAATACGGAAGTTGGCAGAATTTTCTTTAATTGTATTTTTAACGCAATATACATACATGCGGTTAGCGCAATGGGGCATGTTGTGAATATAAACAACCGGATGCGTGTGTTAGTGCCTCGTCTCGTTTTTAGTAAACACGTAAATCTCTGAGACCGAATAAATCGTAGGTGCGATGTAGACTAGAACTGTGCTGAATGAAATTATTTCTTACCTTGACTTTAATTAACATTATGGCTTCTTCACTTCTACAAATGCATTCGGCGAAACAGGTTGTGAATTTAACTGAAGGGTTGTTGAAGAAGTTTAGACACCGCTTATCATATAATATAAAAAAAAATCAGTTTCCTGTGTGTGTCGGAAAAATAATTCCGACCGGTCTTGAGTACTCGTGAAAAGTTCCTGTGCACTGTGCAACGTACTGTTTGCGACGCGAAAGCAATTTAACATTCTCTTGTATATAATCTATGTTATCGTTGTAAAAGTAATTCAATATACACAATGTGCATCAATAGATGTTAGCAAAAGAAACACTCTATAACAAATCACAAATTAATAAATACAATAAAAAGGCCGCGAAAAGTGCGCTTTCGATTTTTGCGACAGGACGCTGGTCGATTTTTGTAGTTCTAATCTCACCGCTTCAGCTGTATTTGCGCTCTACCTTATTAGCTCGAAAAACTACATGCTGTGAAGATCCGCCCTCCTAAAGATACCGCCTCTCACCCCGGAAACCGGCTTCATTCTCGGTCTGTCATCCCGTTCTAGCAGACGCTTCACTGTTGAGGTAAGACAGCGATATATTTACACGAAACAAAAAAAAAAAATTGATTTATTGTTGATTCGCGCATCCAGTTGCTTTCATGCTTGACAAAAACATGCTTTGGAAAAATACAGTAATTGTTAAATGACAGCTAGTTCCTGAAAACATATCCAGATGTTATGTAATATTAGTGATGCTTTTGTATTGTTTACATATAAATTACGTATGTATAAAACATTTTCATATTCCGCTTGCTGTCCGTGACAAATTAAATTAGAGTTATGTAAATGTTAGCTAATGCAAAGTTTATACAAGTTTAACACACATTGTTAAATGCTTAAAAACATTTCATTAAGATGTATTGAAATCATTCTAGCACTCCAATTGTCTGCATTCTTCCTGAAGGGAGTGTCATGGGAATGTTTTTTTTATTTTTGTCTTTTGCTCTGAAGGTCAAGGACTTTTATCTTCAGCAGACATGCCTCGTATTGAAAACGACATCAAACTTGACTTTAAAGATGTGCTTCTACGTCCCAAGAGAAGCACTCTGAAGTCTCGCAGTGAGGTTTGTCACACACACACACACGTGCAAACTTCACACACTCCAAGCAAATTTCACACACTCCAAGCAAGCTTACGTCAGGCTTCACCATCATTCACTCACGTGTTGTTCACACGTTTTCCATTTGATGATCACGGTATGCCATGTTCTGTCACTGTTTTTTACACAGGTGAAGTGTTTATTATTTATGTGCTTTAGGTGGATCTCATGCGCAGCTTCACCTTCAGAAACTCGAAGGGAAGTTATCGCGGGATCCCCATCATAGCTGCCAACATGGACACCGTGGGAACTTTTGAAATGGCTCTTGCGTTACATCAGGTTAAATGGGGCTTCCAAAACTCTTTAAACATATTTAAGAATATCTTTCATTTTTATAGAGAGACTTTTTGCATTGAGTTCCAGCTCAGTTTTCAACCTTTAGAAATGCACCTTACAGAATCTTATGTTGATTTCAATTAATTACAATAGTAGTCCAGGAGACACATAAATGTTTTAGAGATGCGGTAAATGACATTAAAATGCAAGTTTTTTTTAAACAATAGAAAATGTATTTGTATAATTTTCACATTATTGGCACATTTAATCACACACATTTTCTTTGTCAGTTTACTCTTTTCACAGCAATTCATAAGCATTACTGTGTAGACGACTGGAAGGAATTTGCCAAGCTGCATCCAGAATGCATCCAGGTTTGCTCCTTCTTACTAGTCTCCGTGGACAGTGTCTGTTATTTATTAAAGTGCTGTTCTGTTCTGTTTTTCTCTGACAAGATTGTTGTATTTAGTATGTTAAGTGGATCAATTCAGCTAAAAACTTTGTAAAAAAACAAAACAAAAAAAAAAGACCTGTCAAATGCTGACAGTGACACGCATCATTACTATGACATCATGCAAGGGCGGAGTCACATTCCGCTATTTCTATTACAGNTGGGAGCCATTATAGCAGCCGTTCCTCAGATCCACTACATCTGTGTGGATGTGGCCAATGGCTACTCCGAACACTTTGTCAACTTTGTGAAAGACGTGCGGCAGAAGTTCCCCACACACACTATCATGGTTCGTGACACCTCAGGATTTTACGCTTCTACTCCGGTTCGTGATCATCTTAAGATTGTTCAGTCATTTCTCTGTGGTCTGCAGGCTGGAAACGTGGTGACGGGAGAGATGGTGGAGGAGCTGATTCTAGCTGGGGCTGACATCATTAAAGTCGGCATCGGACCAGGTCCACTACTCCACTACATAAGTGGCATAATCCATGTTTTCTAATCTATTTGTGTTTTGCCTGCATGTTGGTGTGTGTAGGTTCTGTGTGCACCACTCGTAAGAAGACTGGAGTGGGTTATCCTCAGCTCAGCGCCGTCATCGAGTGTGCGGACGCGGCACACGGATTGGGTGGACACATCATATCTGTGAGTCTGTCATATTTAAAACAACTCGCCCTACATTTAAAGTCACAGATTTTTTTTGTTTGTTTGTCATATTTTTAGGATGGAGGATGCACCTGTCCAGGTGACGTCTCCAAAGCGTTTGGTAAGCCTTGTCATCATCAACACGTATATATTTGGGGTTTCCCTTTCAGATTTTTGTCCAAAACACCTGACTGAATGTTTCAACCACTTCCTGAACTTTATTATTAGTTCCAGAATTGTTAATTAACAACAGGATCAGAGCAGCCTTCCAGGATCCTGATTGGAGCAGCCTGCATCACTCTATGGGCGTGGCCATGCAAGGCCAACGTCCTATAGGGCAGTGCACTGATATTTTAGATATGACCTGGTCCTCAGGATTGTTTGAAAGTCACTGGCTTAGATTTAACCCTTAAATTCTGACTGTGTATTCTGAGTGTGAGGGTTCTTGAAGCATGGAGATTCTTTTTTTTATTTATTTATAAACTTTTTTTATTTTAAAAGCTTTACATTTTGTTTAACGCAAAAACAGGCAAAATTGAAAAGGTTTTTGTGATTTTTATTTAGTGTCTAACGCTAATAATTTAAGTTCTACCTTTGAGGAATATAAAAAAGAACATAGTTCAACAATCCTTCCGCGAGAAGTGAACACGCATTTTAAATATTTTTCCTTTCTCACGTTCTTGACACACACACCTCACTTTGACATTGTGAAACAGGGGCCGGTGCTGACTTTGTGATGCTGGGTGGGATGCTCGCCGGTCACCTGGAGAGTGGAGGAGAAATCATTGAGAAGAGCGGCAAGAAGTACAAACTCTTCTACGGGATGAGCTCAGACACGGCCATGAAGAAGCATTCAGGGGGCGTGGCAGAGTACAGGTCAGCTACTTCCTGTCGGCACAGTCCCGGTCTCATCATTTCCCGCCTCACAAAGGTGTTTTGCGGTTTCAGGGCTTCTGAGGGCAAAACTGTGGAGGTGCTTTACAAAGGGCCTGTGGAGGTGACGCTGAGAGACGTGCTGGGTGGTGTTCGCTCCACCTGTACGTACGTGGGCGCTGCCAAGCTGAAAGAGTTGAGTCGTCGGACCACCTTCATCCGGGTGACCCAACAACTCAACACGGTGTTCGGTAACGATAACTAACACGTCTGGAACTGATGAAGCCAAATCCAAGGTCATGCTTTTGAAAACCGATAGAAAAGCAGCATGTACAATCACACAAACACACAATAAAATATTATTTTAGCTAATCGGGTGTTTTAAAGCTCCAGGCTGCTTTTTAGTACAGTTTTTTTTTTAAATTTTGCAATACGGTTTGAAATGGTTTTACAAAAACTACAAAACTGTTATTGTCAGTATCTTTTAGAAATACAGATATTGTTTGGAAAGTGCGCCCACAGCATTTTCTAATAGAGCTCTTACAGTAAATTAAGTTTGGTTAAAAGATTGAAACCACAAACTTGAAAATACATGCTGAAATTTAAAGGCTTTCTATTAGAAGCAATAGAAAAAAATAAAAAACACACTTCCTAAACCATTCTTTTGTTTGTATAAAAAAACACATTCAAAAGTAAACATTCTTTATTTGTATAATAATGCACAAGTAGAGCTTACTACTAACATTTGAAATGAACGAGAATGAATATTAATTAATGGTGGTTGAAGTTTGTCTTTTATTTCGTGCCGTGACTTTAGTCTGTTTTAAACTTTTTCCGCACTGATAGAGAAACAGATGTTAACTTCCGCTGAATGTCTTGCCTGCTGTCTTAATTTTCTGAAACTTGACATTTCTTACTAGATTTTATAAAATGCACATTGATTCCCCACACAGGACCAACACAGAATATTCCCTCCATGAATCTCGTTTTATTTTACTACAGTATATGTAGATTTAAGTCTTTTCTTGAATAGGAGCAAAACAAATGACTTCTGGTGTGATTTTGTGTGTGACTCTTGACACGATTGTGTAAGCGTGAGAACCCGATGTGAGCGATCTCAGCTTATGCTTTATTGCCTTTGAATATTTCACAGTGTTATGCTAGTTGAACTGCCTGATCCACTGTCATATTTAGACTTCTGCTGCACTTATCGTCAATGTTCCATTGCTGACGTGTTTTTTCTTTGCTATTTTTTTTATTTTTGCAAATGAAGAAAAGTTCTTGACTTTTAGACTGAGCCTGTTGACTGACTCGCTGATGCTTTTGTACGATTTATTCCATCATCTTCCACGTTCACGTTCCTGAGAAAATAAACCCAGTCGCACAAGCCCAGTTTGACTTGAGGTTTTATTTGCTTTAATTGTCACTGTGAGAAAATAATTCACTAGAGACAGTACAGGGAAATTTGTTTTTATCTACACAAAAATACGCTGAATATTTCTTTTATATTGCGTGACAATACGTGTTAACAATTTTTTGTACATGAGACTAAAAAAAAAGAGGAATAAACGCTACATAAACATTTTAGTGCAAATAGATTTTTATATAAAGTGGCTGGTGTGCACAAGTGGGTGGGATGAACAGTTTATTGACAAAATTAAACTAATAGATGAATTTATTAATTTATCAATCTAATAAATTGATAAAATAATAGATGAACAGGATTAAACAGTGAATAAACTGTTCCAAGTTCTGTACTTAGAAACTGCTTAGTGGCTTTTTATCTAGTGTATGTTTATTCAGGTAGATCTAACTTCACTCTGACTTAAAACAAAACACTAGAACAACAACAAAAACACCACATGCACTAAATCTCTGCTAACTATGATTATTTGCAGAACAGAAGGAAAGCGGGTGAAACCATACTGGTAATTGTTTTCTGCATTTAACCATCCAGTGAAGTTACGCACACACACCCGGAGCAGTGGGCAGTGTTTTTGTTTTTCGGGATGATCTTTACTCCTTTACCCAGGAAAACCTTGGTGTGTTTCTCGTTCTAGTTCTGACCACTTCATTTTTAGTCTTTTTAACTCAGGGGTCTGTTCAGCTGTTTTGACATTTACTTGTACAAACCTCGAATGTTTCTGTTAAAAAAAAAAGAACAAAAAATTCATATTGGTGCCGCACATTACATTTTTATACACGTTTAAAAATTACAAACAGGTAATGTTCACGTGAGTTCATGTCATACCTTCGCTAGAACTCTCCTGCCTGAAAAATGTGCGTCATGTTTCGAATGTGCGTTATGTAGGAAACGACGACATAATCTAACATACTGACGTCACACGTTCTGATTACTTACTCCGCCCATCAGGCCCGCGAACTACTGACATCCGGAGTCGAGCAGATGAGAAAACGGAATTTTAAAACAGACATTTAATACAAATAATTTGTTCTCACGGGCAAACGGATATTTGTTTTAGGCTTGTTCGATGTTTTTTTTTTTTTTTTTTTTTACAAAAAAGTGAACAACACGAAAGCATAATTTTAAATAGCCATTTACTCATCAACAAGTGCAGCGTGCACTCGAACCCCGAGCGACAGACACTTCCGGTAGGCCAGCAATCCAGCGGCGACCGCGGAGAAAGCCGCAATGACGCTCAACGTCACAGCCGCGATGACGTCATAACGATGTACGAACCGATGCGGAAGTGTGGCGTCATCAACTTCATGCCTGAACAGAGAAACGTGACGCTCAAGCTCACATTGGGCCAGGTTTGTTTTTTTTTTTTTTCAGTTATGCATTTTAAAATGTCTTTGGATACGCATGTGTACAAAACAACAATCATTTTTAACGAGTATCTTCAGTCATTATTATACATTCAGCATTATAATTTCAAAGGCAACAACAAAGTTGGTGTGTGTATCGTTCCACTCAGAATTCTAAAGTATTTTTGAATTCTAAACTAATTCCTGCGTTTTACTTTCTAGGGTCTTTGCGTTGGTCTTGAACTAGGAAAAGCGCTATATAAATAAACCTGAACTTGAACTTGAACTCGAGCAAAATCTGTTTTTACAACTATTTCTTGTAATGGAGTTGGTTTTCTCACTTTTACTACGTTTAGTAAGATTAACTTGGTAAGTTCGTAGGTCAGAGAGTGTACGAGGTACGAGTCAAATGCTAATATTAAAAAACATTCTGAACCTTATTCTAAATTAAACGAACCTTGCAGCGATTCTTTCCTCGGCTGGAGGAGCGACGTCAGGATATGTGCATAATCTCTTGTCTGGGCAGAAAACCAGGCCCTGATACCCGGACACCTTGAGAGAGAACATTATCATCACAGACAACAATGCAACAGAAAGAAAAGACAAACTGAATCTGTTTATCACAAACCTCAATGTTTTTTCCCGCTGGACAGTCCAACCAATCAGAATCCGCCAGCTGAACTTGATATCTGTTGATTCCTACACATCTGTGTCTGTAGCACTGACCAGCCAGTTCCACATCTGCAAAGGATTGATTCTAAAAACGACAACAAAACTTACAAACAGCTTTATTAGTTTATTAATAACACTGAATGTAATATAATACCTCTCTGGTCAGGTTAGACACAAAGCATCGACTGTCCGAGCCATAAATTTCCCCGTTCCTTGTCTCCACATCGTTCCTCCCGTTATCCTCTTTCCAGCACTCGCTCTAATCAAGAAAATGAACTCCGTTGTGTCTTTTAATGTTTTTAATCGATGAACCTTAAACACTCACATTATTCGACAGGGGTTTGAAGATGTGGCATCCATCCAGGTACGGATCTGAGAGACACTGCCCCTTGTGGAGGTGAAGGTAATGACAACCCAAACCACTGAAAGAGAAGCTTCCACGTGAGGTGTATTGATACAACAAAAACAATCAAT
The DNA here is from genome assembly GCA_028128575.1 of Paedocypris carbunculus. Taxonomy (NCBI): domain Eukaryota; kingdom Metazoa; phylum Chordata; class Actinopteri; order Cypriniformes; genus Paedocypris; species Paedocypris carbunculus. The sequence continues at coordinate 474,156 of SOMO01000126.1, forward strand.
TAAAAGGTGAACAATGAGGTTAAAAAGTCTCAAGTTAGACCAAACTAATCCATCACAGAGTTTAATTACCTGCCCTTGCAGAAGAAAGCTGTGGAATTGTGACAGGTAGACAGAGACCCAAACTCACTTCCTTCACCTAAAATCCAATAGTGACATTAAATTAGTGTAGTGCTTGTATAGTGCTATTTTTCTGGACACTAGGGATCTTACCATCTCCCCACACCAAGCTCTGGGCTCGGCTGAGGTTGACTGAATACCAGCCAGTGTCTCGCAGAGTGGCGAGTGTGATCGGGTCGATCCGAACCAGGGACGGTTCTACTAGCTGAGCTGCCATTATAGATCCCTGGAACACGCGAGCCTCCCAGTGTGAAGACAGGCCATCAGAACCAGCATCCTGGGATGAAGGAGACGCAGCTTTGAGCGTCTCTTCTTCTCCTGTGTTGCCGTGATTGGATGGAAGAAGACCTTGTTCTCCAGTGGAGCTCCTGTCTCCAGCGAAGACCTGAGATGTGTCTTCAGTGCTCGCATCACAGCTGGAGAATAGAGTCTGGACAGCCCGACTTCATCCGTGCTGGTCACCTGACCATAAGAGGAGCACTCCACTCCTTCAAAAAACAGAGCGTCAAGAGAAACTGACTTGAAATGTACATAACAGGGAGACGTGTTTTTTTCCAAGAGCGATTGGGACTGACCCGTGTAGGACAGAGAACAATCGTTCCACTGCCTGAAAAGCTCTTTACTGAAGCCCAACACGTGGAACAGTTCATGGATCACCGTCTGAAAGACAATAAAGCATGTTAATGTACTAAAAGACTGTAAAGGACAGGGAGGGTAAACTGGAAACTTAAAGTAAAAAATCTTGTCTATTAAAGGGGATGTTGCTGTTTTTATCAAAATGCATTATGGGAAGACATGGTAAACTCAACTGTGCTATAAAATAAACAGTAACATGCTGTAAATCAGAAAAAAAACGGCACGTAATAATAATTTTTACATATGCAGTTGGAAACCAAAGCTGTCACTCTTTTATTTATTTTTTTACAGTGTAGTTACTGTATTTGTCTAACAATAAGGTGAACTGGATTGTGGGGTGCACCATTAATAAATGTATATTTACATTTTATTTATTAAATAAATTTTTTTATTTGCAAATATTTACTTACATTTTTTGTCACATAAGGCACATATTGTTTTGTGGATTATAAGTCTTGTAGTCTGAAAAATCATGGGTTTGAAACAATCATAAATGGATGGGTTGGTTAGATTAAATGTTAAACACCCAAGTTAATTTAGTTCGGACTACAAGGTTCACCATTTTAAAACATCAATTGCTGATTTTTGACCTTAAAACCAAATAAATGAGTAAAAGTAACTGGACCTGCACAAAGTGTTGGTGTGTGTATCTTTGCTGGGTGAGATGGTCTCTGCAGAAGACCAGGGTCCCGGCTAAAGGACGCCCCTCAGAGTCCGCCTGACAGTGGGCAGCGTAAGCCAGAACACTGGGCTGGAGAACATCATAACACCAAAATCCCACAGAGAAAACATCTCAGTCATGGATTCAAAAAGTAATCCAGGAAAACGATCTCCGAACCTCAGCTCGACATTTATCCGTGCTGTGAGCAAGCACGTAAAGCAGGAAGTCCGTGTCCTGGACGCCTTCTCCGTCTGACCTCAGCTCTGTTCTGATAGGTCGGTCAGGATGTGGATAAACACCGAAGCCTTTCAGGTGCTGATCTGGGATCTGTGGATTTAAAGCGCCAAGCCTGAACACGTTTGTGTCGAGTGAGTTTTAAATGATGAGACTCACAGTCACACCAAGACAGCTCTCGGATTCGTAGTTTTGCTTGGCTCTCGCGCACCTAGAGATGAATTTAATAAATCTCACTGTCCAGATGCTGCACATCTGTTACGTACCTGAAGCTGTTCATCGTGCTGCTGTTTTTCCAGACGAACTTGCAGTATTTGTTCATGTCTCTGTTCAGCAGAAGTTTTCCTGAAACCTGTCTCACTGCAAAGAAATATAGACAGCAAAAATAAGTATAAATCATATAAATATCATTTAGTAAAATATTTTATTATTTGTTTTT
>SOMO01000127.1:0-30252 GCA_028128575.1 Paedocypris carbunculus
TTCTACACGGAAGGAATTTGAAACACCAAACAAAATAACAAACTCCACTTAATGTTATTTACGGGTAACATTAAAGTCAAACACGAGGAATAAACAAAGTCAAACAAGAAGATGAAAAAATAAGTAAATAAATAGCAACATGGATTGTGAAACAGAAGAGCGTTTTACCCCAGACCAACAACAAAAGAATCTCAAACGTCAACGTGGAAATGCAAAAGCTGCTGTGACACGCNAAAAAATAAGTAAATAAATAGCAACATGGATTGTGAAACAGAAGAGCGTTTTACCCCAGACCAACAACAAAAGAATCTCAAACGTCAACGTGGAAATGCAAAAGCTGCTGTGACACGCTTGATGACACAAATCACAACATCTATGAACGATAATCAACCCAAAGACGTTGAGACTAAACTTGCTGCTTTGGATGAGGCTGTTGTGCGGTTTCATGAGATTCACGACACATACCACAAAACATTAGAAGATGACTGTNTTTTACCCCAGACCAACAACAAAAGAATCTCAAACGTCAACGTGGAAATGCAAAAGCTGCTGTGACACGCTTGATGACACAAATCACAACATCTATGAACGATAATCAACCCAAAGACGTTGAGACTAAACTTGCTGCTTTGGATGAGGCTGTTGTGCGGTTTCATGAGATCCACGACACATACCACAAAACATTAGAAGATGACTGTGATCTTGATGCTTCCAAAGGCTACTTAACATCAGTCCTACGAGACGTCCAAGACTTACAGCACACAGTTTCATGCTGGCTGGAAGACTATACCCCATCAGTAGAATCGCCTGGTNACGACACATACCACAAAACATTAGAAGATGACTGTGATCTTGATGCTTCCAAAGGCTACTTAACATCAGTCCTACGAGACGTCCAAGACTTACAGCACACAGTTTCATGCTGGCTGGAAGACTATACCCCATCAGTAGAATCGCCTGGTGCATCACATTTACAAGAGGAACAGGAGATGCTTGATGAAGCCATTAAACCTCAAACGTCTCCTGTAGACCAACTAACTACTCCGTTTCAAGAGCTACAGGACCTAAAACAAAAGGAAAACCAAGAGTTTGCAGTGCTTTTAGCTAAGCAAGAAGAACGTNCACAGTTTCATGCTGGCTGGAAGACTATACCCCATCAGTAGAATCGCCTGGTGCATCACATTTACAAGAGGAACAGGAGATGCTTGATGAAGCCATTAAACCTCAAACGTCTCCTGTAGACCAACTAACTACTCCGTTTCAAGAGCTACAGGACCTAAAACAAAAGGAAAACCAAGAGTTTGCAGTGCTTTTAGCTAAGCAAGAAGAACGTCTGCGTGCAGAGTTCAAACTACATCTTCAGCATGCTGAATTAGAAAAGGATGGACTAAAAGGCTTACTGAAACTCAAAGATGCAGAGATGGAGGAAGAACGACAAAGAGCAAAANTGTAGACCAACTAACTACTCCGTTTCAAGAGCTACAGGACCTAAAACAAAAGGAAAACCAAGAGTTTGCAGTGCTTTTAGCTAAGCAAGAAGAACGTCTGCGTGCAGAGTTCAAACTACATCTTCAGCATGCTGAATTAGAAAAGGATGGACTAAAAGGCTTACTGAAACTCAAAGATGCAGAGATGGAGGAAGAACGACAAAGAGCAAAACTGATGAAAATAAAGGACTTTTCAACTCCTGTCTCACATAACCCATCACCTAGCTTTCGTCCATCAGTCTCAACGATAAATGATAATTCTTTACATCAACTTCTAGAGCTGTCAAGGCAACAGTATCAGTCACACATTGATTCTATGCATCTACCACCTGTTGACATTATCAAGTTTGATGGAGAACCATTAAAATACTGGCAGTTCATCAGATTGTTTTCCTCAGTAATTGACAAAGAGACTGTTCCANTAACCCATCACCTAGCTTTCGTCCATCAGTCTCAACGATAAATGATAATTCTTTACATCAACTTCTAGAGCTGTCAAGGCAACAGTATCAGTCACACATTGATTCTATGCATCTACCACCTGTTGACATTATCAAGTTTGATGGAGAACCATTAAAATACTGGCAGTTCATCAGATTGTTTTCCTCAGTAATTGACAAAGAGACTGTTCCAGATCAAGAAAAACTCACTCGACTGCATCAGTACACTGTTGGTCAAGCAAGAGATGCTATATCACACTGCTTGTACAACCCTGATTCTGGCCAAGGCTTTGCTGAAGCCATGGCCNAGTAATTGACAAAGAGACTGTTCCAGATCAAGAAAAACTCACTCGACTGCATCAGTACACTGTTGGTCAAGCAAGAGATGCTATATCACACTGCTTGTACAACCCTGATTCTGGCCAAGGCTTTGCTGAAGCCATGGCCATTCTGAAAAGACGTTTTGGAAATCCTTATGCCATATCACAAGCATGGGTTGAAAAGGTTCTCAATTTCAAAGACATCAAAGATAACAAGCAGTTGCAAAGTTTTGCAGACCTTCTGTGTAGCTGTCGCGACACTCTCAAGGCAATGAAGTGTGAGGATGAGTTAAATGGTGGACGCGCTTTGCTANCCAAGGCTTTGCTGAAGCCATGGCCATTCTGAAAAGACGTTTTGGAAATCCTTATGCCATATCACAAGCATGGGTTGAAAAGGTTCTCAATTTCAAAGACATCAAAGATAACAAGCAGTTGCAAAGTTTTGCAGACCTTCTGTGTAGCTGTCGCGACACTCTCAAGGCAATGAAGTGTGAGGATGAGTTAAATGGTGGACGCGCTTTGCTACAGATTGTGGAAAAGCTTCCTGATGACATAAAGAAAAGATGGCTCACAGTAAATTATGAGATTATCAAAGCTGGAGGCTTACCAAAGTTGAAAGATGTGGTCAGTCTCGTTCAATCTGAAGCTGCTAAGAGAGCTGATCCGATCTTTGGAAATCTTCTCACATCCGCCACTCGAAGTTCTCCAGTGAATTCTAAATTTAATGCTAAACCAACCTTCATTAAGAAAAGGCAAACATTCGCAGCAGTGACCGTTGCCAAAGAATCAAACATGTCATCTACACCAAAGACAACTTCAAGATTTAAATGCCCAAAATGCTCAGAGGAACATTTCCTGAATCAATGTCAATCATTCCGAGCCTTGTCTGTTCAAGAACGTTTGGTCTTTGTTCAGCGAAAGCAACTTTGTACAAACTGCTTTATGAGAGGTCATCACAGCTCGATCTGTTCACGCAACTGGATATGCAAAGTGCCTGGATGTGGAAAAAGACACAACAGTTGGCTACATTCTGCCATCGTAGCTTCTAACAACGACAATACCCAATCTTCAAATCAAGCTACAGAAGATGTACCAGCCGTTGACCCACCACAAGCCATTCAAGCACATGCCACTAGAAAATCCAATGATGTCAGTCAAAAGAAGATTGCTCTTCCCATCGTGCCTGTTGTGGTTTCAGATCGACACAAACGGTTCTCTATGAATGTTTTCGCTCTGCTGGACAGTGGATCAAATGGAACTTTTGCTTCTAAAAGGCTAGTTCACGCTCTTAANCAGAAGATGTACCAGCCGTTGACCCACCACAAGCCATTCAAGCACATGCCACTAGAAAATCCAATGATGTCAGTCAAAAGAAGATTGCTCTTCCCATCGTGCCTGTTGTGGTTTCAGATCGACACAAACGGTTCTCTATGAATGTTTTCGCTCTGCTGGACAGTGGATCAAATGGAACTTTTGCTTCTAAAAGGCTAGTTCACGCTCTTAAATTGGATTCACGCAAAACAAACATTAAACTGAACACTATGGAAACCAAAAACCTCAACGTAGTCACCTTAGCAGTCGACCTACAAGTTGAAGATGCTCAACAAAGAAACTCTTTTCTGATGAAAGGAGTGCTCTGCCGAGATCATCTGAACATAAGTCTGGACAACCTAGTTACAGCACAAGAGGTGTTTCAGTGGCCACATCTTCAAGAAATTGCAGANCACGCAAAACAAACATTAAACTGAACACTATGGAAACCAAAAACCTCAACGTAGTCACCTTAGCAGTCGACCTACAAGTTGAAGATGCTCAACAAAGAAACTCTTTTCTGATGAAAGGAGTGCTCTGCCGAGATCATCTGAACATAAGTCTGGACAACCTAGTTACAGCACAAGAGGTGTTTCAGTGGCCACATCTTCAAGAAATTGCAGATGAAATCAGTTTACCTGATGTTGATCTAGCTGGTGAGGTTCATCTGTTAATAGGCCTAGACCAACCAGACATACTTGCTCCTCGTGACACTTGCTGTGGAGGGTCTGGTGAACCCTACGCCATTCTGACTGGACTTGGGTGGACACTCCATGGACCAGTAGCTGATGGTTCTACAGTTGTTTCTGCCAATTTCATTCAAACTGACCACTCTTTACAACAAGCTGTAGAAANTACGGGGAGCAGGCGGCGGTATTTGTTTTCCTTGGTAGTTCACAGTTTGGATTAGTTAGTTAGGTTAGATAGGTTAAATAGATGTCCCACGACAATAATAAAATAGTGTAGATTAATGTACAGTGCTTTATTATAATAATAATAATATATTATATTTAGTGTCTATTTCATTAATTTAACATTTAATATTGACAGCAGCCACGTTATTTGACAAATTAAAAAAAAAAACACAAAAAGTATCGCAATAGTTACTTTTCTTGGTAATTAGTTACTTTTATAATGATGTAACTCAATTACTAACTCAATTACTTTTTGTTAGAAGTAATTAGTAATTGTAACTAATTACTTTTTTAAAGTAACGTTCCCAACACTGGTGACTACACACACACACCGGAAAAACTGGGAACCAGGGCACATGGGTAATGTGACAAACAACGGAGACAAGACAGTGACGAGCAGACCAGCTCGTGACACATTTAATAAATTAGCAAATTGTCTAGCATGTTTATATCTCTGACTTTAATAATTTTGATAAATTATTTTACGCAGAAAAACATTTTTAAACATTGAACACACTAAAAAAAATGTGTAAAAATGTATCGTATTCGGTCCCCGGTTTTATTTTGGCCCCTGGTGCAATTGCGTTTGACATACCTAGTCTAGAATATCAATCAAGGTTAATCCGAAAAAAAGGCAAGAAGATTATATGCTATAAGTCAGGAATCAAGCCACTCTGAGGATAAAGTGTTAAATAGATCGGATGCACCATATATTTACACTCAAATCTTTTTTTGGCTCAAGCATTTATGCAAATGCTTTGTTTTAGATTTCGTTAAAAAGTCTGCTGCTTTTGCCGTTTTCCAACAGAGACCCAACGTGCTGTCATTATGTATTCACTATTATAACCGTCATCACTGCTCGAGTTAAAATTGATGGTCATTCGCACTCTCAAACAGCCTCCATGTTCTTTGAAGTTCACTCTAATTCTGTAGATGAAAAGGCTTCATCTCTAGACACTGACTTTGTAATTGGATTGCTTTGAAAGTGCTTCTAAAATTGGGAAACATGAAAGTAACAGACGGGGGGGTGGGTGCGGTGGTTATGGGGTAACCGGGAAAACGTAGAGCGCAGCTGCCGACTTGCTCAGATATAGCCCATCTGTGGGATGAATTACTACCTTATACTCTCATGCACCAACGTCAGGTGGCCACCCGTCCCTAAAGCATTTCATGCAAATCGTCCTTAACGCATGAAGATTCTCTTTTCCCACTTTTGATTGGGTAATAAGCAACATCAACGTTAGTTTGATTGATTTTTTTTTTTTTTACTTTTAACCGTCTGCAAAGTGTTGTGAGTGTCAGACACTTAATCATCACCTTATTCAAGTCAAGTGAAGTCATCTTTATTTTTACAGCACTTTTTAAAACAGATGAACTGACCAAAGTGCTTTACACTTTAGAAACTACTACTACTTCTCTTTCGGCTTTTCCCTTTTCAGGGGTCGCCACAGCGAGTCATCCCTTTCCACCTCATTCTATCCTGAGTATCTTCTACTCTGACCCCAGCCACCCTCATGTCCTCTCTTACAACATCCATATATCTCCTTCTTGGTCGTCCNAGGGAGAGCGTTCCACAACCTCGGCCCTGCCACAGCAAACGCCCTGTCTCCCCTGAGCTTGCGTTGTGTTTTTGGAACACACAGAAGCAGCTGGTCAGCTGACCTGAGAGATTGGGAGGGGGAGTGAACACACAGCAGCTCGGACAGATAGGGAGGGGCCAGATCATTTAAAGACTTAAAAACAAATAAAAGGATTTTAAAATGCACTCTAAAATGAACAGGCTAACACCGGGGTGATGTGCTCTCTTTTCCGAGTGCCTGTCAGCAAGCGTGCAGCTGCATTTTGGACAAGCTGGAGACGTGACAGAAATGAGTGGGAAATACCAAAGTATAGGGCGTTACAATAATGCAGCCGAGTTGTTATAAAAGCATGGATCACTTGCTCCAAATGGTTTTTCGATAAAAATGGCTTCACTTTTGCCAGCTGTCTGAGGTGAAAGAAGCTGGATCGTACCGGTGCACTGACCTGTTTGTCTAAATTAAAACCACTGTCCACCTTAACACGTAAGTTTGTGATGGTAGGTTTAAAAAACGGTTTCAGCGAACCAAGGTCAACCAGAGACGATGACGCGCCAGCGCTTGGACCGAAGACAATGACCTCTGTCTTGTTTTCGTTGAAGTGGAGGAAATTCAGAGCCATCCAGGCTCTAACATCATCCAGACAGAGTTTCAAAGATTCAATAGCTGAACCGTCTTTTGGTTTTACTGGCACATATATCTGAGTGTCATCAGCGTAGCAGTGAAACGAACATTTATATTTTCTAAAAATTGAACCGAGGGGCAGCAAATACAGAGAGAAAAGCAGAGGTCCCAAAATTGAGCCCTGCGGGACACCACACTGGAGCGGAGCGGTAGAGGACTGCACATGATCCACTTGAACACAAAACGTTCTTTCTGCCAAGTATGATCTAAACCAGGCAAGTGCTGTGCCACCGATGCCTACCCAATTTTCTAGACGTGAAAGTAAGACACCATGATCCACTGTGTCGAAAGCAGCAGTTAAATCTAATAAAACCAATATCACATGGTCCCCAGAATCTGTAGCTAAAAGAATGTCATTAAAAACCCTCAGTAATGCAGACTCTGTACTATGCAGAGATTTAAAACCAGATTGGAAAACTTCCATCATATCATTTTAGTCCAAGAAAACTTTTAGTTTACCATATACAATTTATTCCATAATTTGTCCAACATTTGACAGAAAAGGAAGTTTGGAAATGGGCCTGTAATTTGACACCACAGTGGGATCCAGGCCTGGTTTTTTTAATCAGAGACTGAACTGTGGCATGTTTGCAATCTCTAGGGAAAACAGGCTGCTGTTAATAACAGTTAAAACAGAAGGTGCCAAAGTACTGATTACTTCTTTAAAAAACCGAGGTGGTACAGCATCCATGGGAGAACCTGAAGGTTTTAGATGTTCCACAGTCTCATACAACCCCGACAGGGTCACAGGTTCAAACTGATGAAAAGTTATTGGGTTATAAACAGATATGGACGGATCAGAAGCCGGTGGCGATATGAGGGCCCTGACATTATTTACCTTATTTACAAAAAAGTGAAGTAAACTTTCACAAGTCTCCAGGCATGGTTCTAAACAGATGGCATTAGGTGCATTCAGAACATCATTTCCCAGTAGCTCAGTCTGTAGAGCGCTAGTGTTTAAAACACTGGATCATGGGTTCGATTCCCAGGGAAAGCAGGAATTTGTTGAATTGTAACAATTGTAATGAAATGTAAGTCGCTTTGGATAAAAGCGTCTGCTAAATGACTGTAAAGTAAGTAAAGAGACAGATGCGCTCTTTTCACCTCCTTTACAACAGTCTGATAATGATGCCAGCAGTCCTTTAACACTTGTAGTGACACTTGCAGCTTGTCTTTCTTCCACTTCCTCTCTGCTTTACGGCACTCACACCTGGCAGCACGCGTTGTGTCATTTAGCCAGGGCTCATATTTAGTTTTAGGTTGTCTGAGCTTTAGTGGTGCAACAGCGTCGAGTACTGTTTGGCAGGCTGCGTGTGTGTGCCGCGAGGCTAACAAGTGATGTTGTGAGGCTGTGAACCTCCGCAGACCAAACGATTTAAAATGATAAGCCACAAACTCACCAGAGCTACAGAATCCTCTGCTTCAGTGAAAGTGCCGCTCTTTCTGTTTATATTGAAATCGTTCCACCACAACAATGAATGTTTTGTCCCCATCTTAATGCTTAATAACATATACATTTCGACTCATTTGGATTCCAAGAAAACGCACAAACCTATTTTAATTTCGTTCGTATTTTTACTAACTTTTCCAACATTATATCAGTGACAAAGTATGATGAAAACTTACTACATCTACCGGTAAATACTAGTATTACTTAATTCATCGCAGCGTAAGCGTCCTTATTTCTGGTCCTTTTTCCGTCTCTCCAGCGTGGGCTTCTTTAATAAATGCCTGGGTCACACGATGGATTCAGAACTTGTTTATTTCCACACAACGCGCAGCATTCACAGTCGCTTTTCCGGGAGACTCGCACCTGACTCTCGTTATTTCTCATTACTCCAAGTTCGCCATTAAAGGGACAGGGACTTTTTCCCCACAATTCTTTTAAATTAATATTTAAAGTTAAATAATGTAATGCCAATCACAAATTAAACAGTAAAATAAATCAACAATAACTTAAAATAGATTTATGCTAAATTAAATAAAATGTATATGAACTTAAATAAACAGGGTTACAATTATATCAGTGACAAAGCATGATGAAAACCTACGCCATCTACCGGCAACTACTAGTATTACTTAAAACATCGCAGCGTAAGCGTACTGAAGCACGACTGCAAATTTGGCAGTGTGAGTGCGCGGCCAGCGGGGGAGTAGGGAGGGGGGACAATCGTACCGAAGCACGGATCGCCCAGTGTGAGTACACCCTTAGACCTTTCAACTGCAAATACGTAACTTGTTCGTCAAATCTCTGTTCTACAAGCCGCCACTGTAGATTCATAGGGATTAATTAAAGACAATACTGTATTTACTTACACTTATATTTAAAAACAGACATTCTAAGCTTTATGTAATTTCTTTATGTACGTTCTAAGACGCATGTTTCATGTTAGAGTGATAATTATTTATTAAGTTAGTTTGTTTTCAGCTGACAAAAAGGCAAAACATGCTTCAAGTTTTAGTTTCATTATTATTATTAATTTATATATTTTTACAAAAAACACAATGTTCTGTTTTTATTAAAAGTGTAACCTAAAAAAATGGGTACTTCAAACTTTCATTTGATGTATAACACTTTTATGTAAGTACAAAATTGATTTTTTTTTGTGTTTTATCTTGAATAAAGAGTGACTCGACCTCAGAGGGTTAAAAAAAAAAAAAAAGAAAAGAAAATATATTGCAAATTGAACACAAGGTCAGGTACTGACACAGAAGACAGGCGAGGCAAAAACAAGGAACCAGAGGAAGACGAGAGGTGAGTCTGTGCGATGGTGTCAGGATCAGAGGATCGTGGACATTGACAGACAAGGATTGATGACGAGACTGGCGGTTAATTATTGTCCGGGACACATTAGTGTGGGTAGTGTGAGTGACCGGTGTGGCAGATTGGGCGGATGACAATGACAGACAGCTGGTGAGTGGGGAATCGGCTGGAGATGGTGAGGACCCGGATGGAATCGTAACACCATTATTCCAAGCTTTAGTCATTTAATCGCAATTAATTTTGGTCGCTTAAGTGAGCTTAACTAGTTAAGAAAATTTACAGCACCAATATATATATATACTACTTTACCAAGTTATACTCCTTTACCACTTGTTCAGCTGCACGCTAATGCAAATTTCAACTCAGCCAATCACAAGGCAGCTACTCAATACACTTAGACATGGTGAAGACGATCTGCTCCAGTTCACACAGAGCATCCGAATGAATGGGGAAAAATGATGTGTGTGACTGTGAACATGGCGTGGTTGTTGGTGATAGATAGACAGGATGGCTTGAGTTTTTCAGAAACTGCTGATCAACTGGGATTTTGGTGCAGAACCGTCTCTACTGTATGTTGTTTATTTCCATTTTATTGTTATTTTTTAATATAATAGAATTCTGTTATTGTCATTGTGTTACAGGGTTACAATGAAATTAGTATTGCTACTCTGTTTGGTGCAAAAAGAAAAACGTGATAACTTTTTTGTGAATTGTATTATTGAGCTTTGCTGGCTATTGTCAATTTTCCATCTTCACTGTTCCTGTTCCGTTCTAAAGCGGCTAAAGCTCGGTTTCCCACCTTGGCCGCGACAAAAAACAGGGAATCCCACAGAGTGATTTGAATTTAAAATGTATTTTCTCTGTTGTGGCCTTCCCTGAGGAGACGAGGCTGGTCTAGAATAGAAGAGCAGAGCTCAAAAGAATTTGTTCAACCTGAGATGTAATAAAAAAAAAAGTATTTAAACTCACCAAGACATTTCCTACTGCCATTTTTTGCCATTGTTGCAATTTTAACATTAGTATTTTTGACATTGTTGAGTATTTTGCTGAGTATCTTTGATCAACAATAATCCCTTAGTGGTTTTTCAAAATGTAAAATTACAAAAAGATTTTTTGTATTAAATGTTCATGTTTCACTAATATGACTACTACTGTTACTATAGTACTAGTGATATTACTACTGCATACTATTATTTACAACATAAATCACAGTCGCTTCTGTATATACAGTCGACTCCTGTTAATTGGGACATTTTGCCCCAATAAAGCGACACAAATTTGCTTTATGAGCCATGATTTGTATCCTCTGAAGTGTTTTTTTTAATAATTTGCATTATTTTATACAAAAATTGAATTGCCGCATAAATAAATAGCTTTATTACTTGTGCCTATTCACAAGCAAATTTCAACTCAGCCAATCACATCATCGCTTTAATACTCAAATTTAGAATTAAGTTCAGATTACTTTGCCATGTTAGACAGAAATTAGCATGAATGACCAGTAGTGATGACCAGCGAGCGCCAAACATTCAAAAAACACTATTGGATGCATTAATGCAGAAACATGCAGTAGATATAACATTCGTAAAAATTTAAATTATTAAATACTAAATGAGACTGTATTATTTGAGTTTAAAATCCACATTTTGCACAGTTCTGTTTTTAACACTTGTGTTGTTATTGTTTTCCCAGCTTTCTTGATTTCTTGTTGGTTCTGCTTCATTAGTCGTCTAATTTTATCCTTCCACCAGAGTTGTTTGTTTTACAACTTGTGTTTTTTCATTGCCTAATTATTTGTTCATTTCTCACCGTGCTTGTTCTCTTCCTCATGTTCCTTGAGTAAACGTTTTATTCAACTGTTGTTATTAAATCTAGCAACGTCTAGTTCTAGCAACGTCTTGTGTTGCTCTGTCTAGTCTTTGTGTTGCTTTACTCCGGTAATATAATTCGTATTTGGTGTAATTATCATACAAAAAATATAATGATTATGTTCATATATTTGTAACACCACGCTCCATGTTTATGTTACAAAGATACTGTTTGGGTCAAATTGACCTGTGTAAAAAGTAAAAAAAAAAAAAACTTCATTTTCAGTTCACATATTTGATTATGTTACAAAAATACTGTTCCGGTCAAATAACAAGACCAGTGTTAAAAGTTTAAAAAATAAAAAAAAATATGTGAAAGTATTTTTTCACTTTGAAACTTCTCCTGCTTGTCTTAGTTAGTGTAATCTACATATAAACAAAAAATAGATGACATTTTTGTAACGCCCACTGCATGTGTGTTACAGTGATAATGTTCGGGTCAATTTGACCTTTCAGACAAACAGGAAGCTAAAAAGAGTCAGAAAGATCAAATACTATTTGTATCTATGCAACAATGAGAGATAATACACCGCTGTCTCACACTCACACACTTGAGTTTTGGGGAGCCTGACATGTAAATGCATAAAAAAAAGTCCCCCGGGTCAAACTGACCCACAGACATCATTGATGATCCACTGAAACGAGCATAACAGGAAGTTTAAATAAAAGTTAAACTCTTTTCTTGCATTGCGCTGTCTTCATTAACCGTGACATTTTATATTTTTTTAATTTCAACTTGCCCTGGTGTTTCCTGGAGGATCTTCTAAGTTGTAAAATAAAAAGCACATCACGACTTGGCAAATGGAAGCACAGATGGGCACATGGCTCTAATCTCTTTTTTTTTTTTTTTTGAATACCGTTTTGAATACTTTACCAAACCACCAACAACCCAACTAATATTGCAATAAATTATTAATAATAAGCGTTCATATACATATACAGCTAAACTGATGAAAATGAAGGACTTTTCAACTCCTATTTCAGATAACAATAGGACAGTTAAAACTGTGAAAAGCGCCCTACAAATACTCTTACAAATTATTATTATTATTATTATTATATATAACCCATTACCTAGCTTTTGTCCATCTCAACCATAAATGATAATTCTTTACATCAACTACTAGAGCTGTCAAGGCAACAGTATCAGTCAGTCACACGTCGATTCTATTCATGTACCACCTGTTGACATTATCAAGTTTGATGGAGAACCATTAAAATACTAGCAGTTTCATCAGATTGTTTTCCTCAGTAATTGACAAAGAGACTGTTCCAGATCAAGAAAAACTCACTCGACTGCATCAGTACACTGTTGGTCAAGCAAGAGATGCTATCTCACACTGCTTGTACAACCCTGACTTTAGCCAAGGCTTTGCTGAAGCCATGGCCATTCGGAAAAGACGTTTTGGAAATACTTATGCCATATCACAAGCATGGGTTGAAAAAGTTCTCAATTTAAAAGACATCAAAGATAACCGGCAGTTGCAAAGTTTTGCAGACCTTCTGTGTAGCTGTCGCGACACTCTCAAGACAATGAAGTGTGAGGATGAGTTAAATGGTGGAAGCGCTTTGCTACAGTGAAAAAGCTGCCTGACGACATAAAGAAAAGATGGCTAACAATAAATTATGAGATTATCAAAGCTGGAGGCTTAGCAAAGTTGGACGATGTAGTCCGTCTCGTTCAATCTAAAGCTGCTAAGAGAGCTGATCCGATCTTTGGAAATCTTCTCACATCTACCGCTCAATTTTCCAGTGAATTCTAAATTTAATGCTAAACAACCTTCAATAAGAAAAGACAGACATTCGCAACAGGGACAGTTGCCAAAGAATCTAACATGTCATCTACAGCAAAGACAACTTCAAGATTTAAATGCCCAAAATGCACCGCAGAACATTTCTGGAACCAATGTCAATCCTTCCGAGCCTTGTCTGTTCAAGAACGTTTAGTCTTTGTTCAGCGAAAGCAACTTTGTACAAACTGCTTAATGAGAGGTCATCACAGCTTGATCTGTTCACGCAATTGAATATGCAAAGTGCCTGGATGTGGAAAAAGGCACAACATTCTGCTATCGTAGCTTCTAACGACGACAATACCCAATCTTCAAATCAAGCTACAGAATATGTACCAGCGGTTGACCCGCCACAAGCCACTCAAGCACATGCCACTAGAAAATCCAATGATGTCAGTCAAAAGAAGAATGCTCTTCTCATCGTGCCTGTCGTGGCTTCAGATCGCCCCAAACGATTCTCTATGAATGTTTTTGCTCTGCTGGACAGTGGCTCAAATGGAACTTTTGCTTCTAGTTCACGCTCTTAAATTGGAATCACGTAAAACAAACATGAAACTGAACACCATGGAAACCAAAAACCTCACCGTAGTCACCTTAGCAGTCAACCTACAAGTTGAAGATGCTCAACAAAAAAAATATTTTCTGATGAAAGGAGTGCTCTGCCGAGATCATCTGAACATATGTCTGGACAACCTAGTTACACCACAAGAGGTGTTTCAGTGGCCACATCTTCGAGAAATTGCAGATGAAATCAGTTTACCTGATGTTGATCTAGCTGGTGAGGTTCATCTGTTAATAGGCCTTGACCAACCAGACATACTTGCTCCTCATGACACTTGCTGTGGAGGGTCTGGTGAATCATATGCAATTCTGACTGGACTTGGGTGGACACTCCATGGACCAGTAGCTGATGGTTCTACAGTTGTTTCTGCTAATTTCATTCAAACTGACCACTCTTT
The DNA here is from genome assembly GCA_028128575.1 of Paedocypris carbunculus. Taxonomy (NCBI): domain Eukaryota; kingdom Metazoa; phylum Chordata; class Actinopteri; order Cypriniformes; genus Paedocypris; species Paedocypris carbunculus. The sequence continues at coordinate 14,115 of SOMO01000127.1, forward strand.
ACAACAAGCTCTAGAAAGATTTTGGAAATTGGATGACCCAGTGCACGTTAATAATGACTCCCTCAGTAGATGACGAACAAGTTGTTGCCTTATGGAACAAGCAATCAGTCAAAGAAGAAGGTCATTACACACTTCCTATCCCATTCAAAGAACATCCACCACAACTACCCAATAACTACACAATGGCAAAGCATCGATTAGACCTTCTGGGAAAGAGACTAAAAAGGGACCCAACTTTGCTTCAGAAGTACACAGAGGGAATGAAAGACTCTTTGCACAAAGGCTATGCAGAAGACGTCGTCAACATTAACAGAAACGATGGTTGTGTGTGGTACCTGCCACATCATCCAGTAAAAAACCTGAGAAACGAAAGGAGAAACTACATCCACGAAAACCTGAGAAAGTTCGTATTGTCTTTGATTGTGGAGCACAATACCAAGGTACATCACTAAATAACCATGTTCATCAAGGCCCAGACCTCACAAATAAGCTCTTAGGTGCTCTCCTCAGATTCAGACAAGATCCCTTCGCTCTGAATGCAGATATTGAGAGCATGTTACATGTGCTCTCAATATTACACGTTAATGTCTACAGACATTAACACATGCGCTTTGAGACAGTTAAAACTGTAAAAAGCGCCCTACAAATACTCATTATTATTATTATTATTATTATTATTATTATTATGTTCTACCAAGTCAGAGTGCCATCGGATGAAAGATATGTCCTTCATTTCCTGTGGTGGGAAGATAACAATCCTGACAAACCAACTAAGCATTATCGTATGACAACTCACCTGTTTAGAGGTGTCTGGAGTCCTAGTGCTGCCAAAGTGCCTTGCAACGAGTTGCAAAAGACAATTGGGGAAACTTCAACAAAACAGTTGAAACAGTGACTCTGTTCTGCCTCGAATTTTGGGCGTTGTATGTTAATTTAGAGCCAATTTTATATAGTTGGGTCTTTTATTTTGAAGATCCGGTTCGGGCCGTCAGACCGGAAGTCGGCCATTTTGTTTCGTTTTCATGCAAGCCGCATACGGGGAAGTCCATCAGCTATTGTCTGCCCTTTGTTTATGCTATCGACACCACCGTCTGTAAGTTTTGGGATAATATAAGAGGACTGTTTGATTTGACACTTACATGTGAGGAATGTTCATCAGATGTGTGAATTTGGTTACTTTAAAGACGTCAATTGGTTTACTGAGTTCGTACATGCTATGCTAATACGGTATGCTAACCTATGTTTTATATGCTAATGCTAATAGTAAATGTTCTGTTTGTGTCTACAGTTTTACTCCATGTTGAAAGGTTTACGTGGTACGTCAAAATAAAGTGGAGCTAAGGAAGCTACATCCTGACTCACGTACTCATTCTACTGGAGTTAGGCTCACTGCCAAATTGTGTTAGATACACACAAGGAGGGCAGGAAAGACTCAAAATTTCTACGTCGACGACTGTCTAAAATCAGTGCCTAAGGAAGAGGCCGCTATTAAACTTGCTTCTGAACTCCAAGAACTTCTTAAATGTTTTAGATTAACCAAGTGGTTGAGCAATTCAAAGGAAGTGATTAAGTCAATACCAGCTGAAGAATGGTCAAAATCATTACATCATGTAAATCTAGACCAAGAGGACTTACCATTTGAACAAACACTCGGCGTCCTTTGGGACGTAGAACAAGATTGCTTCACATTTGATGTCAAGCCAGTGAACAAATCCATAACAAAGAGAGGAATATTGAGCACTACTAGTTCCATCTACAATCCTCTAGGGTTTCGCAAGCCCATTTGTGCTCAAAGCTAAAGCAATATTTTGAAAAAAAAACAAGAGTTGTGCCGCATGAAAGTCGACTGGGATGAGGAGTTACCAGTCAACATAGCAGCACAGTGGCACAGATGGTTGAAAGAATTACCTTTGTTGTCAGCATTAACAATTCCAAGGTGCCTTAGACCAACATCTACCAGTTCTTTATCAACAACACAGATCCATCACTTGGCTTCCATGGCTTACGGTGCCATTTCATACATCAAGATTGGTGACACTTGCCGGCTGGTGATGTCTAAGGCCAGACTAGGCCCAATTAAGCCAGTTAGCATACCACGACTGGAGCTGTTGGCAGCAGTTGTTGCCACGGAACTGGATCAACACATTAAACGACACTTGAATATTCCAATTGAAAGGACTTTCTTTTAGACGGACAGCACTATTGTACTTCAGTACATTAGAAACAAGCATTGTCGTTTTCAGACATTTGTTGCCAATCGTATATCCAAAATACAGGAACGCTCAGAAACATGTCAATGGAGACATATCGACTCTGCTTCTAACCTGGCAGATGACATCTCTCGAGGAATGACTATGAGAGAGATCTTGTCAAGTGATCGATGAATATCTGCTCCAGAATTTCTTAGACAAGATGAGAAGCATTGGCCAGCACAAGTTGAAAAAGATGACTTGCCAATTGAAGCAAAAATCAAACAAAACAAAGATATCTATACAACAAACATAACGCCAATCTTTGCAACAAAAAATGCAGTGGACAGACTATTGGAAAGATACTACAATTGGCATCGCTTGAAGAGAGCTACCGCTATCTTGTTGCGTCTCAAGGCTTTGTTGCGCAAGAAAGTTAGTGTTCATATTTCTGAACCCATCACTGTCAATGAGCTTCAGCAAGCAGAGTCAGCCATTCTCAAATACACACAAGTGATCACTTTCGGATCTACTCAAAACAAACCCATTTCTCTTCTCAAACTTATGTCCTACACAGATTGATCTGGTTTTAACTTTTGTCTGCCTGTCTGTAACCTAAGGATTTGTGATGCAGCGTTTTCTGATCATATGCCTGTGTTGTTTGACATTACTCTGCCATGTAACACCTTTAAACCTCGCGCTCCTGCTCGGCTGGTCCGAATAATTAACCCTTTCACGCCCGCTCAGTTCGCAGCCTCTTTTCATCCAAACCCCCCAGAACCCGTGTGCTCTGACACGGATGAGCTCAGCTCTTGGCTGCATTCCGCCTGCCGAACAGCACTGGATGCGGTGGCTACACTAAAACTCAGACAAACTAGGACTAAATCTGAGCCCTGGCTAAATATCAGAACACGTGCTGCCAGACGCGAGTGTCGGAAAGCTGAGCGAAAGTGGAGAAAGGACAACTTGCAAGTGTCACTGCAAATATTAAAGGATTGCTGGCGTCGCTACCAGGCTATTGTAAAGGAGGCGAAAAGAGAACACCTGTCCAACATCATCATATCAAACCGTCACAAGCCACGTGTTCTGTTTAACACCATAGACTCTGTTCTTAATGCCCCAAAGATCGCCTGTGCAGAACCTTGCTTCGTTGCATGTGAAAGTTTCCTCAATTATTTTATAAATAAGGTGAACAATGTCAGGGCCCTCATATCACCACCTGCTTCTGACCCCTCAGTGTTTGTGCTTCACCCTGAAACTTTTCACCAGTTTGAACCAGTGACCCTGTCAGTGTTATATGAGACTGTTAAACACCTGAAGCCCACAGGCGCGCCTACTGATGCTGTTCCACCTCGTTTCTTTAAAGAGGTTATTACAACCCTAGGACCTTCTGTTTTAGCTGTCATTAACAGCAGCCTCACCTCTGGAATCGTCCCTAAAAACTGTAAACATGCTATAGTGCAGCCACTTATCAAAAAGCACGGTCAGGACCCCTCTGTGTTGGCAAATTTCAGGCCCATCTCCAAACTTCCGTTTTTTTTCAAAAGTCTTGGAAAAAATTGTATATGTGCAATTGAAGGACTTTTTACACCAAAATAGCACACTTGAGGTTTTCTAGTCCGGATTTAAATCTCTACATAGCGCATAGTCAGCATTGCTGCGGGTTTTTAATGATATCTTGATCGCGACAGATGCTGGGGATCATGTGGTCCTGGTTTTGTTAGACCTAACTGCAGCTTTTGACACAGTGGATCATGATATACTGATTTCACGATTAGAGAAGTGGGTAGGCATCAGTGGCACTGCTTTGGAGTGGTTCAGGTCGTATCTGGCAGAAAGAACTTTCGGTGTACAGATCGACCATGTCCAGTCCTCTACTGCTCCTCTCCTGTGTGGTGTCCCGCAGGGTTCGATTTTGGGGCCTCTGCTCTTTTCACTCTACCTGCTTCCCCTTGGCTCGATTTTCAGAAAACACAATTGCTCGTGTATTGCTATGCGGATGACACACAGATATACGTGCCATTAAAACGGAGGGATGGTTTTGCTCTGGGCTCACTGAGGGAGTGCTTGGATGAAGTGAGAGCCTGGATGGCTCTAAGTTTCCTCCATTTTAATGAAAAAAGACTGAGGTCATCGTCTTTGGTCCGAGCGCCAGCTGTGGGACCTCTCAAGTGGACCTTGGTCCTTTAAAACCATTTTTAAATCCCATTATCACTCATTTGGGTTTTAAAGTGGCCAGCAGTTTTAATCTGGACAAACAGGTCAGGGCAGTGGTTAAATCTAGCTTCTTTCACCTGAGACGTTTGGCCAAAGTGAAGCCGTTCCTGTCAAGAGGGCATTTTGAGACAGTGATCCATGCTTTCGTAACAACTCGGCTGGATTACTGCAACTCTCTGTACTTCGGTGTGTCCCAGTCGTCGATGTCCTGTCTCCAGCTGGTGCAAAATGCCGCTGCACGGCTGATAACAGGAACTCGAAAGAGAGAGCACATCTCACTGGTTTTAGCTTCGCTCCACTGGCTACCTGTCCATTTTAGAGTACGTTTTAAAATTCTTTTATTTGTTTTCAAGTCTTTAAATGGCCTTGCCCCCCAATACCTCTCTGAGCTGCTGTGTGTGCACTCACCCTCCCGGTCACTCCGGTCAGCTGTCCAGCTGCTTCTCTGTGTGCCGAAGACACAGCGAAAGGTGACAGGGCGTTTGCGGTTGCGGGTCCGAGGCTGTGGAACGCTTTGCCTCTGCAGGTTAGGCAGGCACCTACCCTGACAAGTTTTAAATCATTGCTAAAAACCCCTCTTTTCCATGGCATATGACCCAGCATAAACAATTTGGTTTTATTTTTAGTTTCATTTTAAATCACACGTTTTAGTCCTTTTAATCTTTGTGTGCTTTTTAGTAATGTGTATATTTATTTATAAATAAAAATAAATTTAAATAAATAAAGTTAAATTTATATAAATACATTTATAAATAAAGCTGACTTGACACAGATGAAAACGATCAACTCCTTCGTGTTGGAGGCAGACTGATGAATGCTTCAATTCCTTACGAGGCCAAACATCCAGTGATCATACCTAACAATCATCATGTCACCCAGTTAATTATTCGTCACTACCATCTTCGTTTGGGTCATGCAGGTCCTGAACGAGTTCTCACAGAAATGCGTCAAGATACAGATGCTTGTTTAGATGTCTCACGACAAGAGCCTTTCATCTCGAGGTTGCAAACTGAAGGCCATCAGTGAGTGGAATTAACAAAAGATTTCTGATTACCTGCTACAGAACAACGTATAATGGATTTTCAATCCACCTGCCGCCTCCCATATGGGTGGTGTTTGGGAGCGACAAATCCGCACCATTCGTTCCATTCTAAATACTGTCCTAAATCAGCAGGCACCAGGGCACGAGGGCTGTTGCAAAACGCTGTTTTGTTGCGTTGAGTCTATTGTCAATGGTAGACCAATCACTAAACTCTCTGATGATCCATCCGATCCTCTTCCACTCACCCCAAATCATCTGTTGTTACTTCGTTCTGGTCCAGTATCTTGCAGATATCTTCAGGTCGAGGTGGATTAAAGAATATTTGCCTGGACTACAACAACGCCAGAAATGGCTACAGCCAAAGCGTAATCTCCAGGAAGGAGATCTTGTGAACATTTTTCATGAAAATACGCCACGCAACCATTGGCCGCTAGGTCTGATAACCCGAGTATATCCAGGTGCAGATGGACTTGTGCGTGATGTGGAAGTATAAACCCAAGCAGGAGTCTTCAATCGTCCTGTGGAAAAAATCTGCCTCCTGGAAGCTAGTTCTAATTTAGCCTAGGCATCCCTTTTTGTTTGAATGACCTGTTTGGGTCATTGGGGCTGGGATGTAGAGTGCTGTCCCTTTAAGAACACGGTGTTCTGGGATCGAGCGAAAACCGGATCACGTGACCAAATGATCACGTGGTAAAAGGGAAAAGTGAAACTGGCTGTTATGGTGAAAGGACATTCTGTTTTGGCTGTGGGTTGGCGATTTAAAAAGCAATAACAAAGTTAAAATGTATCTAAAGTGTTATGTTCTCAGCGTGGTAAGTGGGGTTTTTCATTTGTAACTTTTGTTTGTAAAGTTCGTAACAAATCTGAAGTTCGCGGGAGATCGCTATTGTTACTAGTGCCATAGCGCCCTAAATGTTTATGCTATATATGTTTTCTGTTGTGTTTCTTGAAGTATTTCTGTAAAAGTGTATTATATTATTTGATAACGAATGTGGATGTTGTGTTAAATGTAACCAAAGAACGAAAACTAATTGAGTTATTTGTATTTTCAGTTTGACCGCAATTCATTGCATTTTACCGCAATTGAGCGCAATAAACCACAGTAAAATCAACAAATTTCAACCAATCTCAAATGTGTGAAATCTGTGTTCTGCACGGAAGTAATTTCAAACAAACAAACAAACAAAACAACAAACTCAACTTAATGTTATTTACGGGTAACAGGTTATGAATCAAATATTCTGAGTAAAACATTCAAATTTCTCTCCTCTGTTCTGGAAAAATTACTGTATTACTATATTGTATTTAGGGTTACCACTTTTGATACCACCTAAAAATAAGGGACACAGGTGCGGGGCTTTGTGGACGGGACCATGTGGGCAGGGCGACGAAGACATAATTTTATGATACATGGATTAACGTTAAAATGTTTTCAGGAATATTACATTGGATTGTTATCCACTTACATTGTTTTTACAGAATTGTTACAAATTACTAATTCTGATTCACGGATTGTGCAAGGCAGAGTGTTCCAATATTTTAGTGCTAGATAAGCGAACGATCTTCCCCCTGTGAAGGTTTTAGAGTTTTTTGGTATTACGAGCTGGCCTGAGTTTTGAGAGCGCAGAGGTCTCCTTGGCTCGTAACACGTGATGAGCTCACTGAGATACAGAGGAGCTAGACCGTTTAATGCTTTATAAGTTGTTAGGAGAATTTTAAATATAATTCTATATTTTACGGGTAACCAATGTAGCAACATTAGCACTGGGCTTATATGGTCGTACTTTTTAGTTCTGGTCAGCAGTCGAGCGGCCACATTCTGAACTATCTGAAGTTTATCTATTAGTCGGGCAGGAGAACCTCCCAGAAGACCATTACAGTAATCTAACCTCGATGTCATAAACACATGTATGAGTCTTTCTGCATCCGACCTAAGGAGCATATGACGCAGCTTTGCAATATTCCTGAGGTGGAAAAATGCTGTTAACACATGTTGTTGACATGGGTTTCAAATGAATGTGTATTATCAAATATAACACCTAAGTTTTTCACTGTTGATGAGGATGAAAGTTTAAGTCCATTAAGATTTACATTATATTCAGGTTCGATTATAATTCAGTTTTGTCCGAGTTTAAGCATCAGGATGGTTTTCATCATCCAGTCATCATTCTCTAGCAATCTAATATTTTAGTAAATTGTGTGATTTCATTGGGCCTTGTGGAAATATAGATTTGCGTATCATCAGCATAGCAATGAAAGCTATGTCCATGGCTTCTGATAATGTCTCCTAGGGGAAGCATATATAAAGAAAATAAAATTGGTCCGAGAACTGAGCCTTGTGGGACTCCGTATTTGACCCTATGTCTCGGTGACGAGACTCCAGTCCATGTACAAAATGGAATCGATCTGACAGGTATGACTTAAACCATTCTAACGCGTGTCCAGAAACCCCAACATAATTGTCTAGGCGATCTATTAAAATATTGTGATCTATATGTCAAATGCGGCACTAAGATCCACTAAGAGAGTGAAAGATTACTTTTCTTTTGTCAAGAAAATGGAGTTGGTTTTAATCCGTCTTACCAAGTAAAATTTTCTCACCCCATTCGCAGCTAATTGTACTTGATTTGTCTTTTCATTTGTTTCAATCTCATTTTGTGCTTTATTTTCTTAATTTCTCATGTGCATTTTTTCATGTGTATTACCATTAATCTCGCATTTGTTCCATTTTCCCTATACAAATTGAGTGATCTGTGTTCGCTTCTCATCAATGAAATTTATTTTCTTTAAATTATGACCAGCTTACTTGTTTTCAATGTATTTATTTTTTGGTTGAAAAGCACAGCACCACCCTCTAGTAGAAGGCCACCATGTTCTCTACCGCATCACCACCTTCTATTAGTGTCACGATCCAACACGGTGGTGGATGCAGGAAGCAAAGCCGGGGATTGTGGTGACATAGAAACATGTTTTTACTGATAAAACAACGACAATAACTCACAGAGCACTTGGGACAAACTCGGGGACACGCAGGTGTGACGACATTAACTGACATGGGACATGGAGACAGGTGAGACTTAAATACAACTACAAATAACGTACCATTGAACAACAGGTGAGACAGATAAACCACGTGACTACTGTACATCCAAATACGGAAACAGGGAAACACAGGGAACAAGGATCATGGGAGTCCGTGGCGATGTGACAATTAGAGGTTTTACGGGTATATAAAATAATAAATTACAAGAAGAATAATAAAAGTAAACTCAAACGAAATATAGAATAGAATGCCTTTATTGTCATTGTATCACAGGCTTACAATTAAATTAGTATTGCTACTCCTTTTTCCAAATCTGGACTTTTCTTTCCATGAAGCAACAGTCCATCCATCTTCCGCCCTCACATTCTAGATCTTAGAAAAATACAATTACTTTTGTTTACACAGTATTTTTACATTGTATTGCATTTTATTTAGTTTCAAATCTTTACTTAAAGTTATTACTGTATATTAACACACATGGTTATGGGTTTAGCCATTCATCATATCCGGCTTAAATCTCTAGGCTACAGGAAGGACAAAAAAAATCCCAGACAGTTGGTCAGTCCATTACAGGGCGAAACAAACACAAATGCAGGCATTTACTCACACATGGGGCATTTTCTCATCTACGTTTCACTTAATGTGTGTTTTTAGCAGTGTTGGCCAAGCTATTTGAAAAATGTAGAGAGCTAAGCTAATAGCTAACATGCAACAAGTTTAGCATTGCTACAGTAAAACTAACTCCTCAGAAATGTAGTGACGCAAAGCTAATAGCTAACATGCAACAAGTTTAGCATTGCTACAATAAAGATAACTCCTGGGAAATATAGCTATGCTAAGCTAATAGCTAACGTGCAACAAGTTTTGCATTGCTATAGTAAAGCTAACTCTTCAGAAAATTACAACATGGCTAAAGTAGTTTGCAACATTTTAAACTATTTATTTACATTTTTTTATTTTTATTTTTTTTATATTTGAAAGTCAGTGCATCAGTAATATCTAAACCTGTCAATGAAATGCCGCACGCCTAACTGTTCAATTAAATTCTGTATATTATAACTACAAACCATCTAAATAAGATGGCAACAATAGTAACAGACATTTTTAAATATAAATCACTTACACTTATCTCTTAATTTAATTAACTTATGATAAATCCATTTCAAATATTTTCTTAATATTTTTCTACAACATGATTCTTTGGTGGAACACTCAAGTTTAGCGTTCGTGTGTGTGTAACAGGATAAAATAATTAATGTTTGAATTTTGTCAAATGTTGTTATGTCCTTTCTTTTACCCGGAGGTGTTTCTGTGTTTTATTATAAGTACCAGCAGGGGGGGCTGCGAGTCACGGGCACGGCAGGTAGTGACGTCAGCCGCTACCTCGTCAGTTCCGTAAAGAAACTGGCGAGGTAAGTAGCAAATGAGCCCCGTCCTCAAGTTCAACTTATAAAAAAGTAATTTTTTTCGTTAAATATAATTTATTTATTGTTTTACGCGCAACTGATGTACATTTTCGTTTTGTTTTAATGTGTTTGGTTTTGTAAACGTCTCGGATTGACCGCGATTTGGAACGGTAGTTGTAACGTGAGTTGAACCAACGAGATCTTATATTTATTTTATTTTGCAGTTGGATCGTTTCTTTTATTCTTTTCCTCCACCTCCAGGTATGTGTTAGAGTGTTTTTTATTGTTTTACTTTATTGTTAAATGGAGAAAAATGTTTTGTCAGAGTTCCGTAAAGAAACTGGCGAGTTGGATCGTTTCTTTTATTCTTTTCCTCCACCTCCAGAAATAAACATCTGCCCAAAAGATTTGGTTTGGCGTGGTGAATAGGAGAAAAGAGAGAGAAGAAAAAGTGGGGGTTACATGTGTGTGTGTGTGTGTGTGTGCGTTCCTGTTCTGAAAGTGAAGCTGTGGTTTTGGCGTGGTTGTGGCCGACAGCAACCAAATAACCAAATGTTGTGAATCATCTGGCGTCCTCATCCACCCGGGACGTTACAATTGGTGTCAGAAGAATAAGACAACAGATTGCACCGGTGTAACGTGAGTTTGAAACGCGAGGCGGCGATGGATAGATCCGTCCGAATTAAGATGGAAGACGAGGGGAGTTGGGAAGCGGCGGCAGCAGCAGCAGCGCAAGAGGAGAAAGTTACTCGTGACTACAAAAGTTCTCCAACGGTTTGGCCAATGACATTGAATCACTGGCAAGACGGGCTTATGCTCACATTCCGCCTACTGTACAGAATGAACTCACCCGTGATCAGTTTATCCGAGCTCTTTCTCTGGCAGAGCTGTGCATACGCAATTGGCCCGCCCACGTGATTTGGCTGAGGCTTTGGAGTTGGAGAGAGAGATGACGGTTGATGCAGCGATGCGAATCCTCCCCTGCTATCAGAGCAACAACAAGAGGCGACGTTCCTGTGTCAAGACCTGACTGGGTGGAGGAGATAACAGAGATGGTTCTAGGGTCGATACTTCCCTTACCCAGACGACAGATGTGGGACCGTGCGTGCTGGGGGTGTGGCCAGCTGGGACATGGTTAGAGATGGTATGTTTGGTACCTGGTGGCAGGGTCTCGCTGGTTCTCTTCACTGGACTTTAACCCTCTGGGGTCAATGCACTTTTTTTAAGATCAGTGTAAAACACACGAAAATAACTCCGTCAGTTTTGGGATTACATACAAGTGTTATACATCCATAGAAAGTTTCAAGTGTCTACTTTTTTCTATATTTTTCTTAATGAATACAGAATGTTGTGTTTTTCGTAAAAAATAAAACTAAAACGTGACGTGCCTTTGCCTTCTCCTTGATAAGAGGAGTCCGTTCAGAAATGCGTCTGAAAAAGCCGTAACTTCATAAATATGTATATATGTGTATGTATATAAATATTGTGGCGATCCACCGCTGCTGTGTGCTGGGCTGCAGCCGAGCCAAGAGGTGTGAAAACCCAGCAGGGGGTGTGGAGTCACAGCAGGGGGGTTAGGCAGGGATTACCCACAAATCCCCGCAGTTTCTGTACATTTGTGTATATAAGTGTTATTTTCAGTGTGTAAATGTTTGTTTTATATAGATCTTTTTGTTTCATTGTGTTGTGTGTAATGTGGGGTTCATGTGTGTCTATTTTTATAACAGTTTGTCGTGTAATGGTAAATCTACCATTGGTGTAGTGAGTAGCCAGAGTAGTGGCCTGGCTACTTGTCGTGTGTATTCTTTAGAGAGAGTGGTACGGTTGTATGTGTGTTAGCAGCTGTGAAGCTTGCTAATAAAGACCACCTCCTCAACCCAAAAGCTGTCTCTGTGTGTGATGTCAGCGGATACTCGGGGTCGTGCGGTGTATGGGGCACGAGTATCTTGAAGGCATCAGCGCTCTTCGGAAACGCCAACGCCAACCCACGAAATCGCTACAATATTTTATGTTATAAAACTTAAAAAGCTTTATAAAAAGTTTATAAACTTTCAAATGAAACCAAAAGACAAAAGGAATCTTTTTGATAGAATAACTCGATAAATATGAGAGATTCTTTTTGAAAAAATATTCACTCTTGAAGCTGGACCCTATTCAAAAGCAGTTTTTTTTTAATCTTGTATTGTCCACAAGGTGTAAAGCTGAAGATAGCGGAGGTAGGCCACATGAGTTTTCTGTCGGTCAATTTGACAGAAGAGGCAGAAGTGTCAGTGTGAATGGTTGAGTGACAGCATTCTACCTTGATGGGGGTACATTTGCATAAGTGGGAGTGTCTTTTGTCATTCCAGGTGAGAATTTCATGAATATTTGTGCTGCCTTTGTGGCAATGTTTTGTTTTGGGGACTTTTAGTATGAATAATTTTACCTTGCACTTTAAGTTGTTTTATGCAAGAGGTTTGTTTATGTTATGTATTTATTATATTTGGGCATGTGGGATTATTTGTGTTTGTGAATGTTGCACATGAATGGCGCGTCATATGGCATCACTTCCGGGTTTCGCGGGGAAGTCGCGTCACTTTCGGTTGGAACGGCAAATTCGCGGGTAAACGTCGCGTCACTTCCTGTTCGGCACACAGCGTGAACGGAGCTCAGCACACCCGGACATTACGATGCTGTGCGTAATGGACTCTGCCATCTGCTTTAAAGAAGTACTTTAGACGCAATGCCGTAAGTCTGTTGCATGCATGTTTTGTTGTGTAGTCTGATGTATGAGTGTTTGAATGTTCATATACCGGATGTTTTATTATATTATTATATATGTGGATATTATGTTGTAACATCATTCCTATACTGAATGCATATTTTGGTTTGTTAACAGTTTTTACTACATAAACGCATACAACTTAAGAGAAGACAATAAAAGGCACGTGAAGTGAAAACCTCTTTGTTGTTTGCTGGTTCGCTGCGCGTTGAATCAGAGTTGCTACACCCGACAGAGAACGCTATAATATTCACATACATTGTCCCTCCCACGCATACGCCAGTGCTGACACAAAAACTGACTTTGCCTAATGTAAACTATTTCATTCTTTCTGTGAATGAGATAACACAAATATGTTCACATATTTGTGAAGTAAACACTTCAGCCTACAAGACTAGGTCACTTAAAAGTGTGTTCAGGACTATTCAGTATGGGTTTTTTGGCCTTATGTCAGCTACTTTTTTTTTTTCTAAAAACGTAAAAAGCACGCATAATATTAAATGATAAAAATGATAAAACATACATCAATTTTGCTCACATATTATTGTAGCACAGCTTGTGCTGAATACAAAAACAGTACTTTTTGGCCAGTAGTATGTTGTAAGTAGATGAAATAGTTACAAATATCAGAGCATGTCAAAACACCTCAGAAGCCCAAAAACACCCTCAGACCCCAGAGGGTTAAAAGTGGCTACTGGCAAGTGCCGTTGACCCCAGAAGCTCGACCCAAGACTGCATTCTGCACGAGTAGAGGCCTGTGGCAATTTAAAGTCTTTTCTTTTGGTCTTTGTAATGCACCGGCCACCTTTGAACGCCTGATAGAAGGCATTCCACAACAAGAGTGCCTGGTGTTTCTTGACGACATTCTAGTGCACGGAGACTCCTTCCAGTCAGCAATCACAGCTCTGAAGGCAGTGTTTAACAGAATCAAGGCAGCTGGGTTGAAGCTACATCCTGATAAGTGCAAGCTGTTAAGCAAGGAAGTTACTTTCCTGGGACATTGCATTGGAAGAAAGGGCATTGCACTGTGGAGAACAAGGTAAGGGCTGTACAGGACTGGCCTGTTCCCGTGGATGCAAGGGGGGTGAAGAGTTAGCTGGGCTTGGCGTCCTATTACTGGAAATTTTTTCGGGGATTTTCCGGTATCGCTGCTCCTACTACTACAGGCTACTACAGAAGTAGTACAAGTTACTACTGTAGTACAAGCTACTACAGAAAAATCAGAGCTTTGTGTGGCTGGATAACTGTCAAAAAGCGTTTGATGCACTGAAGAAGGTCCTGATTAACGCACCTGTTCTGAGACCTCTAGATCCCAGTCTTCCTTTTATGCTCGATTCCGATGCAAGTGGGGATGGAATAGGGGCCATCCTTTCGCAAGTGGACTCCGATGTGGAGAGAGTGGTGGCCTACTTCAGCAAGGTGCTGAGCAAAGCTGAGAGGAGGTACTGCATCAACCGTAGAAGGCTGTTGGCGACCGTTTCAACCATAAAGCATTACAAGTACTACTTGTGCTGTCGCCACTTTACCATACGCTCCGACCATGCCTCCTTGCAGTGGCTGATGGCGTTCAAGGAGCTTGAGGGACAGACTGCTCGGTGGCTGGAGGAACTGCAGAACTACGATTTCACCGTGACCCATCGGGCAGGGGTCAGACATATCAATGCTGATGCCCTGTCCTGACGACCCTGCAGTAGGAAAAGTTGTAAATACCGCGGACGAGGAGAGGCAAAGCACTAGTGCGGAGAGCGGTCGCCGCCGGCGTCAGAGAACAATCCCCGAGTGCACTCAAGCGAGGCCGGTCAGTGCAGCGCTTTCTGCCCGGCTAAGAAACCTTTTGGCCCGGTGGATATCCACCAGCTGCCGGCCCATAAGCGTGGTGGAAGGTGGCTGCCTCCAGCGTCTTCTGCAGGAGGCCACGGGCGTCCCATCATGAGGAGAATTCACGACCAGCATGCCGCCGAGAGAGTCACCAAATCCGCGACGCTTGCGGGTGCACCTTGAGTAGCGCTTTCCGGCGACCACTGGACCTCCATAAATAACGACAACTACCTCGGCGTGACTGCTCACCTGATCGACTCCGGCTGGGAACTTCACTCCTTCACATTAGGTGGGTCAGGTTCAGTGTTTTTTATATAATTTTTTTTTTTCCCTCCAAATTGACATTATCACCGGTTGTCTGTTCATTAGGCGTGATGAAGACGGAGGAGCGTCACTTTGCCGAAGCGTGCGCCAAACAGTTCATGGACGTGGCCAAAGACTGGGGGATCGGGAAGTCAGCACAGTTGGCATGGACAGTGCCCCGAGTATGGTGGCCGCGGGGAGGCTACTGCCCTTCGAGCACATGCCCTGCATTGCGCACGTCGTGCAGAGGGCTGTCGTCATCTCCCTCCGGGAAGGGGGATTCGAGGCTGCACTGACTAGAGTCCGTAAAGTAGTGGGACATTTCAGGCACAGTCCAGCCAACTCGGATGAGCTGAACCTCCAGCAAGCCTCGCTCGGGCAGGATCAGGAGTCCCTCGTGCAAGACGTTCCAACGCGGTGGAACTCGACGCTGGAGATGATAAGGCGGAAGTGCTCCAGGCAACACTGTCTCAGCAGAAGCACCGCCTGGCCCTCCCGACGACTACGAGAGACTGTCCAGGCTGGAAGCAGTGTTGGAGCCTTGCAGGTATGCTCCGCGTAAAAGCCAAGCGGACCAGCGGGTTGTTAACCAAGGCTCTGCTTCTGTCTGCCTCTAGGTACGTCACTGAGCTCCTTGGTGGAGGAAAGTACGTCTCCTGCTCTGTGGCACTTCCCACCATGTGCCACCTTCAGCACACCATGGAAATCTCGGACGACGATCCCACCTACATCGCCCGGTTCAAAGCTGCCTTCCTCAAGGACCTGACAGAGCGAATGGAGAACTTGAACCTGAAGTGGCTCAAGGTTAGTAGAAACTGAGCAGTGCATCCATTGAAGATGTGTACTTTTCTCACTTTTCCTCACTTCTCATTTATTCACCCAAGGTTGCGACAGCTTTGGACCCACGTTTCAAAGACCTAAGATGCCTGACCCGGGCAGAGAGGAAGCCAGTGTGGGCGAGGCTAAGAGAGCTGGTGAAGGAGCAAGAACCGGCTCTGTCAACTCCCGTGGAGGAGTCCAGGCACAAATTAGCCCTGCTGCTCACACGGTCAGACTCGGACTCTGAGTCAGAAGACACCCCGGAGGACAATTCTCTGTTTTTGTCTGTCATTTATTCCAATAAAAAAAAAACAAAAAAATTCAGTATAGATTGATGCACATTAATCCCGAGAGAATAGTTCAAGTTCAAGTTCATTTGTATAGCGCTTTTCTTGGTCCGAGACCAACGCAAAGACGCTGAATGTTCGAACAACCGCCCTGGTGAAATGACACTTCTCCAGGCGATGCGGCCTCGTCTCCTCCGGTGGTGATGCGGCCTCGTCTCCTCCGGCTGTGATGCGGCCTCGTCTCCTCCGGCTG
>SOMO01000127.1:37702-62492 GCA_028128575.1 Paedocypris carbunculus
ACAAATCTTACATCGTCGGATTCGTCTCATCATTTGGGTTTTGGTTCTGGGGTGTTAGTGGGTGTCTGGGGTGAGTGTCGGGAGTGTGGGCGGGGTTTCCACTTTTTGCCACGAACGAAAAATAATAGTCACTCACCTTTGGTGAAGGCGAGTGCCTAATAATAATAATAATAATAATAATAATAACACTATATTTATTGTAAATATAATTATTGTATTATTGTTATTAATATTATTATTATTATTGTTATTAATTTTATGTGCTTTGTCCAGTTAGCAAGGGGCCCCCAAGCAAATTCTGCCTAGGGCCCCCTGAAGGCTTGGGCCGGCCCTGACTGAGGTATACAACAGGAGTATGGGAACTCCAAACAGAATAACAGAAAACTCAGAGCCACAGACGTGGCTCCTCTAATAACGCGTTTGACCGACAGCTCATCAGTTCCAGCGGTCTCCTTTTAAGCATAAGGATAATTGATTGCTGGTGTCGCTGAGACTGATGAGCTGCCGCACTGAGAACCGTCCACCATGTTCCAGGCTCAGCCACCAGAGGGAGCTGTGCCGAGGGATCGTGACAATACCACAATAATGTTGAAATAACAGTGTTCTGGATCTTTTTTGTGCTGACTTTTAACATAAATATTATGTTAAATGATGATGTAAAACGGTTTAATTGATATAAAAAAAAAAAAAAAAATGTTTTATTTATTTGTAAGTGACTATTTAAATCTAAAAAATAAGAAAAAAATGCACAAATTGTTATTTGTTGCAAAAACACCGTCCACCCCGCGTCATCAACATCACAGATGATCAATATTTCATAGTAAAATAACTAATTGTGGTGTTTATTTAACCTATCTTGCTCTTGACACAGGTTAAAACTGCTTTTTCAAAAAGAAAAAAGCATTAGAGATCTTAAGGACAAGGTGTGTTAATAATTCATGATGGCTGCCTACCCCGAGAAGCACAATGATTTATTTAACACGTGTTATGACGCCCCCTGACAGTCAATCTGTTGCATTGTAAGGATGTGTGACTTACAACCAGGAGCTATCAACAAGACATCCAGGACATTTATAATCAGATCAGCCTTATTCTTGAAAACTTTTTGACTAAAGTGAACACGTAATATCTCATTCAACTCCCTTGATCTAGATGTTTTTCGAGCGCAGACGCCTCTGACAGAATATTTCAGCAGCAGCAGCAGCAAAAAATACCAGGTCAGAAACCTGAATAACTCGATTGGCTTTAGTTGACAAGTCTGACATTTTTAACTGTCATTTTTAACCATATTTAACTGAATATAAGCACCCACCGAATATAAACACCCCACTGATTTTTCAGGCACAAAATTGTATTATTATTTTTTTTTATTTAATAACCTTTTGTTTCAATTACGTTAATATTCTTTTAAAAGTACTATTTCTTCTGTATTTAACAATCCTAACTTGTGACTCTTGTAATTTTTATATAGTTTCACTTGAATAATAGATTAAAAAAGTTGCTTTTAGTGGTCTGGACTCCCAAGATCCTTTGCTCTCCAGTCAGCTGTTTCAAGCTCTCTGTTTATCTGACATAGGATGGTAGGATTATTATCCCCTGTGCAGCGACCAAACGTTTTTATTGTATCTGTTCCTTAGACTTTACTTCTTGCCCATGTTCTTTATTTTCGACTGTTTCGATTCTTTCTGTTTTCGACTGTTTCGTGACACATTGCACTCGTTTGTTGCCGGTTGCGCTAAGCTGAGCTAAGCGGTCGTGGTTTGTAGTCTCTACAAAATCCAATACAAATCACTGTATTTAGTTTAATCTTACTACTTCCAGTGTTATTTTGTCTCTGTTAAGTGTCGCGGTGTGTAATGTTTCTTTATTTCTGTTATTGAGCCAATAAAAGCTTATACTGTCTGAGCTTATAAGCTTAAACCTACAGCCTACGGACGATTGTTTAACATTTATATAGACGCACACACGCACCGCTGCATAAAGACGACGTGTTTCCATTTTTTTGTGATTGTTCATTACTTGAAATACAGAAAAATAGGTGTTTGTATTCACGCACATATTTGAGATTGGCGATTATAAGCACCCCACAAGTTTTTGAGCGTTGAAATGTAAAAAAAAAAATGCTTGGAAAAAGAAACTTGGAAAAAAGGGCTAAAATTCACTCAAAATAACAGTACTCCCGTAGTTACTGAAAGTGGAGCTGCCATTTAGTTGTTTAATTAAAAAAATATCAATGATTCCTAGATCATTTATCATTGATTATAAACATGGCCGCATTACTCCCATTTAATTTAATTTAGTTTTTTTGTAAAAATGACAAGTGTAAAAATTAGGTGTTCAGCTGTTGGTGTAAAATTATAGAAATAATTTAGATTATGTACTACTTTTCTAAAACGAAAAATAAAATAAAATTACTAAGAAGAAAAAAACAACTAAACCAGTAAAAAATCTCACTATATTGACAATTTGTTCCTATCATTACTTTTATTTTTTTTACTTCAAGTAGAATCAAACCAGTCCTTTAAAAACTTTAAGTAAAATGTTTAGCTGATACATTTACTTCCACAAAAGTCTTTTTTTTTTTTACTTCTAGCATCTGTTCTTTGCTGCTCTGTTACTTTTGACAGAACTGGTGACATTAAATAAATTTGCAGAAAGAAATATATTGTACTGTAATTTACATTCAAAAGCTTTCAGCACAGCAAGGCCTTCTATATTTTGGACCAAATTTTAATATAGTAGATGTTGGTAATTGGTTATTCAGTGTATATATTTTACCATTATCACATCTTTCTTTTTTGCACCAAACAGAGTAGCAATACTAATTTCATTGTAACCCTGTGATACAATGACAATAAAGGCATTTGATTCTATGTTTCTATGTCAAAACTCTTAGTATCACAATAAGGAGCTGTGATTGAAAAGCACTTGTAATAAGGTTTACACAGAATGAACATCAAAAGTTCTTCTTTGAATACAAAAGAGGGATTTTTAATATTGCCAATTGTATCTATTTTTATAAGTTCAAGTTCAAGTTCATTTGTATAGCGCTTTTCTTAGTCTGAGACCAACGCAAAGACGCTAAACGGTTCGAACAACGTCGACACCGTCCTGGTGAAATGACACTACTCCAAGTGATGCGGCCTCGTCTCCTCCGGCGGTGATGCGGCCTCGTTCCCTACGGCGGGGGGGTTAAAGTCATAAATTTTATTTATTCAGTCTGTAGAATCAATCTTATATCAATCGGTAGAAAGAGTTAAAACCTTGTAACAATCTGATTAAATTACAAACTTTCTTTGATGTGTGAGTGGACTTTTTCTGTTCTTAGAAAATTAGAAAATTACTCATCATTTTTGATCAATGCAGATTAAAACAAGAAAGTGTCAAACCCCTTCATGAGACGTTTTAGACGGCAACATCTTCTCTTTCGTGTCCAAATGTTCTTTGATGTTACAAGTTTCGGAAAAGTTTGAGCAAACTCTGCTATTGAAGGTCATGTTCTTCTCAAAATAAATACTACAGAACTCATCTGAAGTTATCTTCCATGCTGCTTAATGCTGGTCTGGACGAGGAGAAGAATGTGTTAGCAACGATTACTCACTGGTGTAAAGTACTTGAGTAAATGGACTGTATTACTTTACTTAAGTATTTTGGCTACTTTGTACTTGTGCCGAGTATCGAAAATATAAGCGACTTTTACTCTCTACTTGACTACATTTGTGATTGAGTATCTGTACTATGTGCTCCACTACATTTAAATGGACACTCATTACATTGTGATTGTGTGCGACAAGTCTGCATTTATAGCATTGCCATCTGCAGGATATATATATAGTATTATATATATATATAAATATAAAGTAATAATAATTATTATATGTATAATATAAAGTAATATATATATATATATATTACTTTAATAAATGTATTATTAAATTATTTTGTCCTCAACTGTAGATGTTTGCTGTATATTGCTATCACCTCACTTTATATATGATTTGTTGAGTGTCATCTTCTGGTTTTAAACCGCAGTAAACACACACTTCAGAATAACTGACTAACATAATAAACTCGACTAACACCTGACTCGTTCTTGTGTAGGTAATAAGCGCACGTGACCACTACTGAGCAAAATCGCACGAAATACCGCCCCATGCACGCACACACATAGAGTTTGGCAGAATCGTGTAAATGCTGGATTAAGACTGCGTGTGGGGTATAATTGCTTTTAACATGTTCCATCCTTTAAACTAATTTTTAGCCCCTCTCTTACACGCAACCTTGCTTGAGTTTTTAAACTTTTTTTTTCCTCAACATTTTTTCCAATGTCATGCGATCTACTCACAATGCCTTTCCGAACGACCAGTCAATTGCGATCAACGTAATGGGCACCCCTGAGCTAAATCATGTCAACCTCAATTAGCAGTGGCACTTTTTTATTTTTTACTGATTTGCTACATTGAAGAGTAAAATTTCTTTTGCATATTTGAAAATCTCACTAATGACGAGGACCATCACTGAAACATTTTAGTGTTCTTTGTGTTCAGCTTTATTAATTTAGTTGCACTTGGAATTTACTTTGTCAATTTCATGCAAGTTCTTGTTTTCTGTAAATAAATTCTCGTCACAGAAGCTGGCATCTGTATGACTCCTACCACTTCACCTTGGCCGAGCTTAGGGCGCGGTATTACACTCACAAATGAAGAGATTCATGATTTTCACATTTCTTGATGTTTTTTGAGTCTAAAGTCAGAGCGAGTAAAACACTTAAGTACTTGTAAAATGAGATAATTTACCTTCTCTAATCCTCGTTTTTTTACGTTCTCAGTAGTCTCGGTATCCTGGCGCATCCTTCAATAAAGTAAAGTAAAAAAACGTGCCTTTTTAGCAAAAGAATATTATTCCGGAATGCTGAGGCAGTTTTGACGGTTTTTCCTTTCACGTTCATTTTTCCTGACTCAACACAGTGCTCTACAAACTCTGACACGGTTTCCATATAAACGGGCCGAGTTGTGCGGCAGTCTGTGGTTAGGCAGCGCACGTGTGGTGCAGTGGAAGTGTGTAGTAGAGTCTCCACAGTGGTGTGCCATGATTAGGGGCTGACAGGCGTGGACCTGAGCCCAGACCTCCCGGTGTGGGAGGCTTCGCCAGCACAGGGCTGATTAGGCAACATGAGGTAGCCGAGTGTTGACATCACTCCTACATAACTCCTGCATTTTACATCGACACACCACCCACAATGCCTCTTGGTCAGAGATGTCAAGTAACAAAGTAATACTACTTCGTTACTTAAATAGAAATTGGGCTTACTTTTACTTTACTAGAGTAATTATTATTATTATTATAGAGTAAGTATATATACTTTCTACACAGTCCTTTTTCAAAACTAGCCACGTTACTGCGATTTCATTTTGGCTAGTTTTATTTCCGTGTTTTTATTGTTCTCAAAAAACATCCAGAAAAATTGCGCCATCTGTTTACTGTAAACCTGATTGTGGTTGGATGAGACTTATAAGCACGTATCAATCCGACACCCTATTGGTATGTGCTTGGTCCATCCCACCTGCGCATCGTGGTTTGTTGGGCGACAGAATAACGGAGATGCTGCGTGGCACTTTTTTCTTGCATTACTTTTACTTTTATACTTAAACGTAGTTTTATCAGTATTAGTAACTAGTAACTTTTACTCTATTAAATTTTGGGCAATTTTTGGGCAAACGCTAGTATCTATACTTCTACTTAAGAGGAAGAAGAAGCAATGTGAATTTCTCTTTGTTGAGACAAATAAAGTTCTTCTTTTTCTTCTTTAGTAACGAAGGTGACTACTTTTGACAACTCCTGGTCCACTGTGCTGTCAGTGGAATCGCTTAAAGCGGACGAAGAAGCACACGAGGATTCATGTTCACAGGACTCGACAACATCTACCGGCTCGACATCCGGCTTTGTGCCAAGAATCTTCTACCTCTTCGAACCAAGGGAATTTTTCTAGCTCATTCCTCGAGCTGCCCATTTTCTTCTGCTGGCGCAGTTTCTTTACTTTGACTCTACACTGCTCTGCCGACCGATTAAACCCAATTTCTCTTAACTGTTTACTAAAAATGGAAAACATTGCGGTGTTTTTGTGGGTTTTTGACAGCTGACACCTTATATGGTCATTCATTCATTCATCTTCTACCACTTCATCCTTTACAGGGTCGCAGGGAGCTAGCGCCTATCTCAGCGTCTTTGGGCCGGAGGCAGGATACACACTCTGGATTGGTGGCCAACCATTCGCAGAGCGGGACACACAGAATTGACGTGAATTAGCAGGGAGTTTTTTGTTTTTCACATGTTCACATGTTGGGATTACTACTGAGCTTTTACTCAAGTCTTTTTGGAATTGGTGACTTGTAACTTGTAATTTTCTCGTAAACGTTTAAAGAGTCATTTTTACAGTAAGGTATCTGTACTTATACTCTAGTGTGGTTTTCAGCTAGTCTTTACACCTCTGTTTTCTTTAATACCACGATTAATTTCTTGGACGGACAAGGTGATATCACCATCTGCAGGATGAGGAAAGCGGTTGCACTTTTTAGGCACATTTGAGTTTGACTGAGACTGACGTTTTGTTAAGTTTTATTAAGGTGTGACATTTCTATTATATTCATATATTCATACATAAACAAATGTGCTTTTTACATTTTTTTGTTTTTTGCAAGACTTTTTTTTTTAAACTCAAGTCTTTTTGGAATTAGTGACTTTTCACAGCAAAGTATCCATTTTTTTTATTCAAGTATGATTTTCATGTACTCTCGTTAAAGACTTCACAATGATCATCGTTGTGAAGTACTGGTTTGCCCTGTGCAGCAGACCGAGCGTTTTGATTGTTTGTTTCCTGGTTTTGACTCCTCGCCTGTGTTCTTAGTTTTTGACTCTGATATATTTCACCATATTGGCAATCTCACTAACTTTACTTTACTGTACTTTATCTCATACTTACATTGACTAATTCCTCCTAAATTCCTCGTTCATGGTCTTCGCTGGTGATGTGAAACATGATTTTCATCCTTACATACAGTAGGTGGCCTGGTTTCTTTGGGCTCTTTATATGTGTGGTCCTTACCGAGGGGGCAACCACAGCGCCCGGTCTATGGCAGCGTGTGTTCCACTTCTGGGACTGGGCACGGCACACTGCGCTTCCCGCTGCCAGACTAAGCTTCCATCCTCAACAAGAAACACTGACACTAAATATTTAGACAACTGGTGGAATGCAGGACTCGTGTAGCTGTACTGTACGAAAACCAGCTGAAATAATTTGCAAGGCGTGTCGCTGCCATCAGTGGCGGTTTACATTGAATGACGCCAAATGAAACTGTCTTCTTTAGATTTTATGTGAAACTGTGCTTACCAATATATGCATGATAATGTTAAAAGCATGTTGAAAAATTACCCATATTGTATATATGCATTTTGAAAATATATATTTAAATATTTTAACAATGTTTCATGTATGTGTGGATACGTTTCCTCTCCCTATGGAACGAACACTTGATTTATAGCCCTTTATTGATAAAATACTGTAATTGCAAAGAGAGTGCTGTTGCAAACTTTTGACTTTTGCTCGTTTTCCCTATGTTCTCCTTTTTCTAAATTGTGCACCTGATAGCTTTATGGATGTCGAATCAACAGATAACTCCACCCCAGCTCGTTGCAGACTATGTTTAGTGTGCTTCATAGTCTTCATTTACTGCCCCATTTGTCCTAGCCTAAATCTGCTGCTGGCTGCCACATTTGAAAACAAAGTCGCAAAAAAGTGATCATCAGTAGACAGCAAACTTGTAAATAATTAGAAAATTCTTTTGAATAAGGGTCGAATCCTATGTTTGCCAGACCTACAGAACATTCAGAAGCACATATTCCCTTAAAACAACGTCTTTTAGTAGCAAGCTGGATAGCAAAGTCAGCACAATGCTTTCTTGCCGGTGATTGAGTTTCACTGGAGTGATTGAGTTTCCGAAACACGCGTTCTAGTGGATAGTGAACACTTTTCCTGTGTAAGTGCGCATTTTTTTATTATTTGGAACAAAAACTGTAGGATTTGTTTCCGCTGCCCGCAATCCGATGCGTTGGCGACATGTCATACTTTTACTTTATATTATATTTATACTATGCCTTTCTGGTTACTGGACACTTTAAACTAGACTCAAAAACATGTTTTTTTGTATCTTATATATTCTTCATGTATCTTGTATTTTTTTTGTGTTTTCACTGTATAATAATAATTATTATTATTATTATTATTATCATTGTTATTATTATTATTATTATTATTGGAATGTAGCCGCAGGGGTTGCAAGCCAGTGACTTCTGTGCCGGTCCCAAGCCCGGGTAAATAGAGAGGGTTGCGTCAGGAAGGACATCCGGCGTAAAACTAGTCAAACGTGAACCATGCGAGTCATTCAAAGAAACTTAATACCGGATTGGTCGAGGCCCGGGTTAACAACGACCGCCACCAGTACTGTTGACTTACAGGGTGCCGGTGGAAATTGGGCTACTGTTGGTCAAAGAAGGAGAGGAGGCAGAAGGGTGCGTGAACAGAGAGAGAAGAGGATGAGAAGGAGCATAGACCTGAGAATAGGGACTCTTAACGTTGGCACAATGACAGGGAAAGGCAGAGAGCTGGCAGACATGATGGAGAGAAGGAGGGTAGATGTACTGTGTGTGCAAGAGACAAGGTGGAAGGGCAGCAAAGCACGTAGTATTGGAGGAGGATACAAACTGTACTACCATGGTGTGGATGGGAAGAGAAACGGGGTTGGAGTGATCCTGAAGAGGGAGCTGGGGAGCAATGTGCTAGAGGTGAAAAGAGTCTCAGACAGGGTGATGAGCTTGAAGCTGGAAGTTGAAGGGGTGATGGTGAATGTAGTCAGTGGGTACGCTCCACAAGTGGGCTGTGAGTTAGAAGAGAAGGAGAGATTCTGGAGTGAGTTTGATGAGGTCATAGAGAGTATTCCCAGAGGGGAGAGACTGGTTGTTGGAGCAGACTTCAATGGTCATGTTGGTGAGGGGAACAGAGGTGATGAGGATGTGATGGGCAGGTTTGGTGTGAAAGAAAGGAATCTAGAAGGACAGATGGTGGTAGACTTTGCTAAGAGGATGGAAATGGCTGTAGTCAACACTTACTTCCAGAAAAGAGAGGAACACAGAGTGACATACAAGAGTGGAGGTAGGAGTACACAGGTGGACTACATCCTATGTAGACGAGGCCATTTAAGAGAGGTTAGTGACTGCAAAGTGGTGGTAGGAGAGAGTGTAGCCAGACAGCACCGGATGGTGGTGTGTAAGATGACGCTGGTGGTCAGGAGGAAGAAGAATAGAGGGAAGACAGAACAGAAGACCAAGTGGTGGAAGTTGAAGGATGAAGGAGCTTGTGAGGAGTTCAGGCAGAGATTGAGACAGGCTCTGGGAAATCAGGAAGAGCTGCCTGATGACTGGGATACTGCAGCAGAGGTTATCAGGGAAACAGGTAGGAAGGTGCTGGGTGTTTCATCTGGTAGGAGGATAGAAGACAAGGACACTTGGTGGTGGAATAAGGAAGTACAGGACTGCATCCAGAGGAAGAGGTTGGCAAAGAGGAAGTGGGATCTAGAAAGGACTGAGGAAAGTAGACAGGAGTACAAGGAAGTGCAGCGCAGAGTGAAGAGGGAGGTGGCGAAGGCCAAACAGAAAGCATATGATGAGCTGTATGACAGGTTAGACACAAAGGAAGGAGAGAAGGACTTGTACAGGCTAGCCAGACAGAGAGATAGGGATGGGAAGGATGTACAGCAGATAAGAGTTATAAAAGACAGAAATGGAAATGTACTAACAACCCAGGAGAGTGTGCAGAGAAGATGGAAGGAGTATTTTGAGGAGCTGATGAATGAGGAAAATGACAG
Organism: Paedocypris carbunculus; assembly: GCA_028128575.1. NCBI lineage: Eukaryota > Metazoa > Chordata > Actinopteri > Cypriniformes > Paedocypris > Paedocypris carbunculus. The sequence continues at coordinate 47,620 of SOMO01000127.1, forward strand.
GGAAAACAGGGAGGAGGATGTGGGTGTTGAGAAGCAGGAAATAGCAGACATTAGTAGGGATGAGGTGAGGAAGGCTCTGAATAGGATGAAGAGTGGAAAGGCTGTTGGTCCTGATGATGTACCTGTAGAGGTTTGGAAGTGTCTAGGAGAGTCAGCGGTAGAGTTCTTAACCAGTTTGTTTAACAGGATTCTAGAGAGCGAGAAGATGCCTGAGGAGTGGAGGAAAAGCGTTCTTGTGCCGATTTTCAAGAACAAGGGTGATACGCAGAACTGCAGCAACTACAGGGGAATAAAGCTGATGAGCCACACAATGAAGCTGTGGGAAAGAGTAGTGGAAGCCAGGCTTAGGAAGAAGGTAGAGATTTGTGAGCAGCAGTATGGTTTCATGCCACGTAAGAGCACCACTGATGCCATTTTTGCTTTGAGAATGTTGATGGAAAAGTACAGAGAGGGTCAGAAGGAGCTGCATTGTGTCTTTGTGGATTTAGAAAAGGCATACGACAGGGTGCCGAGGGAGGAGCTGTGGTACTGTATGAGGTTGTCGGGAGTGGCAGAGAAGTACGTCAGAGTAGTCCAGGACATGTACGAGAGGAGTAAGACGATGGTGAGATGTGCTGTAGGCCAGACAGAGGAGTTCAGGGTGGAGGTGGGACTACACCAAGGATCAGCTTTGAGTCCCTTTTTGTTTGCTATGCTTATGGACAGGCTGACAGATGAGGTCAGACAGAAATCTCCCTGGACAATGATGTTTGCAGGTGACAGTGATTTGCAGCGAGAGTAGAGAGCAGGTGGAGGAAGAGCTAGAGAGGTGGAGGTTTGCTCTGGAATGAAGAGGCATGAAAGTCAGTCGTAGTAAGACAGAATACATGTGTCTAAATGAGAGGGCGCATGGGGGAGGAATGAAGTTACAGGGGGTGGAGGTGAAGAAGGTGCAGGAGTTGAAGTACTTGGGATCAACAGTGCAGTGTGGGGATGTTGTAAGAGAAGACATGAGGTTGGCTGGAGTCAGGGTGGAAGATACTCATGAAAAGAATGAGGTGGAAAGGGATGATTTGCTGTGGCGACCCCTGATAAGGGAAAAGCCGAAAGAGAAGTAGATTATTATTATTATTATTTTAATTTTACCTTTTTTATCCACATCTTCATTGTTTTTTTGTAGTTTATTCATATTTTATCTTTGCTTACTGTAATATTGCATTTTTACAATTTTTATCTACATCTTCAAAGTTTTTGTCACGAACTCTGGAGTGTTTGTTTTTTTTGGGACTTTAAGTCCAAAAATTAATTATCTTTATTTTGAAATCTTGTCACTCTCTCTCTGTTAGAGTCACGTTTGTTTTGTTTACTTCCTGGTTTTCCCCCGGTTTATGTTTGTTTATTTCCTGGTGTCTGCTTGGTCCATCGTTTCTGTGTTTTGTTCCCAGCTGTTACTCGTGGGTCCTTCCCTCCAGCTCTGTCCAAGTGACAGTTGGTCCGTGTCAGCTTGTTTGTGTCAGCTTAAAATTGATTTTATCTTTATTTTTGCTGTATTTTTATTCTAGTTTTATCTTTTTTTTATCAACATCTTCATAGTTTTTTGTATTTTATTCATATTGTATTTTTGTTTATACTATATTTGTATTCTATATTTATCTTATCTACAAGTTTATAGTTTTTTGTATTTTATTCATACTTTTCATCTTTATTTTTACTAATTTTTTACCTTTATCTATGTCTTCATGGACAAAATATAATCCAAAATAGACAAATTCCAGAACTCAAAAGCTACAAAACAACTACAAAAGCACTGATCCGCTAACAATGAAGGTGTTCTGATTCTGAACGTGTTTAAGCGCTTGTTAAACCTCCTCTCCTGCCTGGTCAAGCAACTGTCAATCACATTCTCATCAGGCAATCAGAGCGAGGTCCGCCCCCAAAAAAACTAGAGCAAAAAGTTCAAATGCAGAAATGTGAAAGGCACAGAAATCTGCAACAAAATTAAGTTTCAATCTAAAACGATGAAGATTACAAAACCAAACCAAAGTAGGATGCATTTTTCTTTGAAAATTAAAATATTAAAAAGTAAAACAACTCTAGTGCTTACTATTTTATGCCAAATTACTACACTAGATCTAGCATCGCAGACGATTTCTGACCAAATCTGACATCTTGAATTGACGGTTTTCCTAACAAAAGACCTTCAGCATCGGAGATCTCGTCATTCATCACTCCTTTATTTCACACGCCCTGCTATAGGGGGTCTTAACGTTCCTTCTGCCCACCCTCTACCGCGAGGTGAAAAGGCCCAGCTAGAGCCTGAGTGTAAACTTGCTGGGGTTATCTATCATGCAAACGTAAACACTGGGGAAAGGTTACACGCACGTGTAGAGCACGGGGAAACAAGCGGTACTGTGAATGTTTAGAAGAGCTTATTATGTCTGTTAATCCCCCACTGTGATTTACAAGCTGTTCTTAAAGCGGAATGTTTAACTTCAGCCTATAAAACTGTGAGAATCAGCCAATGACTCATTTTTCCTGACTGGACATATACGCAGAAATGTGTTTAGAGTACTTTGGGTTTACACAGCTAACACCGCTATAATTTCTGTAGTGTACGAGGAGGGATTTTCAAGGCAACGTCCCTTTTTTCAAGCCTACAGTAGTGGGTAGAACTGACGCCTCAAGAGCAGTGTTGGGTGAAGCTCTAATTAAATTACTTTACTGAAAAAGTAAATGTACTTGCATTACATTGTAGAATAATTAAACTCTTAAATTCAGAAACATTTGTGTTCTGAAAAATAATGAAATTTCACTTGACGTTTCTTGTTTCAGAAAGTTCTGTGTTAAAACATAATGTCTACTTAGAAAAAAATGCAAATTTTGATAATATTTTACACTAAATCGAGACATTTTTCAAAGCAAAAAAAAATTCAAGTCCAATTTTCTTAATATAAGCAAGGTAATATCTCACTTTTAATCCTAACATAGTTAGTTTATCTTGTAAAAGAAAATAACAAATTTTTTTGTGATTTGGGGTCCATTGGGATACTAAAGCGGCGCCGGGCATGCACCCCCTTCCGAAACAAGACGAGAAATAACCATTAAGATATCATCACTTTATTTTTTCACAACTTAAACAATTTAAACGACCTGTTCAGATGCTCTTTAATTCAATTTATGAGCAATATTCAATTCAAAGCTCAAGTTCAATTTCACTGCTACTGCAAACACCGCTGGATAGTGGATCGGCGTGCAGGTGGCCGCCGTCTGATCGCTGCGGCAAACACCGCTGGAGAGTGGACAACATATACTCAAAGCTCAAGTTCAATTTCACTGCTACTGCAAACACCGCAAGAGAGTGGATCGGCGTGCCGGTGGCCGCCGTCTGATCGCTGATCGCTGCTGCTGCTGCAAACACCACTGGAGAGTGGATCGGCGTGCCGGTGGCCGCCATCTGATCGCTGCTGCAAACACCGCTGAAGAGTGGATTGGCGTGCCGGAGGCCGCCGACTGTTTCCCTGGTGCAAACACCGCTGGAGGGTGGATCGGCGTGCCGGTTGCCGCCGACTGTTTCCCTGGTGCTGCACATGCCGCTGCTGAGCACCGCTATCAAATCTTTTTTGGTCATAAATCTTATTGACTCACAGATTCTTAATCTGCTACGTTCACGATATAGGCATCTATTAGATGTGCGTTGCTGAACCCGGCCGCTACTGAGGAGCAGATGCGCAGTCTGTTTCATCATCCAGTCTATAAAAGGACTAATTCCCACTGATCCTAAAACTTTGTCCGCTGCAAATCTCCTCAAACGAACTATCTGTGAGTACAAAATGAACTTCCTCTTCGGACTGTTGCTATCATTCTCAATCTGGTCATCTCATGGTGCATACTATCAGCATCTCAGTGACAAACTAAATGATGTGCCTTACTCCCTCCTGGTTCGCTCCAATATATTGTCTAGCACCTTGATTCATGCTGATTATATTACACATGTACCTTATCATGGGTTACTTTTAGATCAATGTCCACATAAAATTCTTAGTCATCTCATGTGCCTTTTTCTCCTGAGAAATGGCTTTACTTTAGAAGGCACTACTCTTTCTATTTTTCTTTCTGATCTCTCTCAAACTATCAAAGCCAAACCAATTTTAAAATCAAGGACCAGGCTGAAGTCCCTTATCCTTCTCTTACTTCTGCTTTCGGGTAACGTGCAACCAAACCCAGGCCCACCACAGAAGATTATTAGTACTCCTCAGGACTTCAGAGCCAGGTCAGACCTCAGTGTTATTCACTTCAATGTCAGGAGTCTTCTATCTAAATTAGATCAGATTAAAATTTGGATTAAATCTACGGACACTGACATCCTCATGCTTTCTGAAACTTGGTTAAACAACTCAATCCCAGACAAAGACATATTTATCTCGGGCTACAACGTCTTTCGGTGTGACCGCCCTAGGAAAGGCGGAGGTGTAGCTGTTTACATAAAAAATACATTTCATACCTCTGTCATCTACTCCCTTTCCATGCCACGCCATTTCGAAATCCTGAATTTGAATGTCATGTTCTCAAAAGACAAATCACTCACTCTTATGTGCTGCTACAGACCACCTTCTGCCTGCAGTGAGGCAATCACCTCACTGCATAAACTTATTTCTTCAGTCCTAGGTCCGTTATTATTCTCCATATACATAAATAATCTGTGTGACAATCTATCAAATGCCCAGTATCATTTGTATGCTGACGACACAGTAATCTATTGCTGTTCTTCCTCACTTGCACAAACTCTGGACTATTTGCAAGCTGCTTTTAATACCGTTCAGTCCCGCCTACAGGCCTTAAAATTGGTATTGAACGCGGATAAAACCAAAGTCATGATTTTTTCCCACCCGGGTAAAGTTCCTATATAGCTGCCATTGATAAAATCTGTCCAAGATAAGACGATTGAGACCGTGTATAGTTATAAATATTTGGGGTTTTTATTGGACTGTGAACTCTCTTTTAAAGCACATATTGACAATCTGATTAAGAAATTGAAATTAAAGGTCGGGTTCTTTTATCGTAACAAGTCCTGCTTCTCCCTCAAAGCGCGCAAATATCTTGTGTCAGCAACTTTTTTACCTCTGCTTGACTATGGTGATGTTTTGTACATGAATGCGTCAGATAAATGTCTGAAATCTTTAAACACAGTGTACCATAGTGCTTTGAGATTTGTCACTGGATGCAGCCGACTAACACACCACTGTGAACTTTATGCCAAAGCAGAGTGGCCTTCTCTATCCATGAGAAGGTACACACACTGGATGATGTTAGTCTACAGGGCTCTTATTGGCTTAGCTCCTTCCTACTTGTGCACGCTTTAGCAAAAAAATGACAGTCACTATGCATTGCGTTCAGCTGCCTCTTACCAGCTCACCGTGCCTCGTACTCGGACTGAAATGGGAAAGCGAGCTTTCAGAGTTGCTGCTCCCTCTGCCTGGAACAATTTACAGTCAGACCTTGGACTTTTAGAGCCTATCCGACTTGAATCCTTCCGCTCTTTGTTAATATCAAAGCAAAAAGAGGCCATTGGTCACTGCACGTGCTTTTAAAACTGGTATTTTTAGATTTTAACACTATCACTGCATTCGTATTCTGTAAATTGTATGAAGCGCGTCTATTTAATGTGTAATTGCTTTTATTGTAAGTTTGTACAAATGTACTAGAGTTTATGCAACCGTGTACATCTCTTTTGTGTGCTGCTGCCCTCTTGGCCAGGTCACCCTTGTAAAAGAGATCTTGATCTCAATGGGTTTTTCTTTACCTGGTTAAATAAAGGTTATAATAATAATAATTATTATTATTATTATTAAAGATTTAATTATTAATTACACTATTAAGACATTCTTGGTGGTAAAAGAAGCATAAAATCAAAGTAACCCTGTTTATTTAGGTTGGTATTAATTATTTAAGTTATTGACATTAATTTTTAAGGTATAATTTGTTATTGGTATGGTTGTATTATAATTTTTAAGATTTGTGTAAAAAGTGCTTCTTTCACCTTAGTCGCGTGGCGCACGCATGCAGCCTGTGTGTGTGCGTACGAGAGAGAGGGAGAGCAAAGCAGCCAGCACGAGATGCGGAGAGCTTTTGCTTGTGCTGTGCTCGCGCACTGTTCTGAGTAAAATATTTTCTATTTCGGTAGACCGCTTGTATAAGTCGAGCTTTCCTATGGCGGTTACCACGCTCCGCTCCACTTATGATTTGCTGTAAATCATATGTATGTATCCCTGCATTTGCCGTATAAGACGCACCAACTTTTCCCCCTCAGTTTTAGGGAAGAAAAAGTGCGTCTTATACGGCGAAAAATACGGTAATTGCCGATACGTAATGTCAATGTTGAGAGCATTGATGATGTCAGCTTGGCCACAATAGACATTTTTGTCAGCTTTAGACAATAGACACAATTGCTCTGGCGGGTAAAAAGATGCGGAATAAACAGGGCTATTTAAAAAATTAAAAAAAAAAAAATAAATTACAAGATGTCACACTCACTCCAGCCTATCTTTACCCCTTTTTGTTTGTTTTCTGCACTTTTAATTACTCTTACTGTTATATTTGCACTGGATGTCCATCATTAAATATGATCGGTCTACTCTTTTATCTATTGGTGTACAATACACCCACCTTGCGTCAGTTTTAACTCCAGATCCAAGCTGGCCGAGCAAGATCCTGAAGAAGAACAATGAACATGACGTCCACGGGGCAAATGAGCCGGCGTCAGGAACAGGCTGTGGGCTTGCGCACACCGCGCTCCCTTACCCAGTGTCCTGCTAGCCAACGTCCAGTCTCTGGAGACCAAGCTTGACGACCTCAGGGCAAGGATCAAGTTCGAGAGACATTCAGGACTGCAACCTTCTCTGTTTCACAGAGACATTGCTTAACCCAGTGGTACCGGACCACGCCATCCAGCCAGCCGAGCACTTCTCGGTTTACCGTATGGACAGAACAAAGGAGTCGGGAAAGTCAAAAGGAGGTGGAGTGTGTTTAATGATAACAACCGCTGGTGCGACGGCGCATTGTTCCGTTATCGCGCTCCTGCACACCAAACCTGGAGCTACTGACGATCAAACGTCGCCCCTTTTATCTTCCGAGGGAATTCAGCTCGGTCATAGTCAGCGCCGTTTATGTTTCACCTCAGGCAGACATGGAAACCGCAACATGGGATCTTCACGAAACTCTCACTTCTCACCAGATACAGCACCGAAACGCTGCTCTCATCGTGTTGGGGGATTTTAACAGTAAACTTTCACCAGCAAATCACCTGCCCCACCAGGGGCGAAAGTCGTTTCCACCAAGACGTTTCCCAACCAAAAGCCATGGGTAGACAGAACTATCCACGACTTTCTGAGATCCCGCTCCGCTGCCTATAACACGGGGCTCGCCACCGGGAACATGGACGAGTACAAAGCGCCATCCTACAGCGTACGCAGAGCGGTGAAAGTGGCGAAGAGACGCTACGGAAAGAAACTGGAGTCACAATTCCAACAAAGCAACTCTAGAAGCCTGTGGCAGGGATTGAGAACAATAACGAACTACAAACCATCCACCTCCGGTATGAACACCGCGGACGCTTCTCTGGCTGACGATCTAAACATCTTTTAGGCTCGCTTCAAGTCCGCCACTAACCACGCTAACGTTGCTAGCGGTGCGAGTAGCTCACTAGCTGCAAAAGCCGGAGAGGAGACCGCGCTCATCATCTCGGAGCACGACGTGAGGAGGGCGTTCAGGAGAGTGAACACCAGGAAGGCAGCCAGACCAGATGCCATTACAGGTCGGAATCTGAAAGCCTGTGTCGACCAACTAGCACCGGTGTTCACTGAGATCTTCAATCTCTCCCTGAAACAGTCTACAGTTCCGTCTTGCATCAAACAGTTCGTCATTGTTCCTGTCCCAAAAAAGCCTCAACCCGCCTGCCTGAACGTCTACCGCCCTGTAGCGCTGACCTTGATAGTGATGAAGTGCTTTGAGAGGATGGTCAGACTTCATCACTGCACCACTGCGAGACACTTTGGATCCATTACAGTTTGCGTACCGTGAAAACCGGTCAACGGAGGACGCCATATCCCACCTCCTTCACACAACCACAAGCCACCTGGACTACAGAAAAGGGAACTATGCAAAAATCCTGTTCGTGGACTATAGTTCAGCGTTCAACACCATAGTTCCCTCCACACTCAACTTCAAAGCTGAAAGTCCTGGGCCTCAGCCCATCACTGCGCCTGTGGATCTCGGACTTCCTGACAGACAGACCACAAGCCGTGCGGATGGGTAAACACACCTCATTCTCCCTCACCCTCAGCACTGGAGCTCCTCAGGGATGTGTGCTGAGCCTTCTGCTGTACTCACTGTACACCTAGGACTGCGTGGCCACTACTGTCTCCACCACCATCAAGTTTGCTGACGACTCCGTGGTGGTGGGCCTCATCTCAAACAACGATGAGAGGGCCTACCTTCAGGAGATCCAGAACCTGGAGAGATGGTGCCAGGAGAACAACCTGCTCCTGAACGTCAGCCAAACAAAGGAGTTGGTAGTGGACTTCAGCACAAAGCAGGAGCGCTCATACAATCCAGTCACCTTCAATGGAGCCTCCTTAAACGGTCAACTTTACAACACTTGCTGGATCACAGAGTCACTTTCTAGTCACCACTTTAAACCTAGTCACTTTTAGACACTTCAATCGAGTCACTTTAGTTTTTTTTTTTTATCTCGGAATTTTTGGATTTTATTCATATTTCATATTTAATCTTCATATCTTGTTTTTATTGTATTTCTATTGGGGTTTTTTTAACCTTTTTCGTATATCCTTTGCACATTTTGAATAACATATTTTATCTTTATACCCTGTTTTATCGTTTTTTATTTCTTTATCTTTTTATTGTATTTCCCCCTTGCACATTTTGTTGTACCTCCCCTATCCCTAGGTTTTAAGCTGGAACGACCAAAATTATTTGAAAATTTTTGACTGAGCACTTCACAAGACAAATATTAATTATTGGTAACTTTTTATATTCACTTCCTTGCTGTAAACACGTTACACTGGAATAAGAAACATAAAACACAAGTTACCTGTTCTGTCCTATCTGCAGTCAGAATGTTGATCGTATTTTTCCTGTTGAGAAGCTTTTGGTTCTGTTGTACTCTCAAATGATTCCACCAGGCAGTTTTTGTTTTTAGAGAATTGTTTTAACAATGTGCAAAGTTGCAAAGCACTATTAACCACCCAAACAACTTGAGAAACATTCTGAGAGTGTAATTGTCTAGTAAAATGTATTTGGTACATTAAAAGATATTTTAACCTAAAGTGTGAACCTTATTACATGACACAAAGTCTAAACCAAAATCAGGCGCTGACTTTCTGTGATTCTGTGTGCGAGTTTGTAATGCCCATGTTTGCAAACCACAAACAAGCATGCCACATGCAAAAGCAAAACGAAATACTATTTGATGAATAATGTTACCGTTTACAGAATCTGGCAACCACATTTGGAAAACACCCAAACTCGGGTGCTTTAAATCCTCCTCGAACACGTCCTTGTCCTAGTCTATTTCTGTGTCAGACTGGTCATGACACCTTGCCTGAGCCTCAGGTGGACACGCTGATACCGAACTTCACGAAGGCTATAAACAAAAAAACATCAAATTTAGCGACTGTTCAAACGTCACTGAAATTGTCAGTTTAATACTTGTTAATAAAAACGTTATTACCTTCCTTCAGAAAATCAGAACGTTTCAAATCGGTGTGGGAAATATTCCCGTACTTTTTCTTCCTTCCGAACTTAACTTTTAACAGCGACTTAAATCCTAACAGAGCATTTGTTTAGTGCATATCAAATATCCTTGTCTTTCTATGCTCAAAAATATGATTTAAAAGAAGACCTCACCTTTTATTTAATTAGTTAAAGCAAATTGGTACCTTAAAGCTCTGAAAAGTACAAATGTGTACCTCTTTCTGTCAGAAGGAATTCTGTACCTTTACAAATAATCATCCACTATAGTCACCGTATGGTCCATTTATGTACTTTATGGGGTACTTTTGTGACAAATGTACCTTAGAGGTACCGTTCTTTTTCCGTGTGTACAGAGTATCAAAAATATAGGCAACTATTAAATTCATGCAGTCCCAATAAATTCATGCAATCAATAAAGTACAAGTACAAATACTATGCTCAGTGTTTCAAAGTCTAAAGAATTTTTTTTTGTTTCTTTACGTGTTCATCATACTTTTTATTTTTCATAACTCTTTTTTTTAGAATTGTATTAGAATTGTACTCAAGTACTTTACACCTCTGCTTTTAAATCTTTTAAAAACTGGTTATTTTTCCTTGGCGTTTTAAACCAGCATAAAAACCAGTTGTTTTATATAGTTGTTTTATATTGTTTTACCCTAGTTTTAAACTTGCTTTTATATCGTCTATACTTTTATTGGTCGTGTACAGCACTTTGGCCAACTTTTGTTGCTTTTAAGGTTCATCATAAATAAAGCTGATTTGAATTGAATTTAATTATGAAGAATCACAATTTTTTGTGAATTTATAAAATCCGGCCAGGACATAAAAAAAGGACATGTCTGGGGAAAGAGGACGCTTGGTCACAATAGCTAAAAAGTATAAGTAACACCCAGGGGGCTATTGCACAAAAGTAGAATAAAGAAAGCCAGGATTTCAGAAGAAGCCAGGCTTAACATAACTTTGTCAGCTCATTCTGGGTTATTCGGTTGCACAAAAGCTAAGCTTGGATAAAAACGTGCAGCTATGTCAAGCCAGGTGTAGACAGTTGGGATAAGTGCTCGTTCACGGCAAACTAAAACAGACCATGGAATCGCTCACAGAATCACAGAGTCGACAATAGATAAGACGCATGCAGCACTTCTCACCAGCGCCTCCTCATGACCGATTAAATGTGTATGTAGTCCAAATAACTAGTTAATTAATAATAGTTAACAATTAATGAAACGTAATAAGTTAATAATTAATGTAATTATTTGCTGTCTTGCATAATTTCATAATATATTTTATATTATGCTTTTATATATTTAATTTTGTAAAAAAAAAAAAAATGAACTCATGTACAAAGTTTCTTTCCATGACTGAACATTGTATTAATCATGGTTTGTTTTTTCAAAAAGTTCCAAACTGACTAGTGATGAACTATGAATACACAATGTCCACCAACACTGTGGTCTCCCTCCTTTTCATGTATGTCCAATACGCTATATAGTTATTGATCCAGTGTCGTTTTGGGAGGATACAGTAACGGCAGAATTTTCAAAAAATGCATGCTCATATGAAAGTTATGCATTATTTGTTAAATAATGTTATAGCCAAAAAATTAACTGAAATTATTTGGTCTGTATTGTTTCCTGACCAGTCAGTCTGTTATGTCAACTGGAAAGATGTTAGCATTGTCCCAGTCAATGTTCAAAGCAAATCTGGGAGCTCTTTATTTTCTCATGCTGGCAATTTTGTGCAGCAGTGCTAAACACACATTTTTTATTGCTCGCAAATACTGCCTTTATTCGGGTATTTACCATCTCCCACCGGATAAAACAACATGCCACTTGAATAAAATCACGCTGACTTGCGCTTGCACTTGCATCACTGTACTGTAACACTTTCAGCTTGTTATTGGACACTTTAAACAACTTTACTTTACATGGATCACTTCAGTCACATTTTGTATTTTGCTCATTTTATTGTATTTTTATCTTTTTTTTCATCTTCATTTTCTTGTTTTAATTCATATTTTATCTGTTATCTGTTTATTTGGTATTTTATTGTATTTGTATCTCTTATCTTGTTATTGCATCTATTTCTCGTATGCACCCTCCATGTTTAAATGGTGGACGATTGTAAAAATACATTTAATTGCATGTTGTACCATGTATAATGTGTATATGACGATTCATATTTTAATTTGCCTATCTAAGTATTAAAACTCTAACTAACAAAGGGCATGCCATGATTAGGAAATGTCAATTGGACTCTAGCCATAATATTCCACATATTAACCTCCTTATGGACTATGAAATCACCTTTGTAACTTTATCAGCCATTTCCTAAATCCTCAAGACCTGCAATGATATGTATTCATCAAACCTCTGAAAGAACGTTTTTCATGTAAGCAATAAATTGTGTGAACTTTATAATATTATAAGTTACTTACGTTAAAGTGATACTATAACTTTATACTAATATATTACTGCACGATTAAAATGATGCCAGATGTTTACAGAAGACCATTTAATCATTGTAAATCACAAACATTCAGTAGAATTAATTGTGGAACAGACCAGGATTAATCTTAGCCTGGTTGTTAGCCTGGTCCGGGGCAGGCTAGCTTCTCAGAATAAATCTCCATGGTAACATGCCTTACCTGGCTTTATCCTACTTTCATGCAACCGAGTCGGGGCTAAATTGAGCCAGGATAAGTGGAAAATCCCAGATTAATCGCTTATCTCGGTTTTGTGCAACAGCCCTCTGGTTTGGTAAAACTATAAACAAAGCCAAGTGTGGATGAGTTCGTTATGAGTTAAACGCTTTCACTTAAAAGCAGTAATAGAATGCTGGAAAACAGCTGCCACTTAGCTGCAGGAAGTGAACTGTTGGGCAGGAATTTGTTTATAATTTGTCCAAAGTGTTGGAAGCCTTCTGAGATGATCAGCCTAATTTGCCCTCCAAGCAAAAGTAGAACACAGTGTGAAGCCTAACATGGAAAAATCTTGAAACTAGACAATTGTTTTATGACAATTAAAATTTTTATTTTTTTTATTTTTATAATTTTTATTTTACTTTTTATGTGGATATTTCGAGCTTTTAAGGCCAAGACTACACTGCGAAATATCCACATAAAAAGTAAAATAAAAATAGATAAAATTAAATTTTTTATTGTCATAAAAACAATTGTCTAATTTCAAGATTTTTTGGCTTGTCAAGAATGCACTGCAAAAAAAAAAATTCAAGCCAAAAAATCTAGAAATTAGACAATAAATCCTGTTATTTTCTTCTTACAAGATAAATAAACTACTGTATTTTCTGGACTATATGCCGCACCTGTATATAAGCCGCATCCGCTCTATTTTCGAAAAAAAAAAAAAAAACAAGCCACACCTGCATACAAGCCGCATTACTCTTGACGCCACTTCCTGTAGCGTGCTGTGTTTGTAGCTCCGCTGCTCATTGGAGAACTTTGCTAAAAAAAATCAGTACTTAACTGCTTTTGTAAACTTCAGAGATTTTTATCCAAACCGGCGATCTTCGATCCATAACTTTTCTTTTAACTCCCGGAGAAAAGCCGCTGTTTCAACGAGTTTTCAGCGTCTTCGCGCGTCAGATTCTCCGCGTTTTGGATTCAGCGTCTTCACGTGTCGGACTTCTCGACGTCTCCGCGTCAGACTCTTAGCGTTTTGGATCCTGCTAAACCCCGCGAAAACGTTTTGAGGTAAGATGTCTACACCTGTGGCTGTAGTTTGCACCTCATGTTACATGTATAGTGTAGCCTTATCCATCGGCGAGAAGGGCTTTACGTGCGCTAAGTGCTGAGACAATTTGCTGGTGGAAAGGCTTGAGTTCGTAGAAACACGCATCAAGGCATTAGAATTAGAGAAGGAAATACAGCATGAGAGTAGCGAGACGGTCCCGGATGCGCTTAGCGCTGAGGCACATTCCTCGGTTCCGGGCGGAGACGTCCTGCAGCGGGACAGCTGGGTGACTCTTGAGGCGGAATAGTCGCCATTCGAAGCGGCATCACTCCTCCGTTCCGCTTCAAACGTCTAACATGTTTTCCCCGCTCAGAATGGCACCGTATGAGACGCCTGCTGAAAGTGCCTTGGTGATAGGAGACTCCATAGTGTGGAACGTGAGAGTAGAGACACCAGCCAATACAGTTGTAATATGTCATCCTGGAGCCAGAGTGTCTGATATCACATCGCGTCTGAAAGTGCTGGCTAATGCTAAACGTAAACATTCTAGGGTAGTTATTCATGCCGGCACTAATGATGTCCAACTTCGCCAGTCAGAGATCAACAAAACTAATATTAAAGAGGTGCTTGAAGCTGCCAAAAAGATATCAGACAAAGTAATTTACTCTGGCCCCCTCCTCGCTTACCGGGGTGATGAGACTAACAGTAGACTGTGGGCTCTCCATGGCTGGGCGTCTAAGTGGTGTCCTTCGAATGGCATAGGTTTTATAGACAATTGGAGATCTGTTTGGGGAAGACCTGACCTGTTAAAGCCCGATGGCCTCCATCCCTCTTGGAAGGGTTTATCTTATAATATAGCCTATAGTTTAGCGTGACTCATCACCAATGCCCAGGTCAGAGAGCAGGCGGCATCACTTAACCCAGTGTATTTTTTAATAAACTTAATATTAAAAAATATAATAATAAAAATGCTAAAATCAAGTACAGTAAGAGCATAAAACCTGTGTCACAATCTCAGGAATCTAACCATAACAACCGATCCTCGGATAAAACAAAAAAGGCAGTTAGTCATAATAATCAAAGCAAGATCTTAAAAAACAAATCCCTAAAACTAGGCCTCTTAAACATCAGATCCTTAGCACAAAAAACTCTTATTATAAATGAAATGATTTTGGACAATAAGCTTGATGTGTTAGCGCTCACAGAAACATGGCTAAAGCCAGACACCTATACTAGCCTAAATGAATCAACTCCACCTAATTTCTGCTATGAACACGAGCCACGTTTAAACTCTAGAGGCGGAGGCGTCGCTGCCATTTATAACAATGATTTTAAGATGATTAAAAAATCTAACTTTAATTTTAACTCTTTTGAACTTTTAGTGCTACATATGGAGTTACCAGATGTAAATCAGGAATCAATTCTTATCGTGACAGT
>SOMO01000127.1:62682-87402 GCA_028128575.1 Paedocypris carbunculus
GCAATTAGAAAAACTTCAAGTACCATAGATTTTGAAAATTTTCTGAGGGTGCAGGTGTAATTCGGTTCCGAGCACTAACTAGGCAGCCTTTCTATACGATATATTAATATTTTCTGTAAGTTATTATAACAGGCTATTATATGCTTCGTTGAAGAGATGCGTCTTCAGTCTAGACTTAAATTGACTCACTGATTCTGAGTCTCGAATTGGACTAGGCAGAGCATTCCATAGTTTGGGTGCTAAGTATGAAAAGGATCTTCCTCCCTGGTAGATTTTAGAGATGCTCACTAATTTGGGCAATTCTTAGCAGACTTGGTAGTCACAGTAGATAAAGTGATTATATCAGGCAACTTTAACATTCACTTTCATTAATTTAATGATGTTCTAAATTCTACTGGCCTCAAACAAAACGTAGTTGGCTCCACTCATAAGTTTAACCATACATTAGATTTGATTCTTTCATATGGTGTTGCTATCCATGATGTAAACATAGTTTCGTTGGGTGACTGCATTTCCGATCACTCACTAGTTTCCTGTGTATTAGACATAGACATTCCAGCTATGATCTCAACGCAATATTGCTCCTGTAGAAATATAACCTCTGCCACTAAAGTTAACTTTATTCAGCACTTTCCTGATCTTAGCATATTTTATGTTATCCTGGAAAGAAGAAAAAACCTTTTGACGAGATCACTGAAACCTTAACTCTGTCTAATACTCTGGATTTGGTTGCGCCTCTTCATAAAAAACAAATAAACATTAAAAATAAATCCAAATGACATAATAATGAATTAATAATAATTAATAATGAATTAGAAATCATTTTTAAACGTCTCACAAGGAAGTTAGAACGAAAATGGAAGAAAACAAAGCTAGAAGTTTTTCGCTGCGCTTGGAATGACAGTATATTCACGTATAAACAGGCCCTAAAATCTGCGAGAACAATGTATTTTAGTAAACTTATCTCAGAAAATCAACAAAATCCTTGTTATCTGTTTAGAACTATAAGCTCAGCTAACAAAGAAAAAAGGCACAATAGATTCTGTAATCCCCGCACAGCTCACTAGTTCAGGTTTTATGAACTTTTTCAATCATAAAATTTGTAACATCAGAATGAAAATTGCATCTTTACCAACTAGCACAAAATTAGATACTCCGAAAGGATACCCACCCGTTATCACACTTAATACATTCGCTCAGATAGGCCATGATGAGCTCACTAAGATTATAGCTAGGACTAAAACGACTTCCTGTTTACTGGATCCAATATCGACCAAATTACTCAAGTAAATTCTGCCGGTGGTTATAGAACCGATATTAACCCTCATAAACTCGTTGCTAGCATTGGGTCACGTACCACAGCTGTTCAAACAGGCCGTAATAAAGCCGCTGCTTAAGAAGCCACAACTCGACAAAGATGAATTAACCAATTATAGACCGATATCCAATCTTCCATTTCTGTCAAAAATTCTTGAAAAGTTGGTTTCAGGTCAACTTTGTATGTTCCTGGAACAGAATGATAATTTTGAAAAATTTCAATCAGGTTTTAGGCCTAAACATAGCACAGAAACGGCACTCATTAGAGTTACAAATGATCTCTTACTGGCCTCGGATGAAGGGAACATTTCATTATTAGTTCTGCTGGATCTTAGTGCCGCATTTGACACTATAGACCACAATATTTTAATAAATCACCTAGAAAATTATGTTGGGGTCGCTGGACTTGCGTTAGAATGGTTTAAGTCATACCTGTCAGATCGATTCCATTTTGTACATGTAAATGGAGTCTCGTCACCGAGACATAGGGTCAAATACGGAGTCCCACAAGGCTCCGTTCTCGGACCAATTTTATTTTCTTTATAAATGCTTCCCTTAGGAGACATTATCAGAAGCCATGGACATAGCTTCCAATGCTATGCTGATGATACGCAAATCTATATTTCCACAAGGCCCAATGAAACCACGCAATATACTAAAATATTAGATTGCTTCAGTGACATTAGTGACTGGATGATGCAAAACTTTTTGATGCTTAACTTTTTGATGCTTAACTTAACAAATTATTGCTTAAAAAAACGAAAATAAAACCGAATTATTGCTTATTGACTCTAAACTAAAAATAAAGGACCCTGAATATAATCTAAATATTAATGGACTTAAACTTTCATCTTCATCAACAGTGAAAAACTTAGGTGTTATATTTGATAATAAACTTTCATTTGAAACCCATGTCAACAACGTCTGTAGAACAGCATTTTGCCACCTCAGGAATATTGCAAAGCTGCGTCATATGCTCCCTAGGTCGGATGCAGAAAGAGTCATACATGCGTTTATGTCCTCAAGGTTAGATTACTGTAATGATTACTTATGGTCTAATAGATAAACTTCAGTTAGTTCAGAATGCGGCCGCTCGACTACTGACCAGAACTAAAAAGTACGACCATGTTAGCCTAGTGCTAATGTTGCTACATTGGTTACCCATAAAATATAGAATTATATTTAAAATTCTCCTAACAACTTATAAAGCATTAAACGGTCTAGCTCCTCTGTATCTCAGTGAGCTCATCACGTGTTACGAGCCAAGAAGACCTCTGCGCTCTCAAAACTCAGGCCAGCTCGTAATACCAAAAATCTCGAAAACCTTCACAGGGGGAAGATTGTTTGCTTATCTAGCACCAACATATTGGAACACTCTGCCTAGCACAATCCATGAATCAGAATCAGTTAGTCAGTTTAAATCTAGATTAAAAACCCATCTCTTCAATGAGGCATATTTAAAACTGTAATAGCAAAATATTCAATTACTAACATTAACTAATAGGAAGGCTGCACTAGGTAGAAGCCCGGAACCGAACCTCACCTGCACAGTAGTATCACTGCTATATTTTTCTCTTAGAACCCTTCATAGTGCTAATAGCTTTTGTTCTCGCTTGTTTCACTCCCCTGCTGAGGTCCTGCGTGATCCACACCCCTGCCGAAGGAGACGACGGGGCATCCCCGCCAGAGGAGACGAGGCCGCATCCCAGCCGGAGGAGACGACGCCGCTTACCCCCGAAGGAGTCGACGCCCAATATCACATCCCTGCTGGAGGAACGCATCCCTGCCGGTGGAGACGACGCCGGTCTGGCTGCTGAGAAGTGTCGTTACCATCAGGATGGAGACATTGTCGCTTGGAGGAGTGTCATTTCACCAGGACGGCGACGACGTTGTTCGAACCGTTTTATATCATGAGCCACTGCGTCTTTTTTTTTCCGTCTTTAGCGTCATAGCGTCTTTGCGTTGGTCTCGGACTAAGAAAAGCGCTTTACAAATGAAATGAACTTGAGCTTGAAGTCTATTAAAGAAAGTTCTGTTTCCAGTTGTTCACTTGACACTACTGGGGACAACATTACCTGACAGGGAACAAGGGTTTCAGTCGAAACCTGGAGAGTTTTGCAAGCCACAGATATGTATGTTTTTGGATTAGATTTTTTTTCTTTATTACATATGTTCGCGGATTCACGGCTTCGCAGATTTTTTTAATTAGGTATGCATAAATTATAAAAGAAATATATTGAAATATTCGTGCGACCGCGTCTGGTAGCGGCTGGAGAAGGGTCTCTGCGGACGCGTCTGGCGCGGAGATGCAAATGTCGGACGTCAGCAATGTTGGACGTCCCCCCGCGGTCCCAGCGCTCGCGCCTGATATTCCCCCATTCAAACACTTTGAAAATTAATATCTCCGTGGATGCGTGCTAGCGAGAAGCAGGGTATATTATATATGAATATTTCTGTACATTACTGTACACTTAACAATATTTCGTTTTTACGTGGTGCAATAATTTTTTTTTTTGTTTGCATTTGTTAAATGAATGAATGTAAGAAATTTTATAGTATTGGTAGCATGATAATTTATCGTTTTTTACTGGTGCATAAAACAATAAAACACTTACTGTTTTATGTTGTGCACTTACTTGCTATTATTACTAGACATCTGTTCCTGTGATTTTTGTGCTGAGATGTTTGTTAAAATTTCTTATAAAAGAATACTACGTGAAAAAAAGTGTTTTAAAAGTCTGAATAAGTGTTAAATAAATACGTAAATGTGGATTTTCACCTATTGCGGTCGGGCTTGGAACTTAACTACTGCGATAAACCAGGGTTCACTGTATTTACTACAGGAACGATTTTGAATTGTAAATGTACATGTATGTAACTAAATAGATCCTTTCTTATCCTGTATTTAAACACCAGCAACTTTGCTGATTAAAACGTATAAAAATTATATCTGCTTAGAGCGGCCCTAGTGGTGAAAAAAAATTGCAGAATAGCCACACCTTTGTATAAGCCGCATGGTTCAAAACATATGAAAAAAGTACCGGCTTATAGTCCAGAAAATACGGTATGTTATGATTAAGAGTGAGCGATTACTTTGCTCATTTCAAGAAAATAGGACTTTAATTTTCTTGCGCAGAAAAAAAAAATGCAAATTTTGAAGATATTTTACACTAAATTGAGACATTTTTCAAAGTTGACATCAACACTGAACTTCCTGAAATAAGAAACATCAAGTGAAATCTTCTTAGTTTAAGAACACAATGTTTCTCAATTTAAGAAACTAGCTACTTTTTTATATTAAAGACAATATTCCTATGAAATTTTGTCTTGTTTCAATCTGTCTTACCAAGTAACATTTTCTCACCTCATTGGCAAATAGTTTTACTTGATTAATTTTTTTTACTCATTTTGTTCTTTATTTTCTTGTTTTTTTCATGTGGATTTTTTGCAGTGTGTAGCCAGAATTTAATACGTTCAACTGTTTATGAAATCTTACGTTAAGTGCTATTTATTTGAACTAGTAGCTGTTGTGTAAAAATAACCTCAGGTTGTGATCCAATTTCATTAAAGAAGAGGACAATCAGTGATGTAAAGTACTTTAGTAAATTGACTCATTTTACTTGTCATAAATGGGCTGCTTTGTACTTGTACTGAGTATCAAAAATATGAGCAACTTTTACTCTCTACTTGACTACGTTAGAGATTGCGTATCTGTACTCTTTAGTCCACTACATTTGAATGGACA
Source organism: Paedocypris carbunculus (assembly GCA_028128575.1). Lineage (NCBI taxonomy): Eukaryota > Metazoa > Chordata > Actinopteri > Cypriniformes > Paedocypris > Paedocypris carbunculus. Next base: position 67,745 of record SOMO01000127.1, read on the forward strand.
CTTACCGTTACTCATTACATTGTGATTGTGCGCGACAAGAAAATCTTCTTTTACTGCGGTTAATTTCTTGGGCGGATAAGGTGATATCGTCATCTGCAGGATGCTGAATGTACTGGATGATATTTATCAACTAAATTGAATTGAAATTGAATTGAAAAAGCTTTTAATTGTCCCACAGCGGGGAAATTTCATGTCACAACTTTAGAAACAAATTTAAATAAATAAAAAAACAAACAAGAATGACCATAACACAGAGCACACATAATAAACAAACTAACACAAACAAACCATAAATGAATAACTAGCGCTGCATGTCATAAACACAGTTCCACAGTTTAAAACGTGGAGTCTAATCGCAGCAGGTATGAAAGATTAGCGATATCTCTCCTTCACACAACGTGGGTGGATCAGTCTCTCCAGAGCAGACAGTGAGTCCACCAGTGGGTGAGAGTCCAGGTCCAGGATGGATGATTGTTTATCCAGGACCTTTCTCTCACTCCCCTCCTGCACTGTCCAGAGAGCAGCCCAGGACAGAGCTGGACTTTTTGATGATCCTGTCCAGTCTCTTCCTGTCCTTGCCTGAGATTCTGCTGCTCCAGCAGATCACATCGTACAGGACTGTACCCAACAGAGTCATAGAAGATCTTCAATGAGTATTGAACACATGTTTGTACTAAATTCAGTATGAATAAAGTACTTTACACCTTTTATTCAAGACGTCTTTAAATCAGTGACTTGTATCTTGCAATGGACTAACTTTTACAGTAAGGTGTCTGTACTTTTACTCAAGGTTGGTTTTCAGCTACTATTTACGCCTCTGAGGATAATGCATGATAAAAAGTCAATAACCACATGAACATGAGCTAGATCCAGAACTGCTCAGTCAGAAACAATTATATGCCAAATAAAAATCACTAAATAAAAAAGAGATACATTGAAGGCAGGTGGATTCCGTATTAATTAAATTAATGATTGCAGCCAAGTCACATGACGAGATGTGTCACAGAGGCTTGTGGGAGATAGTCCATGGGTGTGTTACAAAGCCCCTCATCTACAAGAGGCTCATGAACCAGACCCCATATTAACTACCAGAGAGTAGCAAACACCCGAACATCTGTCAGGTGAAAGTTCCATTGCAATGGACCAAGATGCACATTTTTTTGTACATTTGGATATTTTTATGTGAGTAATTGTTTTAATCTATTTATTAATTTATTGATTTAATATTTTTTAATATGTGTAATATGTTTTATTTTCTGATATAATTTAGTATTTTTATACATAGTGTTTTCTATTTTGTCATTCATTGTTTCTTTGTCTCTATTTTATGACATTCTGGGAAGCAATCTAAACATTTCATTGTATAGGTAACTGTACAAATGGCAATAAAATCTTTGAACTTAATCTTGCAGATGCCGCTGATGTTGGAAAAGATTGAATTTCTGCATTTTATATTTGTTTTTACTATAAAAAGGAATTCCCATAAGGGTTAAAAGAGTATATACCTACCTCTACCGTATTTACGCAAATATAAGCACACATTTTCTTCCAATTTGCGAGGCTCTAAAACTTGGGGGTAGTGCTTATAATCGCTCATTTCAAATATGTGCGTAAATAAAAGAGCCCCTTTTTCCGTATTTCATGTCAGGAACAATCACTAATTAAACAGATTACAGTTTTTCTCAAATGCTAACACACAAAAGCCAATCCCCTAAACCAAATGACCAGTTATCTAAACACATTTACCAAATCTAACCATCATTCTCCAATACCTTAAACACATTTCACATGAAGACACAATTCACAAAACACAATTTCTGTTCTCATAACTCTAAACACATTTGTCCTTGCTAAAACATAAGTTGCAAAAGAACTCTGCTCATATTCTCAAATGAGAAGCTCATGTGATGCAAAATGCTTGACACAGTCAGCAATATTTGAACACAATGAACACGCCTGACGTCATTCACTACACAGAATAACTTGAAATTGAAGACATTTGTTGCTAATGCTGTGACTACATGTATAAAAGCAAGTTCAGAGTGCAAAGTTTGCTGAAGATTCCAAACAAACACAATCGATGAAGGCAGAGTCAGGGGAAGAAAAATTATAGTCACAGGAGAGAGAAGAGCTGGTCATGGAAGAAGAGGTGCAGGCCAACAAGGAACAGCAGGAGGCCAACAAGGGAGAGGAGAAGGTCCAAGAGGAAGAGCAAGACAACCTCGCACCGCCATTATGGACGAGATGCGAGCAACATTGACCGTGTCATTGTCCATGGCATGACAATGGCTGAACCTGAGTAGGTTCACTGTGGCCACCATTATCTGGGCATTCAGACAACACAAAATGTATTGTACTCTATTGCTTTGTTTGTCACAATACATTTTGCAAGCCTGTGAAAGTAGTCTATTGGTTTCAAATCAGTTGTTACTGTAGTAATACCACATAGAGGTGGGAGGGTTGCCATATTTACAGCAGCACACGAAACCCTCATTGTGGATATAGTTCGTGAGAACAACCTTATCAGACTCCGGCAGATCAGAGACAAAGCAAAGTAATTGCCGATACGTAATGTCAATGTTGAGAGCATTGATGCTGTCAATAGACAGAGTTCTCAGGCGCCAAAAGATGCGGATGAAACAGGTCTATAGGGTTCACTTTGAGCGCAACTGTCCGCAACACAAGTAAGTACACATCCATATTCACAGTACAGTTAGTGGGCTCAGTGGTCAACGTTACTTCTGGACTATACTATGCTACCTGATTGACTGTTGTTCTGAACACCTGTACACTTTCACATAAGATATTGGACACAAAGACCTCATGAGTACCTCTTCCTGGAAGAGGCTGGCATCAACGAAACAAAGTGTGGTTACAGCCAAAGTTATTGGCTGTAATCTCATTGGCCAAAGAGCCATCACTGAGGTTCCTGGTGAACGGGGGGTAATATTACTCTGTGCGGCCAGAGCGTCTTGTTCACCAGCATGCTGCAACCTATGCAAGTGGGGTTCAGCATCTTGCCCAAGGTGGAACAAGCACTTGGTTGCAGAACCAGCTGTAGGGGGGATTCGAACCTGCGACCTTTCGGACACGAGTCCATGTCCCCTACCACTGGACCACAACTCACATTTATGTGATCAAAACGAACAAAGTCAGAGTGGTTCACCACCAACAGTAACAGTTTTCTATTGATATATACTCCTCATTTCAAACTCAAAAATCAAAATGCCTAATCCTCTGCAGAAAGATTTCTAACTTTCCATCACTGCAAAATTTCTACGAATATGCATTGGCGGTTATGAATCAAGGAATCTTCTCACCAACCGAGAATTGTGTTTTCAGTTGTTTTGCTGTTGTGTGCAATGATGTGAATTGTGTTTACAGTTTTGAAAGCTTGAGCTGCTTTTTTGGTGCGAAGGTTTGAGTTTTGAAGTGAGAAGGTGTAGTTGTGTTAATGTAGCTTTAGAAATGGGTGTTGTGTTTAGACATTGGGTAACATGCAGGGAACATTTGTGAAATGTGTTTTAGCATTTGAGAAAAACTGTAAACTAATTGCAGTACAATATTTTACATGACAACAGCTTAGCTTAGCACAACCGGCTATAAACGAGAACAATGTGTCATCGCACAAAGAGTTGAAACAGTCGAAATTGAAGAACATAGGCAAGACACGCAAGAAAACGCTCAGTCTACTAAACGGGGAATAATAATCCTTCGCTACAATTTTCTTCACACGCATCGGATAAACAGAGAGCTCGACGAGACAAAGGATCTTAGGAAATGAAGTTCTGACAACTGGAATCGAATTTTTGTTATCTTTTATTAAAGTGAAACAATATCTAAATTATTCGACTCAAGTTAGATTTGTTAACTAAAGATAATTACTAATTAACTAAAATAATTTTTTAATATAAATCTAAATTTTTTTTTGATTAATTTTCAGCCTTCATTTTGATTTGTTGATTTATTTTCAGCCTTTGTCAGCCTAAAAAAACATTTTTTAATGTAAAAGACAGAGTAGGAGTCAATTGTAGTTGCTCTGCTGTTTGCCAGCAGCTTTCAGCTATAAAGGCTGTTATTACCCAGATATCTTTCCTTATGCATTCTGCTTGAGTTGAGCCCTAAATCCAGCTGATTTTTGTGTTCTCTTTTCACTTTCATTTCCCTGTCTACCATTCACTTTACTCACCTCTCTCTCTCTCTCTCTCTCTCTTTCTCTCTCTGTGTGTGTGTGTATGTGCCTTGTCTCATTTCTGTCATTGTTCTAGTTCGCCGTTTTTCCACCCCCTCAATTCTGTCACCTCTTAAATCAGTAATAGCACATTGCAAGCCATTTCCTCTGAGCACCAATGTGATAAATCTGTGTTTTCACAAATTGTTTTTATTCACAAACCTATAAATATAGTGTTGTGACAATGAATGTACTTGTGAAAAATTAAAAAATGATGTTACTTGTTGTAACAAATGTGTATATTTTATTGAAGCATTTGGGCTAATGGGATTTGTTTCTTCAAAAATAAATTCTTTACAAGCCAAAAGATATTAAAAAAACACAGATCTCGTTATTTTACTTTTAATTAAACTATTTTAGTATTAAGAGTGAAAGATTAATTTACTTTTTTTCAAGCCGTCTTAGGCAGATAATTTTACTTGATTTAAGTTATTTTTACTCAATTTGATTCAATATCAATTTGATTCAGAAAATTTTATTTTTATTTTCTTACTATTTCAGGTGCATTTTTTGCAGTGTGAGTAAAAGTATAATTGTAAAATTTCGTAACCTCTGTTCCCTGAATAGGTCAGGGAACGAGACGTCTGTCAGTCACTTGCCTATGGGATATCAGATGGCTAGCCATCCGTGCCTCAAAACTTCAACAGGCCAAACGGTCAAGTTGGTCGGGCCAACCAGACTTTCGCCGCATATCCTGATTGTGGTTGCGGAAAGAGACGTCTCATTCCCTGACATATTCAGGGAACAGAGATTACCCAAGTAACCATAGACTTTCCCTGTCATAGTCAGGTCACTTTGACGTCTATCAGTTACCTGACTATATGATAATACAACAGGCCACATCCAGGATAGCATTCCAGGATAGCACTGCAAAAAAGACCCCTCCGGCGCACCTAGCCAAGGAGTAGTCAGTGGATCTTCCACAGCATCTAGAGGTGGGCCTAGCCCGAAGGGGAATAGCACTCACCTGCACAGTGGCAATCAAGGAATCTGTTGGCTCTCGACCCATGGGGGACCCTCATCAGGGTCGACAGAAAACACCTCTCACCTGGTGCAAGTGTTGCATTGAGTTGGCGCGAGACGTCACTCTTCGAAGAAAGCACAGTGTCTGTCGTGAACAGAGTAAAGCTCTGAGAGGCAGGAGAGCATGGCTCTACTACTCGACCTCATCCCTCGGGAAACACAGGCGTCCTACTCTGCGAGTATTGCTCTTGTAGAGGAACACAGCAAGGAACTAGGCAACTAGTCTGGACTCAATGGCACCGTGAGACCCCTCCTTACTCTTGTTCGCCCCTTCTGGGGGAACAGAGGCTGGGGCCCCCAGGGGTCCCGGCCACGGAGGATACTAGTGTGCTGAGTGTGCTGAGCAGACTGGACGTGTCTTTAGCCTAGCTTGAGGGAAGAAGAACACTGGAAACGGAGACTGGTCCCAGAGACTGGGGTTAGCTCCGCAGGCCTACACGGTGTCGGTATTGCCCTCCACTGCAGAGAGTATCTGCGTGGACACAGACGCCTTTTCCAATTCGTAGAATGAAGGTGTTGGGTGTTGCCCGGCAGCTCTACGGATGTCTGCTAGAGAGACTCCTCTTGGTATCGCGACCGATGAAGCCATACTACTGGTAGAGTGGGCTCTCACGTTTAGCAGGCAAGGCAACTTGCAGACGTGATACCCGAACTGAATCGTGTCAACAATATTGCGTCAATAATAATCACTATAGCAGACAAGAGCTGGTGTGAGTGTCTGAAGCTCTCCGTGCGCCGCAAGTAGGTGTGTGTAGCACGTACTGGGCACAATGGATGACTGGTCAAGTCTTGCTCCCCTCGGGGAGGGCCTGTAATGTCACTACCTAGTCCCCGTAGTTTATATATATAATAATAATAGAACATTTTATTTGAAGCGCCTTTCAAGACACCCAAGGACGCTGAACAGAATAAACAGAGTAAAAAGACACAAACAATTAAGTGCAGAAGCGGATAGGGTAATTGGTCTACATAACCAAGTTACAGGTTGAAAAAGAGTCCAGGGGGAAATTTAGAGTCCAAAAGCCAGTTAAAAATGTGAGTCTTGAGTTGAGCCTTGAAGACAAGTAGAGTGCCAATGTTACGGATGTGGGGTGGAAGAGAGTTCCAGAGAGCAGGGGCCGAGCGGCTGAAGGCTCGACTCCCCATGGTGCTCAGACGGGCATGAGGAACAGACAGGGTGTTTGAACAGACAGATCTAAACAAGACAGAAAGTCTTTAGAGAGAGGAGGAGAACTGTTGTCAAGGTGAATGTTAAAATCCCCCTCTAATATAATGTTATTTGATAGAGTGGAAAGATGGGTCAGGACAGAGCTGAACTCGTCCAGGTAATCTTTATGTGGTTTGGGTGGCCGGTAAAAAGCAGTGTTAGATATGTTTTAATATTTAATAACTTAAATCTTCATTCATTCATTCATCTTCTACCGCTTCATCCTTTACAGGGTCGCGGGGAGCTGGCGCCTATCTCAGCATCTTAATAATAATAATAATGAGTATTTGTAGGGCGCTTTTCACAGTTTTAACTGTCTCAAAGCGCACGTGTAAATATGTAAGAGAATTGTTGCTTTTTATTCAATTTATCGTCTGGATTGTTGGTGTTAACTATGTGGCTGCGGTTATGACAAGACAAAGACAAAGAGCAGTTGAGCAAGCACATACGCGACAGTGCAAGTTCAAGTTCTGAGCATTGTAAGGCAATTTTCACAGTTTTTAACTGTCTCAAAGCGCAAATTGTCTAAAAGTGCAACCGTCTCAGAGTCGTCCTGAATGCGAGGGCTTCACCTACTCTGCTTCTTTGGGCCTGCGGGTGCCGTGTTTTATTTACTGACTGATGGGAGGCTTCGGGCAGCTCTCCTCAGTTATGTATGGTATGGGCGATGGTGTTTTGCAGGAGCGTCCGAAGGCAGGCAGCACTTCGGCGACTCGACATGTATATGTGCAGCGATTCTAGCACACAGCAGTGAGGTGGATGGTCGCGGGCACAGCACAGGCTCTGGTCTGGGTTCCTGCGAGGTGCAAGAAGACTGTAGCCAGCTGGGCTTCAGCTGGCGCCCATGTAGGATCTGTCGGTGGTCGTCTTGGTCTTGGCTATAATCTCAGTGAGCTCATCATGGCTGACCTGTTTGAATGTACTAAGCTTGACAGCGGGTGGGTTTATTTCCGGTATAACCAGCTGTGGGCTAGTATTTGCGAATACAATTTTTATTCTGATATTAGTAATTTTATCATCAAAGAAGTTGATAAAGTCGATACTAGTGAGCTGTGGGGGGATTGCGGAGTCTACTGTGCCCTTTTTCTTTGTTAACTGAGCTCTGTTTTTGATTTGCAGAAATAAGTTTACTAAAATATGTAGATCGTGTGGATATTAGGGCCTGTTTATATGCGATTAAACTGTCATTCCAGGCACTGCGAAAAACATCGAGTTTAGTTTTTCTCCATTTCCTTTCTAACTTTCTACTTGATGATTTTAAGGCTTTTAGGTCATTAGTGTACCATAACACTTTGTTTTTTGTGTTTAGTCTTTTTTCCCTAAGAGGGGCAATAGAGTCAAGGATACTTGACAAAGTTAGATTTAAAGCTGCAGTCAAATCCTCAAGCTCTTCTGTTCATTTAGGGGTATAAAAGATCAGGAAGACGTTTAATAAAATTAACTTTCGTGCTGGAATTAATGAGTCTAGAAGAGCGATATTGCGGTGAGATCACAGCTGGGATGTCTATATTTATTAATCAGGAAACTAGAGAGTGATCAGAAATGCAGTCATTCACCAAAACAATATCTACATCATGAACTACGGTACAGTATGAAAGAATCAAATCTAATGTATGGTTAAACTTATGAGTGGAGCCAATAACATTTTGCTTAAAGCCGGTGGAATTTAGAATATCATAAAAAGAGCGAGTTAGAGAGTCACTAACATCATCTAGGTGAATGTTAAAGTCGCCGAGTATAATCACTTTATCTGCTTTAATAATGAGCTCTGCTAGTAGTTGCCCGAATTCATTTAAAAAGTCAGTATTGTGCTTTGGCGGTCTGTACACTGTCACAATAAGTATTGATTCCCGATTTATATCTGGCTCCATATGTAGTACTAACAGTTCAAAAGAGCAGAATTTAAAGTTTGATTTCCTATTTATCTTGATATTATTATTATAGATTGTAGCGACGCCTCCACCTCTGGAGGTTAATCGTGCCTCATGTTCGTAAGAGAAATTAGGTGGAGTTGATTCATTTAGGCTAGTGTAGGTGTCTGGCTTTAGCCATGTCTCTGTGAGCGCTAAAATATCAAGCTTATTATCCAAAATCATTTCGTTTATGATAAGGGATTTTTGTGCTAAGGATCTAATGTTTAAGAGACCTAGCTTTAAATTTTAGTTTGTAGAAGTCTTGCTCTGTTTAATATGATTAGGCGCCATTTTTTTTATCCAATGACCGGTTTCTATGGCTAGGTTTATGAGATTGTGATACTGTTTCTATGTTGTGTCTGTTATTACGTTTAGCGTTTTTATTATCAATATTGTTGTTGTTATTGGTTGTTGTTATTAAAGAGCTGTTATTATTATTATTATTATTGTTTGTCTTATTATTGTTAGGATTGTATTTAAATGCACTAAATGCACTAGGTGACTGTGAGCAGTACGCAGACGGCTGGTTAAGTGATGCCGCCTGCTCTCTGACCTGGGCATTGTTAGCGAGTCATGATCTAGACGCTAAACTAAAGGCTATATTATAAGATAAACGAGCGGCCCCCTTCCACGAGGGATGGAGGCCGTCGGGCTTTAACAGGTCAGGTCTTCCCCGAAAAGATCTCCAATTGTCTATAAAACCTATGCCATTCGAAGGACACCACTCAGACGCCCAGTTATGCAGAGCCCACAGTCTACTGTGAGTCTCATCACCCCGGTAAGCGGGGAGGGGGCCAGAGTAAATTACTTTGTCTGATATCTTTTTGGCAGCTTCTAGCACCTCTTTAATATTAGATTTGGTGATCTCGGACTGGCGAAGTCGGACATCATTAGTGCCGGCGTGAATAACTACCCTAGAATATTTACGTTTAGCGTTAGCCAGCACTTTCAGACGCGATGCGATATCAGACACTCTGGCTCCTGGATGACACATTACAACAGTATTGGCTGGTGTCTCTACTCTCACGTTCCGCACTATGGAGTCTCCTATCACCAATGCACTTTCAGCAGGCGTCTCAGACGGTGCCGTTCTGAGCGGGGAAAGCCTCTTCGCAGTAACCAGCGGAACGGAGGAGTGATGCCGCTTCGAATGGCGACTATTCCGCCTCACAGTCACCCAGTTGTCCCGCTGCAAGACCTCTCCGCTCGGAACCGATGAATGTGCCTCAGCGCTAATGCTAACGGCATCCGGGACCGTCTCACTACTCTCACGCTGTCTGTCCTTCTCTAACACCCGGATGAGTGTTTCTAACTCCTCAATTCTATCGGTTAGCCTTAAAACCTCTCTGCACTTAGCGCAAATAAAGCCCTCGCCGCCAACCGATAGAGCTAAACTATACATGTAGCATGAGGTGCAGACTACAGCCACCAGCGTAGACATCTTACCCTTGGAGTTTTCCGGAGTACGAAGACGCTGAAAACTCGTTGAAACGGCGGCTTTACTCCGGGAGTTGAATTAAAAGTTGTGTATCTAAGAATGCTGATTAGATTAATTTCACTACTTGATAGTCACGCAATATATGACGTCATTTAGGGTATAAAAGATCCCCATTTCCTGACTGTGATTGAGTGATGCATTGAACGGCAAAATAAACGCGTGTTAAAACCCTAACGCTGTGTCGGCTCATGCATTACTCCTGGATCCAGCTTCTGAACAACTGCTTCAACAGAGACTTACACCATTTCGGCCATGATGAAACACCTGACTGATTTAAAATTATTATGAAGCCTCCAAGAAAGATAAAAATCTTTCAAGCAGCAATAATAGTGGGAGCAGAGCCCGGTAATGAGAGGACAATTGATTCAAATGAGTTTGTAGGCAGCACAGAAACTTGCAGAACTTTGAATGTCTTGCGATAGATCACCGCCGTGGGTGCCGCGAGATTTTGAAATGTAAACAAAGCCGGGGGGAGTAGAGTCATGGAGCTAGAAAAAGTCGTTGGGCTGCTGCCAGGTTTCCGTTAGACAAAGATGGTCAAACTTACAGTCAGAGATGAGATCACGGATGATGAATCCCTTGCCTGTAAGTGAACGGATGTTGAGATGTCCGGGGTAGCAGCAGCGGTGCCGTAGCGTGACCATGGTTGTAGCGAAGTCTGAGAAGCTCGGCAGCCGAGTAGTGGTTCAGTCCAGAGGTTGGTACGTGACGGGAAAAAAAAATCCGCAGCTGAATGATAGAACAGCGTGAAGGAGCGCAGCGGACAGGTAGACTAGCAAACCTATAGAACAGCTGGTAGGCTGGGTTCAGAATTTTAGTGTGATCAGGGTTTACGTTGAGACAATTACGATGTCCCATGTAGCTCAGTGATATGCGTCCAGTAAAATAGGGAAAAAATATTCGAAAAAGGTGGTATAAGTCGGTGAGCAGCGGCAGCCAAAACGCGCCAGCGTCCGCTCAACCGGAAGTGATTTGACTCCAATATATATATATATATATATACACACTTTTAATACTTTATTACTTTAATAAATGTATTATTAAATTATTTCTGTCACGATCTTCGGTGGAGACAGGAGCCGGAGATCGTGGAAACATGAAACGAAGGTTTAATGGAAACACTCAAACAAAGACTACAGTACTTGGGACAAACTACTGGGAACACTCGGGACAACGCAGTAGTGACGATAATAACGAACAAGGGACAATGAGACAGGTGAGGCTTAAATACAACGCAAACGAGGTACAAACGATCAACAGGTGAAACCGACAAATCACGTGACTACATCCACTGACACAAACAACGAAACAGGTCACAAGGAATTATGGGGGTTGTAGTCCGTGAGTGACACGCAACACAGAGAGACAACGAAGAAAGGTGGTGACGAGCAGACAGACTCGTCACAATTTCATCCTCAACTGTAGATGTTTGCTGTATATTGCCTTCACCTCACTTTTTATATGGTTTGTTAAGTGTCATCTTCTGGTTTTAAACCGCAGTAAACACACACTTCAGAATAAAATCCTTTTTCAGGCACGAAAATGTCCGAGTTGGTAGCAGACTTACTTGACCGTTGTGTTTCCTCACTCATTCTCTTTGTTTATTGTATGTTTTTTTTTAACTCGACTACCACCCGACTCGTTCTACCACCTGACTCGACTAAGCCCGAGAAAAGAGATCTGCTGACAAGGGATCAGTGCACCTCTGTGCGTGATCAACTGACTCCCTGAGCTACCTAGCAGTAGCCAGTCAGTTCAGCATCCTGATACGGGTGGTAAACCCGCTCCTCGTCGCTAGCAGCGAGGAAACCTCTGCCCTTAATACGAGCGCGTTTCTCGAGCCCACATTAGTGGTGAGGACGCCTCGACAAGCCGGAGGCCGGCTGGCGAACTGCACCGCGTAGCCGAGTCTCACAGTTCGGTTCACCACTCGCACAAGTACTGTCAGAGGGGGATCAACGAAGCCATGGGGTTCTCGAGACCGGGGTCTGGGAGGGCTGGCACTCCCCGTTGTGAGCCAGGGAGAGCTTGGGGTTGCTGACCTCTGGGCGTGAGGCGAGAGAGTCCGGCAGGACCCCGTCTGAGCTCACAGGCGGCCCGGATTCACGCTTCAATCATCAGAAAGGTAATGTGCATGATGCACGCACCGCCTATTATACCTCCTGGTACAGGTTCAAAGGTGACATGCAAATTCAAGCAGCCATGTACTTGGCCGTTCATTGGCCTGTTGAAGTTTTGAGGCACAAATGACTAGCCATCTGATATCTCATAGTCAGGTAACTGACAGACGTCAAAGTGACCTGACTACGAAAGGGAAACACAGACATCAAATTCAAATTTAGTTTTCCAGGTTTTACCTTGAGAAGAACTTAACATAGTAACTAAATATAAAATGAAAAAAGACTGATAAGAAAACATGACATTCTATTTTTGAGCTTTCAGTTTTATGGGCCTCCAAAGATGAAATTGCTTTTCCTTCTTTGAAATATGTTGGAATATAAATCAGAGTTGCCATTGAGATTGAGTTTAGTAAAATGTTTGAATTGTATTATTCTTGTGTAATAACTTTATCTTTACTTTAAGCTTATGTTGCATTTATATTGTCATTGAATTGGTTGGTAGTGTAGAAAAAGGCTATCGTATTGAAACCAGGCCACCGAAATACAGAATTTTCAACACTTTGCAGGTGTTTAAACCCAAAGTCCACCGAGTGAGATTAACATTTTAATGGTTTATTTGGTTTGGAGTCTGTCTGCACTATTTTTAGCCACGTCTGGGGAACTTCTCAAAAACGTCGTGTTGCAGGAATGGTGTTTTCTTAATCTCACTTGTTTTTTTGGCGTCGCTTATTGCCGTTGAAAAATTAGGCCAGACTATTGCAGTTGTTCAGTGTTCCTCAATACCAAAAGATTTGTAAGACGCTATACAACTGAGTTTCCTTGTGATTATGTAATAAACTATCCAGATGTGCTGAAGCCAGACCAGTAGTTTTGTCAAAACTGACACTGTACCGGTAAGTGTTATCCCAGATGTTAAACAGGCTTGGGAATCTACAAAAAGATTCTACGCAAAAAATAAATTCTTGACAAGCTAAAAAATCTTGAAATTAGACAATAAATCTAGTTATTTTTTCTTACAAGATCAATTAGCTTTGTTTGGATTAAGACTGAGAGATGACTTTTCTTTAATCAAGAAAATAGACTTGGATTTTCTTGCTTAGAAATAAATACAAATTTTGATGATATTTGACACTAAATCGAGACATTTTTGTTTTAACACCGAACTTACTGAAGCAAGAAACGTCAAGTGAATTTTTTAATTTTATGAACGTCTATGGTTACTTGCGTAACCTCAGTTCCCTGAATAGGTCAGGAAACGAGGCGTCTGTCAGTTACCTGACTATGGGATATCGGATGGCTAGCCATTTGTGCCTCAAATCTTTACAACCGGCTAATGAACGGTGAAGTTCATGGCTGCATGAATTTGCATGTCACCTTTGACCTGTACCAGGTGTATGGCGGTGCATGCATCATGCTCGTTACCTTTCGGTGATTGAAGCCGGTCGGGCCAATGCAGACTTACAGCAGCATATCCTGAATGTGGCTGCGGAAAGAGACGTCTCGTTCTCTTACCTATTCAGGGAACGGAGGTTACACAAGTAACCATAGACGTTCCCTTTCATAGTCTGGTCACTTCGACGTTATACAGGCTTGTCAGTGACAGGCTTGTCACTACGACGTTATACAGGCCGGTCGGGCCAACGCAGACTTCCAGCAGCATATCCTGAATGTGGCTGCGGAAAGAGACGTCTCGTTCCCTGACCTATTCAGGGAACTGAGGTTACAGAAGTAACCATAGACGTTCCTTTTCATAGTCTGGTCACTTCGACATCTAAAAGTTACCTGACTATGGGATAATACAACAGGCCACATCCAGGATAGCATCCTACCGAAAAACGCGCACGAGTAGTCAGTGGATCTTCCACAACATCTAGAGGTGGGCCAACCCAAAGCACTCACCTCCACAGGGGCAACCAAGGAATCTGTTGGCTCTCGACCCATGCCGTGGGGGACTCTCGCCAGGGTCGACGGAGAACACCTCTCACCTGGTGCGAACACAGGCGTCATACTCTGCTAGTATCGCTCTTGCGGAGGAACAAAGCCAGGAACTAGGCAACTAGTCTGGACTCTATGGCTCCGGGGATAGCCCCCCCCCCCCCCTTGTTCGCCCATCCTGGGAACAGAGGCTGTGGTCCCCAGGGGTCTCGGCCCTTCGTTGGCCGCAACCCCTAGTGTGCTGAGCGGACTGGACGTGTCTCTAGCCTAGCTCGAGGGTAGAAGAACACTGACAACGGAGACTTGCCCCAGAGACTGGGGTTAGCTTCGCAGGCCTACACCATGTCAGTATTGCCCTCCACTGCAGAGAGTATCTGCATGGATACCGACGTCCTCCATTGGACTTGTCTGAGCAACCGCTTCAGTCTGAGGTGCACGGCCAGTAGCTCGAGCATGTTGATGTGCCACTGGAGGCGAGAACACAACAGGAGACGGTTTCTAAAGGGACACCTGCACGCAGGAAGCTCGTCTCTGACCAAGGGTGGAGCAGGTGGCTGCAGGCAGATGAGACAAAGACCCGATGTCTCCCCAGCCGCCAGGCTCAACTTGGGACTCTGTCCCGGATCCATAACTGAAGGTGCCGCATGTGCAGTCTGCCTAGCGGAATCACCGAGGAAGCGGATGCCATGTGGCCGAGGATGATCTGGAAGAGTTTGCACGGAACCCGGCACCGGGAGTGAAACCGTCCAGTTGACTCCAGATGCTGACGGCCCTCCGTAAGGATAGCCTGTCGTTCATCTGAACGGAGTCTAGGTTGAGCCAGAGAAAAGAAATCTGCTGACAAGGGGTCAGAGTACTCTTCTCTCGATTGACGTGGAGCCTTATTTGGCCTACTTGCCTGAACACTGCATCCCTTTGCGTGATCAACTGACTCCGCAAAGTGTCTAGTAGCAGCCAGTCGACCAGGAATTCAGGAGCCTGAAGCCGCGCACTCTCAGGGGAGAGTGTAAACTGTAGATCTTTGTAAAGACATGCGGCGACAGGGAGAGGCTGAAAGGCAGGACCTGGTACTGATACGCTCAGTCCTTGAACAAAAAGGAACACCGGAGGCCGGCGGGCGAACTGCAACACATAGCCGAGTCTCACAGTCTGAAAACCGGCCCCCCACCGGACCGGAAGGTGCTAGCCGGAGGTGCTAGGTGCGAGCCGGAAAAACATTCAATTTCAACCTCGGCATCTCAATCCTGCCGCGGTTTGCAACTGTTCATAAACCTGTCAGGAGACCGAAAGGGGAGGGGGGGGTCTCTCACAGCGGTATATTGCGGAAGAACACCTCGCTATGTAGCATTGATTACAAACTGAGCTTGTCGCGGGTACGCATTCCCGTCGCTCACCAAGACATGACAGAAACAGGTGAGTTTCAGCTGCTTCCGGGTCTTTTTCGGGAAGAGCAAAGCTCGCCGGCAGTACTGCAGATTTCAACGAAGAGCCTTTATCGAGTTTGGTTGAAGAGACGAAGGCATTCACGAACGCTTCAATCATCAGAAAGGTAACGAGCATGATGCACTCACCGCCTTTTATACCACATGGTACAGGTCAATGGCGACATGCAAATTCATGCAGCCATGAACTTGACCGTTCATTGGCCGGTTGTAAAGATTTTCGGCACGAATGGCTAGCCATCCGATATCCCATAGTCAGGTAGCTGACAGACGTCGAAGTGACCTGACTATGAAAGAGAACAAAATGTTTCTAAATTTAAAAAACTAGCTACATTTCATAATAAAGCAAATGAGAACAAGAACTGAAATGCAGAAGCAAATCTACAGCGTAACAAGATTTTTTGTTTAGTTTAACCATTTCTCACCCCACTGGCAGATCATTTTACTTGATAAAATTCTTTTTTTTTTTACTAATTTAGTAATTTTTATTTTCACATGGATTGAAGATTTTTTGCAGTGTAGTTGATGCACTGATGCATCGCAGGAGTGAGACACTAAGAGTTCTGGGAGGTGAAGCTCCGATCGCTAAACCGATAATTTTTTATTATTAAGTAAAACGACATTTAAGTGATACGAGTCACAAGTTAGGTTTGTTATATAAAGGAAAAAAAATTGTATTTTAAAGAGAAAATTTTTACAAAAACAATTTGTAAAAAAAAAAAATATGAAAAAATAAGAAAATAATAAACAAAATGAGTAAAAAAAAATGATCTGCCAATGGGGTGAGATAATGTTACTTGGTAAGACAGATTAAAACAAGACAAAAAATCTGTTTGCTAAATTTGTTTCTGCATTTTAGTTTTTGTTCTCAATGGCTTTATTATAAAAAAGTAGCTAGTTTGTGTAGTTCTGTGTTGAAATATAATGTCTACTGTGAAAAAAATGTCTCAATTTTTTGTAAAATATCATCGAAATTAGCTTTTTATTTCTAAGCAAGGAAATTCAAGTCCTATTTTCTTGAAATAAGCAAAGTAATCTCTCACTCTTAATCCTAAAATATCTCATTTATCTTTAAGATATGTATTTAATTTATTTATCTTGTTAATCTTAAATTATTGTATAGCTTGTCAGTCATTTATTTTTTGCAGTGTGACCACTCAGCACCAATATAAGCTGTGTTACATATCAATTTCAAACAAGAAAAGAAAAAAATATATATTTGACAGTATTGTTTTGCTTGAATTCAGAACACAAATGCTTCTAATAAACAAATATAACGATCAAGAATAGATAACATGACTATTCTTCTCCAAATACCTGCATCTAGATGAAAATTATTTTTAGGAATAGATTTTAAAAATGTTTTTACCTGCATGTCGCATCTTATAAATAAACATTAAAACGATGTTCTGAATCTATCGCCGCAGTGAAGTATAAATCAGACGGAGGCTAATGAGGCGGTAGGTAATTTTAGCAGCAGCTTCCTTTATTCCTGCCTTCCTTCAGATCTCACTTGTCATATACTGAGTAAAGCAGATCAGCTACACAGCACGTCTGTCATACTGTCAGAACGGCGCTTTATTAAAACCCAGGTCTGGATTAAATGATGACAGCGGCAAATTATAGCAATGCCTGTCAGGTTCATTTTCTTCTTAGTTTGACCTTGATGCCGTGACCTTAAGATGAGCAAAAGGCATCTCGTGCTATTTCATTTCGTGCCCTTCCGCAACTCACACTGCCATATTGCCTTTCTCGACACATCACACACATATCAGAGCAATAAACAAAGTTTGCTAAAACATGATCATTTAACAAGTACAGTGGCACCGCGACTTACGAATGTCCTAGATAACAAAAATCCAGAGAAATGAAATGCCTTGCCGCTAAAATGTCGTCCAGAGTTCCGAATTATTTTCGCTTTGCTAAAAGGAGCTTGTCTTTTTCTTACCTCTAGTGGGCAGGGAGATGAGCGTCCAGACGTGTGTAAAACAGTCGTTTAATCTTCTTTGTACGTCAAATGAACAAAAAACAACAAAAACACTAGTTTGTTTCAGAGATCTAGCTGCTTTTTTAACGTTTCTGGTTCAATTACGTTAAAATTCTCTTAAAAATACAATTTTTTCTTTAACAAACCTAACTTGTGACTCGTATCATTTTGATATCGTTTTTCTTGAATAACCGATGACAAAAAGTTTTCTAGTGGTCAGGAATTCATTTCCCAAGATCCTTTGCTTCAGTCAGCAATTGTTTCAAGCTCAGGCCTGTTTCAAGCTCTCTGTTTATCTGACGCTGTGTGATGGATTATTATCCCCTGTGCAATGACCCAGCGTTTTGATTTTGTCTGTTCCTTGGATTTTTTTTACTTTTTGTCTGTGTTCTTCACTTTCTCATATTAGACTCGTTTGTAGCCGGTTGCGCTAAGCCAAGCTAAGCGGTTGTGGTTTGTAGTCTTCGTTTGTTGTAATATAAGTTATTGTACTGTATTTAGTTTAATCTTACTTCTTCAAGTATATTTAGGCAAATATTTAAAACCGGCGATTATAAGCATACGTTTTTGAGCATCAAAAATTCGGGAAAAAAAAGGGTGCTTATATTCACGGAAATACAGTAAGCAAACTTAACAACTGCTATGTAACATGTTTTTATTACCTTTATTACCAATATTTTATCATTTATAAAAAAATTTTTTCTGAAAGTCATGGCACCGATTAAATGGATTGCATGTAAAATGCGGCTCAACTAATCAAATTTTCGCCAAACTAAATTACTCTCGGCACAGACATTACCGTATTTACTCGACTATAAGTCCTTAAAAATAATTTACTTAAAGTTTCAGGCTGAAAGTGGGGGGCTCGACTTATACGCACGGTCTACCGGAATAAAAAATATTTTACTCAGAACAGTGCGCAGATATTTCACCCTTTCTCACAAAAAGCGCGATAATTAAATGAACATTTATGACACGAACTAAATACATCTTTCAGAAAACGGCACAAGCTGTGCAAGCTCACTGCTCCGCGCTCTCACAGCCACACACACACACACGCGCACGTGCTGTCGCACTCACACTCTTTCAGCTGAGCTCTCTTCTGACTTCTGTGTCTCTCTTTGGCGTGGGGCTTCACAAATAAACGAGTCACACGGTGGATTTCGAACATTGTATTAATTCCCAAAACACGAGTTATCATTAGCCAATTCTTGGGAGAACTCTTAAGGGCAGGGCACTTTTCCCAGAAATCCCCAAAAATGATAATGCAACCATACCAATGACAAATTAAACTTAAACATAAATTAACAATAGCTTAAATAGATGAATACCAACCTAAACAAACAGGGTTACTTGATTTTTAGGTTTCCTTTACCACCAAGAATGTCTCATGTCTGAATACTTTTATGATTTCAATAGTAAGGCTTAAAGAGCATCTGAACAGGTGTTCTATCATTATTTCCCTGTGCCGGTTTTGTGTCTCCGTGAGCCCCAAATAACCAGAATTGACTTTATATGAAAGCAAAAATTGGGTTTCTACTCATTTCTACCTATTCACTTTTCTCTCATTTCTTTCCCCCGACTTATAAGGGGGTCTAAACAGAATACCACAATCTCACAGCTGAAGTGGTGGGGTTGACTTATAAGCGGATCGACTTATAAGCGAGTAAATACGGTAATTTCTAAATTTGGGGTACCACTGTACTGTGTTTTTTAAGGGAATACTGTAAACGTAATGCTTTTAACTGAGTTTTATTGGTAATTATTCACAATCTGGCTTTTGAAAATCATAATTTGGCTTGTCTGTTTTGTTCCTGCTTCATTAGTGAGAATTAAGACCACACTTCAAAAAACTAATTCTTGACCAGCCAAAAAATCTTGAAATGACACAATACATTGTTTTTTAAATGAAGTAGCTCACAATTAAGAGTGAAAGATTATTCTGCTTGTTTCAAGAAAATAAGACTTGTTTTCTCACCCTAAAATTTTAACTCTAAAATCACTAAAATGTTCTCACCCCATTGGTAGATAGTTTTACTTGATTTAATTTTTTTTTAGTCATTTTGTTGACAGTGGACTGCATCCAGAGGAAGAGGTTGGCAAAGAGGAAGTGGGATCTAGAAAGGACTGAGGAAAGTAGACAGGAGTACAAGGAAGTGCAGCGCAGAGTGAAGAGGGAGGTGGCAAAGGCCAAACAGAAAGCATATGATGAGCTGTATGACAGGTTAGACACAAAGGAAGGAGAGAAGGACTTGTACAGGCTAGCCAGACAGAGAGATAGGGATGGGAAGGATGTACAGCA
>SOMO01000127.1:107385-121279 GCA_028128575.1 Paedocypris carbunculus
TAGATATGCATCAGGGAAAGCCAAGGGATTTTGCCGGTCCCTAAACACTCTTTCTCTGCGAAGTGCTCGTCTAACAATTTGTGCGCCAATATCCACAGGATTTGCAAGAAAAGGACAAGCCATTGTAACAGACACTGAAACTTACTTGCGTCACATGTCGCTTTACTCGCACCTAATTGGTCAGTTATCAGTCTGCGATCTCAAATCCCGAACATAGCCTGCCCCGGAGCAGGTTAGCTGTGTAGCGTCAGTTACTATGGCGATGAACACCGATCTCAGCTGAGCTACTTTCATAGCACCCCAAACCCAGGATTGGCACAAACTAAGCCTAAACTTACCTGGCTAGCCAACTAATCCAGCTTCATAGTACAGGGCTCAGGTCTTTCAATGACACTTGTTTAGTTTCATACCAACAATATGTGCAATATTTCATTTTCAGACATTTTTTCAAAAAATGTTTTTATTTCATTCGTAATCTAATTTGTATATCAACAATGTTCCAGTTCAAGGTCATTTGTATAGCGCTTTTCTGAGACCAACGCAAAGAAGCTATGTGAAAAAAAGATTTTAAAAAGAGAAATGTCGATTCTTTATATGAGTTTTAAATATTTGGGGGGGGGAAGAGTCAGTTAAAGAGGGAAAAAAAATATGGCTGTTGTTGTTCAGACTATGGGCCACGACCAGAAGAGCAGGCTAGATTGCGACAGCGGCCAGGAACCTCTCAGGCAGGGTGAGAGGAAAAAAACCCAGAGAGAACCTGACTCCCTGGTGCCAGTCTCCTCTGGCATGCTAACATTACAAAGTCATTCTTGAAGATGAAGACGGACGTTATGTCCTGCGAGGCGTGAATTGTGGTGGCTCTTCCCCTCATGATGACGCAGTGGCTCATGATAGAAAACGGTTTAAACAACGTCATTGCCGTCCTGGTGAAATGACACTCCTCCAAGCGACGTCATCTTCATCTCAACGGTAACGACGCTCCTCAGCAGCCAGACCGGCGTCGTCGCCACCGGCAGGGATGCATTCCTCCGGCAGGTGTGTGATATGTGGCGTCGTCTCCTCCGGCGGGTATGCGGCATAGTCTCTTCTGGCGGGGATGTGGCGTCGTCTCCTTCGGCAAGGGGTGTGTATCACGCAGGACCTCAGCAGGGGAGTGAAACGAGCAAGGACAAAAGCTATTAGCACTATGAAGGGTTCTAAGGGAAAAATAGAGCAGTGATGCTACGGTGCAGTTGAGGTTCGGTTCCGGGCTTCTACCTAGTGCAGCCTTCCTATTCGTTAATGTTAGTAATTGAATATTTTACTATTACAGTTTTAAATATGCGTCATTGAAGAGATGTGTTTTAATCTAGATTTAAATTGATTCTGATTCACGGATTGTTCAAGTTCAAGTTCATTTGATTAGTGCTTTTCTACCAATGCAAAGACGCTAAAGATTGTGCAAGGCAGAGTGTTCCAAAATGATAGTGTTAGATAAGCGAACGATCTTTGTGAAGGTTTTAGAGATTTTTGGTATTACGAGCTGGCCTGTGTTTTGAGAGCGCAGAGGTCTCCTTGGCTCGTAACACGTGATGAGCTCACTGAGATACAGAGGAGCTAGACCGTTTAATGCTTTATAAGTTATTAGGAGAATTTTAAATAATTCTATATTTTACGGGTAACTAATGTAGCAACATTAGCACTGG
The DNA here is from genome assembly GCA_028128575.1 of Paedocypris carbunculus. Classification (NCBI taxonomy): domain Eukaryota; kingdom Metazoa; phylum Chordata; class Actinopteri; order Cypriniformes; genus Paedocypris; species Paedocypris carbunculus. The sequence continues at coordinate 109,071 of SOMO01000127.1, forward strand.
GCTAATATGGTCGTACTTTTTAGTTCTGGTCAGTAGTCGAGCGGCCGCATTCTGAACTAACTGAAGTTTATCTATTAGTTGGGCAGGAGAACCTCCCAGAAGACCATTACAGTAATCTAACCTCAAGGTCATAAACGCATGTATGAGTCTTTCTGCATCCGACCTAAGGAACATATAACGCAGCTTTGCAATATTCCTGAGGTGGAAAAATGCTGTTCTACAGATGTTGTTGACATGGGTTTCAAATGAAAGTTTATCATCAACTATAACACCTAAGTTTTTCACTGTTGATGAAGATGAGATTCCCATTAAGATTTATATTATATTCAGGGTCCTTTATTTTTTGATTAGAGTCAAAAAGCAATAATGCGGTTTTGTCAGAGTTAAGCATCGGGAAGTTTTGCATCATCCAGTCACTAATATCACTGAAGCAATCTAATATTTTAGTAAATTGCATGGTTTCATTGGGCCTTGTGGAAATATAGATTTGCGTATCATCAGCATAGCAATGGAAGCTATGTCCATGGCTTCTGATAATGTCTCCTAGGGGAAGCATATATAAAGAAAATAAAATTTTCAAAGAAAAAACATACAAAGTTGACCTGAAACAACCTTTTCAAGAATTTTTGACAGAAAGGGAAGATTGGATATCGGTCTATAATTGGTTAATTCATCTTTTTTGAGTTGTGGCTTTTTTGTCACAGCTAGGCTGTCTCGAGGTTGGAGGGTATGGATCCGCTTGCACAGCAGAGAAGACTTCGGAAGCCAGGGGGTTAACTCCTTAACAAGTTTATTCCATATGCACGAGGCAAGATGCGACAAAAACAGAGACAAGACATCAAGCAACCTGAAAAGACTGTGACAAAAACCAGTGCTTAAATACATAATCCAAGTGAAAACAGCTGAACCTAATGACACATACTCCAAACGCATTGATTAACGCAATCATAAACATGAAACAGCTGTGAACAAACACAGAAACGATCGGCCACGTGGACACCAAGAAGACAACAAAATCAGCTGGGCAGAAAAACAAACGAACCACGTGAACCCGGAAGTGACACGATCCAAAAGACCGTGTCAAAATAACTGTCCCAAAATAAAAGTTCCTCCCAGCTTCATCTGGGATCCGTGACATTCTTAAGCAGCGGCTTTATTACGGCCTGTTTGAACAGCTGTGGTACGTGACCCAATGCTAACGATGAGTTTATGAGGGTTAATATCGGTTCTATAACCACCGGCAGAATTTCTTTGAACAATTTGGTCGGTATTGGATCGAGTAAACGGGAAGTCGTTTTAGTCCTAGCTATAATCTTAGTTAGCTCATCATGGCCTATCTGAGCGAATGTATCAAGTGTGATAACGGGTGAGTTTCCTTTAGGAGTGTCTAATTTTGTGCTAGTTGGTAGGGATGCAATTTTCATTCTGATGTTACTAATTTTATGATTGAAAAAATTAATAAAACCTGAACTAGTGAGCTGTGCGGGGATTAGAGAATCTATTGTGCCTTTTTTCTTTGTTAGCTGAGCTATAGTTCTAAACAGATAATGATTATGTTGATTTTCTGAGATAAGTTTACTAAAATACATTGTCCTCGAAGATTTTAGGGCCTGTTTGTACGTGACTATACTGTCATTCCACGCACAGCGAAAAACTTCTAGCTTCGGTTTCTTCCAATTTCGTTCTAACTTCCTTGTGAGACCAGGGGTGTAAGGTACTTGAGTAAATGTACTTGGTTACTTTACTTAAGTATGTTTTTGGCTACTTCGCACTTGCACTGAGTATTAAAAATATAAGCAACTTTTACTCTCTACTCCACTACATTTCTGATTGAGTAGCAGTACTTTTCACTCCACTACAATTGAACGAACTTCTCGTTACTCGTTACATTTTCATTTTGCACGAAAAGCCTGAATCGATTTATACCGCGATTGATTTCTTGGGCCACATGAACGTGAATTAGCGCGGGCGTAAATGTACGTATAGCAGGTGTTTAACTAGCAACACGACTAACGCCAGTGATGAAGCAAACACCAGCACATCAAGGGCTGAACAATCATCCATAGCCTTATTTGAATTAAATATTTTCTTTTGTTGAAAATAGAACGTCTCTTACAAGATGCAGTGTCAGCTTTGTTTACCACGGACAACAAAAATAAGTGCTTTTAAAAATTCGTCAAATTTGGTGAAACACATTGCAGTAATTTAATGTTAAAGTGATTTTTTTGTCAAGTTAAACTCTACAGATCTTCCCTGACTATACAGTGGTGTTTGTAAGCATGTTACGAATATTAACATGGCAAAAACCACTGTGACGTGACTATATTTTTGCCTAATTTTTTGTGTGCAACGTGAATAAATGAGTCGCTTAAATTATACATTCTGCATAAAGTACATTTAGCTGTGAGTTTGTGATGTGATTTCATTGAATGTATACGTAGTTTAAGTGCACTGCATCTCTTTGTATAATTGTAATGCAGTTAAACCACAAAATGTGTTTTACAAATGTTATTATATAATATACAACTTTATATAATACATATAATATATAATTTACTAATCAGAATTTTATTTTATGTCTACTTGCAAATTTAAGTGATTGAGACTGACTTTTTGTTCTTTTTATCTACTTTGTTCTACCATTTTTCAAACATTGAGGTTAATTTCTGTTTCTGTATTAGAAAACAACATTTATGTTTTTTGGGCCTATATTGAGCACGAATAAAATACTTCTTAATACTTAAGTTCTTTTAAAATTGGATACTTTGCTACTTTGACTCAAGTCTTTTTGAAATTGGTTACTTGTTACTTGTATTGGAGTAATTTTTACAGTATTTTTACAGTATCTGTACTTATACTCAAGTATGGTTGTCTGGTACTCTTTACACCCCTGTGTGAGACGCTTAAGTGATTGTAGCATTTTTAATATTATTATTATTATCACTTTTGTTGTTGCTGTTGGTATTAATAGAGCCATTTTTATTATCGCGATTACATTTCGGTGTGCTGGCTGTACTGAGTGCAATGTGCAATTTTTTTTTCATTCTTCTTGTTTAAAAAGTGGACATTATTTCATTATTTCAAGTCAATAAATAGAAATACATTGTTTTTAAGCATCATTTCGCTTCTGCGTTTTGTCCTCCTTTCTTTCTTTGATCTATGGTTCCGGAGGCAGACATGCAATACAATGGCACCTCAGCATACAAAATTAGTTTGTGACAACAGCAGCTTTGTAAAGTTAAAATTTCATAAAGTGGCACGATTTTTTAATGTAAATTTGCAAAAATGTAAAATTGATTCCAAAACATTGTAGCGGAGGCGCAGACGGCAAAAAAAACATCACCATTCTGGGAGAATACAAGCTTATTTTATATTATGGAAGTAATATAAAATTGGAAGAAATATAATCTCGAACTTACGGTAGTGTTTTTGTTGTTTCTTGCTTATTTGACGTGCAAAGAAGATTAAGCATCGTCTCTCGTCTCCCTGCATGCTAGCGGTTGGAAAACTTTTGTGGTGACGCATTTCATTACTCTGGATTTTTGTTATCTTTTTGTTATTATTATCATTTGTAAGTCGTGGTACCACTTTATATAGTAAATAAGTTGTATATATATATATATTTTTTTTTTATTTTTTTTTTTTTTTTTACTGAAAAATAAAAAAGGGGTGCTTATATTCACGTGGTGCTTATATTTGCATAAATACGTTTCTATACATACATGAGCACGGGTTGCTTATAATCTCCGATTTCAAATATGCGCAGACATATACGCCACCATTTTTCCACATTTCAAGTCAGGAACAATCACAAATAAAGGGAAACACATCACCTTTATGCAGTCTTTAAACAATGGTTTGCAGTGCTACAGTATAAGTATATTTTATAGTGTATATACAGTATAATATTTTATATTACAACAAACAGAGACTACAGCTTAGCTTAGCACTGACAAACGGGTTCAATGTGTCAAATGTGGCAGAAAGAGTCAAAACAGTCAAAATTGAAGAACACGGACAAGGAGTAAAAAATCCAAGGAACAGACACAATCAAAACGCTCTGTCTGCTAAACAAAGGATAATAATTCTTTACTTCGATTCCCTTCACAGCGTCGGAAAAACAGAGAGCTCGACGGGCATCACGCAGTTGTTTTGCGCATGCGCGGACTGGTGCAAAGGATCTTGGAAAATTAAGTTTTGACCACTAGAATCGACTTTTTGTTATCTATTATTAATTAAAACAATATCAAAATGATACAAGTCACAAGTTTGTTAAATAAAGAAAATATTGTATTTTTAGGAGAATATTAGCGTAATTGAACCAAAACAATAATAAAAAATATTTTTTTATTATTTTTTTATTATTTAGTGCCTGTGTGTGTGACAGTACGGTGTGTATGTGTGTGTGTATATATATATATATATTTATAATTCATATATTTATTTATTTATTTTTTGTCAAGACTTGAAGCATTTTATTAGTAGCTGTTTTGATGTCTTACAGAACTATGCAGCATAGTTTCACATCTTCATTTTGCGTGTAGAGCAACATCGTGGTGCGGAATCTTTGTAGTCGCAGTGTTATCGTGAGTCATTACACACTGTTGTGTTATTCAGCACATTGTCCCAGTGTGAATGTTGTTATAACGTGTGATGTGAGACATTCCAAAGCTTTAACACAGATCAATAGAACATCCCGGAATGAAAACAGACGGAGATCCTTTCTGTTGTTAGGCCGCAGAGTGTGAAATTTTCTTGCATCATGACTTTTATTGTTTTCGGCCGCAGATTAGCTGCTCATTTGGTGTAATAATGCGTTGGCGTCCGCTTTTTCTGCAAAACGGATTCAACAAAATGTTTAAGTGAAAAAATAAACAGACTTATAAAGAAAAAAAAAAACAGTCTTCTATCTTTCCATTTTCCACCGCTTTTTCAATTTCTGGTTCACGGGAGATTAAAACCGTGCCTTACCTCGAATTCTTTATATATTATGTCTTTTTCCCTTTTTTATTTTATTGAGCCTTGTTTTCCCTCTCTTGACCTTGTGTGTCCCGCTCTGTGATTGGTTAGCCACCACACCATGGTGTGTCCCGCTCTTCTCTTTCTTCTTTAGTCTTTATCTTCCAGTGTCAGAAAATATTTTGGCACCTTATTTGCTCTATTGGCCCCCTCACAATACTATCCTCATTCAAAATGCATTCATTCAATTTTTCCCTGAAGATAGCTGGATTGACCAATGTGAACAATGTCAACAACAACTTTCACCCTAGTGGAATTAACAAAATTTAAAGAAACACATCAGAAGTGGACAAATGGTACTTTTAAGTAGTTAAATAATACTGTAGCTTTAAAACTAAACTTTTAATTCTTCTGAATTCAGCATGTAAAATGTATTAATAATTCTGTATGTGTGTAATAATAATAATAATAATACATTCAGTTTTATTTTTGTGGCCCCTTTCGAGACCCTCAAGGACACCTTACAGGAGTATACACAACATTCACACGCATTGGTATTCCATCAATTGCCCGGGAGAGCAGCGGCAGCCAATCTGCGCCAGTGTTCACTCTGATCCAGGCATACACACCACACACACACACACCCAGATTAACCTGAAACGTTTTTCTCACTGTGGGGGAAACAGGAGCACCCGGAGGAAACCCACGCAAACACGGGGAGACAATCGGAACCTTCTTGCTGTGAGGCGACAGCGCTACCCACTGCACCACCGTGCCGCCCACGCATGTGTGTGTGTGTAGTGGTGTCTCAGATTGCAAACCTAATTGGGGAATTGACATTGGTTGCAAAGCAAAATTCCTTAAACAAAGAATTTTTTTACGCATTTAATTTGTGTAATTTGTTAACAAGATGGTGAAATATTCACACAGTGATGCGTAGAGACAGACAATACACCTGAGAGGACAGGACTGTTGTTTTGTTTCTGTTGTTCGGCAGAATGAGACAAAACATATACAGTAACTCTGCGCACAATAATCGTTGTGTGTTGTCTTGTAAACTAATTATAACAATGTAGAGAATTCACTCTTTAAACTTTTCTGCAAAAAATATATTCTTGACCTGTCAAATCATCTTGAAATTTTTCATCTTTGTTTTATTTTTATTTATTTTTTGTGGGAAATTTTTTTTTTGTGTGGAGTGTGATATTTGGCTAAAAACGGAATTAACAGAATTATTATAAGGAGCCAAACTTTCTGTTTGTAAAACTTGCTGTTTGTAAACAGAAGTGTGTGATCCCACTCTTTATGTTTTAAGGTCAAGATGGGATTCTAGAACCATTGATTTTTAGTTTAGGTTGGAGTAAAGGGGGGAAGGGGTATATTTTGATGTTAGGGGGAAGGGATTCTATTGTTGTATGCCAATAGTGGAACCCCACTTGGAAAAATGTGTGTGTGTGTCTATATTTAGCACAAAATTGGGCCCAGAATGCTATTTTTTAGCACAAGTACCCCGTTGGGTATTTGTGGGGTCTTTGTTTAGGGCCCCACAACTTTGAAGATCTTTTTGAGGGTCAAGATGTAATTTTAACACTGAGTTTTTGTTAAAGTTGGAGTAAAGGAGTTGGAGTCAATTGTGGGGCCTACTATGATATAAATACATATGTGTGTGTATTCAATGATAATACTGTATATACATACTGTCACGACTCACGCTCTTGGGGACGAGCGTGAGTGACGTAGACTCTTAACACACAATGACGGTGAAACAAAGGGGTTTAATGGAGAATCACACACAAGGGGACACCAAACAATACTGGAACGAGGAAGGGAACAGCGAGGAGACGGGACTCGGGAGAACACTCAGGATTACTTGAAGACTGAGATCACGGGATAACTTGGAAAGTCCATTGAAAACTGAGTCACGGGGAAAATACAAGATCACACAGATACAGGTAGGTCACGGAGGGTCCAAAATTACACACTGGGAAGTTTTGACGACAACGGACAAAGGGAGACACACTGAGGAGAACTAAATAGGGCAGGTGATTAACAAATAACATGAGACAGGTGTGCGCGACAAACGAGAGACGTGACAAGGGGTGGAGTCCGGGCGAGCAGGGCGGGCAGAGTGTAACACATTTAAGCCCCAGAAACATTTTATTTATGAGGTTTTATTTCGAGATATAGAAAAGACATTTAACACCTCAATGTTTCAAAATGGCAGAACAAAATAAATTAAAAAAGAACAAAAGTTCATTCTCAGTCAAACTCAATTGTGCAAAAAAAAGAGCAATTGCTAATTGACGTTGAGGTGATTCAGCATTCTGCAGCTGGCGTTATCACCTCGTCCGCCCAAGAAATTAACCGTTGCTAGAAAAGGATGCCGCCTTGTCACAATGAAATAAGTAACAGTAAGTGTCTATTCAAATGTAGTGGAGTAAAGAGTACAGATACTCAATCACTAATGTAGTCAAGTAGAGAGTAAAAGTTGTTTATATGTTTTACTGGGTACAAGAATAAAGTAGCCAAAATAATTAAGTAAAGTAACAAAATGCAGGTACTTTACACCACTGGCTATTATAGTTCAAGTTCAAATTCTGAGCATTTGTAAGGCGCTTTTCACAGTTTTAACTGTCTCACAGTTTTAATTATGGTTGCAGACTGGTTGGCATTAACCTCGGGAAGCTTAGAAAGCCTTCAGAAATACTCTGTGGACCAATTACTAGTGAAGAGGAGATGCAACCAGGTGTAGAACTTTCACAAGTGTAATTTAGCTCCACCGTCGTCTAAACAGCCATGATAAAGAGAAAAACCCACGTGGAGGGGAAATCTTCTCCAAAGCTCCAAGGGGATGAGAGGGGATTATGATCCCGCTCCAGTGCAGAGCCTTCCAGAAGAGACCGTTTGATTGCCACGAATCAATGCAGATGTATTCAGCTCATTCGATTCCACGTCTGTGTGCTATAGTTTGTCAACAAAGCAGCCGTGGCCCAATTTTAAGCTCAATGGTCGTGATGTATTTTTAAATCGTGTGCGTGTTAATGTTGTGTGTCCTCCTGTAAGGCGACCTTGGGGGTCTAGAAAGGCGCCATAAAATTGAATGTATTATTTTTATTTGTTATCATTAAATATAGACAATTAGATGGATGGATGGATGAATGGATGGACAGATGGACTGATGGATGGCTCAATGGTCGTGACTTATTAAAGACTAATTGTTATTTTCATAAACTGTTGTAAATCATGCACTACCGACTGTAAGCTAATTTTTAGTTTGTAAGAGTGGGTTTTGTAAAAATGCCGTAGGATTTGCTTTTAGGCGCTTGAGTGAAGTGGTCCTGGAGTGTGAGGACGTTTAAGCTCTCGGTCTGGAGCTGTAGTCTGGCCACTGCGTCATCACACTGATGAATTATTTAGTCACTTATTGCACATGCACGCACACACACACACTGAAGAGATAGAGGTCCTGTAGAGTTCATTTGCTTCTGAATAATGGACCAATCCACTCAGAGACGGTCGGTCGCAGAGGGGTCTTTCGGTGGAGAAAAAGCCTAATGTTTATGACACGCTTGTAATTTCCTCACCATTTTGTCGGGTGAATTTGAGGACAAAGGGCAGGAAAAGGAAACCAGCACACACTCTTTTTGCACAGAAGACTGACATATTCCCGTTTTATGTCAGTCATTTATGTATTTTATTTTCACTTTCATTTAATTATTTGGAGGGTACTGATTAAAATCGTATTGTATAATAATATGTATATACAGTACATAATGTATATTGGTAGATTTTATTATATAATATATATATATATATATATATATATTTATTTATTTTTTAACTCACAAATGCTTATATTTAACATGTAATGTAAAGTAGAAAACACTATTTCAAAAGAAAAGTTGTGTTTTTGATCCCGGAGAGCTTCCAAAATTCTCCCAGACAAATTCAAAAGCTGCTGAAGCATCTGGTCTCCCTGAAGATGTCGTAAATATTCTTGGCACTGGTGATGTCAGCAGAACCCAGGTGCACCGCCCCAGGACACAGTATAATGTACACCAGTGGTCCCCAATCTTTTTGTCATTGCGGACCGGTCAACGTTTGAAAGTTTGACCAAAAACTGTATACAGTAATCCCTCGTTTATCGCGGTAGATACGTTCCAAGCCGGACCGCGATAGGTGAAAATCCACGAAGTGAAGGCACAACATTTACGTATTTATTTAACACTTATTCAGACTTTTAAAACACTTTTTTTTGCGTAGTATTCTTTATTAAAGTAATGTTAATAAACATCTTCCCACCGCACGCGTCGTCCCCGCGGAGATAATAATTTTTAAAGTGTTTTTGAATGAAGGGATATGAGACGCTTGTGACGTTGAAAGGTGACGTCAGACCGAAGCCGAAAAGACGAGCATGTAGCTCCGACATTGTTTGGTCATCTCTTTGGTTTGCTTTTGTTTTATTTAAATGTTTTGTAACGCTCTCCACCGGGTTGCCCGGACGAGAAATAACACTGCCCATTAAAGGTTTTGGTGAGCTTGCCGTCCTCTGCCGTGGCCGGGCCGATGCGTTACATCGGGAAAAAATGAATCCGCAAATTTACGTAATAAAGAAAAAAAATCAGCGATACAGTGAATCCGCGATAGTCAAACAACTAAGTAGTGAGGGATTACTGTACTCGCTTACAAGATTTCCAGCGGGTGGTAGTAATGCGCAAAATCGTTACTTGAACCGGCGTGATTTCCTCTTTGTCAGAAGTCTTCAAGAATTTGTGCCCTGCTTTCGTTCTCAAGTTTTCTTCCATATGTGGGAGAACATGTTATTTTTTCTCCCACCTGTGCACACATTTTGTTCACATAACATATACGCATAAGTTGCTGACAAGAGACTGTACTCGCTGGAGAATCATCTCTATCAGTCCCTATAACAGCCAGGCGGCAAAAGCACTACGTGTCTAGAGCTTATAGAGGCTCAAATATAAACCCCATTGACTGATGTCCAATACACACATTGACCGTGAGACGCTTACTCACATCAATTAAACATATATTGTGGCTCCTTTTAAAACAAATTGCTTTGATTGCTCCGTGTTACAACGTAACAGGTTCAGGTTAGCATGTGCATGCTTTATTTGAAGGTTTAAAAAGAGTTAAAGAACTGCAAGTGCCAAATGCAAGGTTCTCATGGGCTCTTCCAAGGAACGTTGGCTCTCATTGGACACACCCATGAGACTTCTTAAACAACATTTTTAGTCTTTTATGCAGGTTTTGTGTTATTGTTTTGTGTTTTTCTGGAAGCAAAAAGTTTGTCAATTGTCTGAAATGTTTGATGGAAAAGCAAAACCTATCATTTATGATTCCTGAGTCTAATCGAATGCAGTCTCTAGTCTTCCACTAAATTGGAAATTTTTTTATTAAAAAGATGGTTGTCTCTTTTCACAATTTTATCTCTTTTGTCACTGCTTTCTTAAAAGAGCTTAAAAATATCATAATGTATAAATGGATATTGGATTTATAAATGAATTGGAAGGCTTTTCCTTTATCAGGGGTCGCCACAGCAAATCATCCCTTTCCACCTCATTCTATCTTCCACTCTGACACCAGCCAACTTCATGTCGTCTCTTACTACATCCATATATTTCCTCCTTGGTCGTCCTCTTGCCCTCTTTCCTGACAGCTCCATCTCCAACATCCTTCTACCAATATATTCACTTTCCTTCCTCTGCACATGTCCAAACCATCTCAGTCTGGCCTCTCTGACTTTGTTGCTAACACAGGTAACGTGAGCTTTCCCTCTGATGTGCTTGTTCCTTATTCTGTCCAACCTCGTCACTCCCAAGGAGAACCTCAACATCTTCATCTCTGCTGTCTCCATCTCTGCCTCCTGACTCTTTCTCACTGCCACTGTCTATAAATCCTTTTTTTTTTTTTTTTTTTTAAATCTAACTCACTTTTTGTTTTGTACTATGAGACCATAAATGTTGCCTTTAATTTTTCAATTCCTAAATTATTGTGGTAATAGTGTGTGAATTCCAAGACAAAACAGTTCAGTTATTTGACATACTGTGTGTTGAAAGATGAAGTATAAGCATCAGATGGATTTATATGACGCAGGTTACAATAAAAAGAAAGTTCTGTATCTGTCAGTCTCATAAAAAACAGAAAATGTAGAAAACGAACAAAGACAATGAAATGGCCGACTATAATGCCTGGATGGGTTTTTCTAGCTGTGATCCCCCGAGGACAGAACAACAGATGCCACAACCAACACAGATGCCAAAAAACTCACTGATAACAAAAGACAAAGACTTAGAGAAATGAGTAGAAAACAGTTGGCTAAAGATGACAGAATGTTATCTAGAAATGGATGGATGAATGGATGGAAGGATGGATGAAGAGAAATACAGATATATAGATGGATGAATGGAGAGACAGACAGACATATGGTGGATGAATGGATGGATTGATGAATGGAGAGACAGATGACAGACAGACAGATAGATGTATGTATGTATGTATGGATGGATGGATGTATAGATGGATGGATATAGTAAATACATTGATAAATAGATAGAAGAGAGAGAGAGACGGACGGATGATTGAAAGATAGAGACAGACATACAGACAGACAGAAAGATAGATAGATAGTTTGCTTTTGAAATCAGAGCTGAGTAAACCGGTTCAAACTGGTTATTATTATCAGTTCAAACTATTCCCAAAGGGTCGGAGGAATTTTGACATTTGCCCTGAAACACATGGGAGCGCAGATGTGTGGAGAACTCCTGAACGACAAATCCCAACACATTTCCTGTGCTTTACTGTAACGCCGACGCTTTGCTTCACAATGCGCTCTGTTGTTTTATAAGTATCTTGGAACATTTAAATAGTAAATCAGACACTTGAATTTGAATCGTGTTAATTCTCAAGTTGCCAGTGTTTGACTCTACAAAACCCTGAGATATCCCATAATGAACTGCTAACAATTTCCGTGTATTATTGTGTATCATTCATGCTGGAAAAATATAATTACACGTGTATACATGTGTAATGACACAAAAGTTCAACTTTATCTAAGATTAAAAGTCATCAAAGAAAATTATATTAATTGTGTGTTTCATCTTAAATTCTCTCAAAACTATCTATCTATCTGTCTGTCTGTCTCTCTCTCTCTTTGTCTGTCTGTCTGTCTCTCTCTCCCTCTGTCTCTCTCTCTCACACACACACACACACACACACACACACACACACAC
>SOMO01000127.1:121297-132181 GCA_028128575.1 Paedocypris carbunculus
CTCTCTCTCTCTCTCTCTCTCTCTTTCTCTGTCTGTCTCTCTCTCTTTGTCTGTCTGTATCTCTTTTTCTTTATCTGTCTGTCTGTCTGTCTGTCTCTCTGTCTCTCTCTCTCACACACACACACACTCTCTCTCTCTCTCTCTCTCTCTCTCTCTCTCTCTCTCATTATGTGCATGTCATTACCCAGGGGATGGACTGGTATATTGGACCTGCTGTTAGCAACTCCTCTCCAGATGAATGCAGCCTAATACAGATTCTAAAAGAGGCATTTGATATTATAATTACGACTGAGACTCGTCTTTAGAGCCCAAACCTCCACACACGCCAATACAAGAATAGACGCTTGGATTATGGCACTTAACTTATGCATTAAACATGAGACCCATATGCCCGTCAGTGGAGATGTCTTTCCCAGGAGGATGCGCTGGAGCGGGGGTCCGTGAGTGAGTCCGGGGGCTTCCGACTGAGAGAAAAAAACATGGATTGAAGTTGTCAGTCGAGGGCTTAGCTTGCATAGCTTGAGAGTCGAGGTTTGTCTGGGTTCATGTTTCATTTAAAGCGCGAGTTTACTCATCTGAGCGGTGAAGCTTAAATAAAGCTGATCTAAACGCAACCCGTGGTGTTAAATTATCCTGGAACACGCGTGTACACACAGATTTGGAACATGATCTGTTTTGTGACCAATAAGTTTATTGAAAAAATAAAAAATTGTAACTATAGATTAGATATAAGTGAGAGAGAAAGAGACAGACGGACGGACGGACAGACAGACAGATAGATAGATAGAACCCTGATGTTGTCTTTACTTGAACAATCAAGTAATGTTGACTAAACATTACTTAAACTTTTGCGTTTTTGTTCTGTAACTTAAACATATGAGTTAATTCAACTACCGTTCTTTCTGGACTATGAGCTGCACCTGTTTATAAGCCTTTCTTACGCCATTCAGTTACAATAAATTGTATTCTGGCTATTCCAAGCTTTTTAATGTAAGTGAATAGATTTTGAATTTGTGAAAAAAATTACCACATATCTTTGCAAAAAGGTGTGTGTGTGTGCGTGCGAAAACAAACTTAGCTGGCATTCAAATAACTTGAGATAATGGACTTTTGATTCCTGAACACAGTATATTTACGGTATACCTGTTTTTTTGTTTTTTCTCACTAGGTGTCAGATGATTGCAACACTATGTGCCTGTGGGGATCTTCCTGGAGGACACTGATCTTCAGCCATACATCTCCTTAGATTTGACAATAATTGAAGGCCAAGTGGTGAAGGACAAATAGCTGGATCTACTACATGCAATTTGTCTCATTGACTGTTTTTTGACACTGGAAAATCAACTGTGTTGTTCCAAAGCAATGTTGTTCATTTGTTTTATTTCAGTTTGGTGTGAAAAATAAAAACTTTGTACAACTGCTTCCAGAGTTTCAATGCTAAATAATTAACAGATATTGTAAATATTAATAATTATAAAAAGTACTTAGTGTAATAAACTCAGTGATTTAAGTACAGTCTACAAAAATGCCAAATTAAATAAACTTGTATATTCAAGTTCAAGATCAAGTGCGGGCTGAGTCTATTGAACTCAAAGGTTCAAGTATAGTCGACAAAACTGCCAAGTTAAATGAACTTACATATGCAAGTTATGGTGGAAGGCAAAACTGTTATTAACATAACAGCTTGCAACTGGATTCTAGACTTCCTGACCAACAGACCTCAACATGTCCGGTCAGACAACACCTTCTCCTCCATCATCACCCTCAACACTGGTGTGCCACAGGGCTGTGTGCTGAGCCCCCTGCTCTACTCCCTCTACACCTTCGACTGCAGGCCAATGAACGGCTCCAACGCCATCGTTAAGTTTGCAGACGACACGACGCTGATTGGTCTCATCAGCANAGATCAGACTGTCTGAAAAACACTGAATAAAACCGACCTAAAGCCAACCAATCAGACACACAATTACAAACTAGTCTCTTTAAACCCTTCTAACGCTCGCCATTTCAGACATGCAAATAGAGGGTAGCGCACGCTAATTGAAATCATTTAGGGGTCAAGGGTTTGGAATTTAATTTCACAGATCAGTCTGGAGAGATTAGAGATGTTAAGAACACATTCTATTAAAGGTGCCGGAACAAAAGTCACACCGTTGAGAAATTGGAATCGTCTTGCATCATCTCGGCCGTTTTAAGGCTCTTCCCGTTCCTCGCTAATTCGGCTCCGAGTCGCCCAGCGAGAGGTTTTGCATCTTAATTAAGATTAGATAGCAGGATAAAACAGAAGAGACATCGCTCAGGGTCAGTAATGGCCCACTTTCACTTCGCAGAGCCGTGACATTATCGGAGTTGAGCTCTACAAACTCAAAAAACAGGATGGTTGGCAGTCGCCTCGGGTGCTGAAGGTTTGGAGTGACCCATATCTGTGCTGTGTGGAACATGCCAGGGGATGTTTCAGGCATCTGGAAGGAGGACGTGTCTTCAGACCATCTATGGAGACGCCACAATCGGGACCATTTGGACGTCACGTTCGGAAAGAAGCGTCTCACCAGAGATAGGAAAGTTTGTGAAATGTTACTAGGCTAGAAAATCACCAGGTAGAACTTCAAGGAGCATAATTAATGGCTTCACTTTATCCTAATCCTTAAATAGGGTGACCAAGTGTCCTCTTTTAACGTCACGAAAGATGTCTGGAGAGTGAGTGAGGGAGAGAGTAAGAGAGAGAGAGAGAGACAGAGAGAGAGTGAGTGAGTGAGAAAGAGACACAGACAGAGAATTAGTGAGTGAGTGAGAGAGATGGAGAGAGACAGAGAGTGAGTGAGTGAGTGAGCTAGAGAAAGAAAAACAGAGAGACAGAGTGAGTGAGTGAGTGAGTGAGTGAGAGACAGACAGACGGACAGTGAGTGAGTGAGTGAGTGAGTGAGAGAGAGAGAGACAGATAGATGGAGAGTGAGTGAGAGAGAGAGAGAGACAGACAGACAGACAGACGGACAGTGAGTGAGTGAGTGAGTGAGTGAGAAAGAGACACAGACAGAGAATGAGTGAGTGAGTGAGTGAGAGAAAGAAAGAGAGAGACAGAGTGNAACAAATTGAAATTTTCTATATTATTAAATTATCTGTCATATAAAAACGTTTTATATGACAACTGCCCACTAATGTTGCGCACTGATAGGGATATTGTTATTATTAGATATATTGTTGAAGCTGCATTTTCTAAAAGAAGAGTTGATATTTAGAAAATAATTTCATTCATTCATTAAATTTTTTTGTTAGAAAAGAGTCCAAGACGATTATTTTGTTACAGATTTACATTTTTACAGATTAAATTTTTTTTTAATCTGGGCGCGCCAGTTCTCCTATTTTTTGGAAATCAAAATATGATCACCCTACAATTATAAACTAAATACAGTATATTGTTATTGGATAGGCCACAGGCTATATTGGATAGGCTCATTAGGCTACATGTACATAACATCAGCTTCTACTGGATGTAAAATAAAAAAAAACTTACATTTTGTTATTTTGGATTTCAAGTTCAAGTTTATTTATATTGGACTTTTCTCAATCCCAGACCAACGCAAAGCTGCTATGCAGAATTGGGAAATTAAAAACATTCTTAAAATTAAAAGAGTCATTTTAAGAGAAAAGTGTCCCTTGTTCATCGGTGTTCAGACTATGTGCTATGAGCAGAAGAGAAAACTAGATTGCGACTAGAAAAACAAAACTTCTTTCAAAAGAAAGTCTCCTCTGGCACGCGAACATTACAAAGGGAATGAAACGAGCAAGAAAAAAGCTATTAGCAACGCAAAAGGCCCTAACGACAATAATAATAGTAGTGATGCTTTGGTGCCGATGAGGTTTGGTTCCAGGCTTCTACATTATGCAGCCTTCCTATACGTTAATATCACATCAGAATCAGAAATGCTTTATTGCCATGTCCTGTAGAGAGCACTTTACAGAGCTTGGAACTTTCCTTGGTGTTGGCATGTGGTGAATGAATTGCAACATACATACAGATACTCATACAAATACGACAATTGACCAGAAATAATCGGGACATAAACCTTGTAGTGCACACCTGGAACAAGTTACATAAATTATATAAATTAGCGACAACCTTGGGGATCAAACCCACAACTGTCAGTGTTGTAAACGCGGGGATGATATCTATATCTTTATGAGCCAGTAGAAGGCATGCAGACATGTACAGACTTACACAGACTTAGAGTGAAAGGAAAAGAAGTACGTGTGCGTGAGGTCTGAGATGGTGTGACCTGTAAAGGTCGCTGTCCTTGAGTTGGGAAGGATTCAGTTGGGGGGAGTCGGGGCGCAGTTCAGTAGGTTGACTGCAATTAGAAAAAAGCTGTTTTTGTGGCGTGAGGTCCTAGTCCTGATGGGCCTGAGCCAGAGGGGAGGGGCTGAAAGAGGTTGTGTCATGGGTGAGAGGGGTCGGCTATAATCCTGGCTGTCTCCGGGTTCTAGAGATGTGCAGCTCCTGGAGAGAGGGGAGATGGCATCCAATAACCTTCTCTGCAGAGTGAATGACATGTTGCAGTTTGGCCTTGTCCCTGACCGTGGCCCCAGCAAACCAGACTGTAATTGACGATGTAAGGATGGATTTAATGATGGCAGTGTAAAAGTTCACCAGCATCTTCACGGGGAGGCAGAACTTCTTCAGCTGCCTCAGGAAGTACATCCTCTGCTGCGCCTTCTTAGTGGTGGAGCTGATGTTCCGCTCCCACTTGAGGTCCTGGCTGATGATGGTGCCTAGAAAGCGGAAAGACTCCACAGAGGTCACCGGGGTGTCACATAGGGGAGAGGGTTGGGCTGGGTTCTTTCTGAAGTCCACTGTCATCTCCACTGTCTACAGAGTGTTGAGCTCAAGGTTGTTAGAGCTCCACCAGAGATGAGGCCAATGATGGTGGTGTCATCAGCAAACTTCAGGAGCTTGACAGACTGATGTTCAGAAGTGCAGCCATTTGTGAACAGGGAGAATAGGTGGGGGTCTGTGATGTCAATCCCCTCAAGAAGGGGGTCTGTGATGTCTTTAAGGTAAGAGAGGACAAGGCGCTCAAAAGACTTTATGACTACAGAGGTCAGGGCCACGGGTCTGTAGTCATTTAGACCTGTGATTCTGCCTTTTTTGGGGACAGGGATGATCACAGAAGATTTAAAGCAGGCTGGCACATGACATGTCTCCAGTAAGGTGTTGAAGATGTCCGCGAACACAGGAGACAGCTGGTTGGCACAGTGCTTCAGGGTGGAAAACGTGCCTAATTACCTTTTTATCACGAGTTTCTTGGTAAATTGTGAGATGAACGCCTCTGGATCTGGCAACAGCCTCCAGAAGAAGGCGCCCTAGAGCACACCAGAGCCTTTGTGTTACAGAGTGTGTGACTGTGAGTAGCCCTGTAGTACCTTTGCGACTAGCACAAAGAAAGCCTTGTCCGGAGGTGTCACAGGGCAGTATGTATCGCACACCATATTAAATTTCCTCTACGACAAGGGCTGAGGCCGTGCCAGCGAGCCACCAAAGAGGCTTTTGACATCGTAAAAACAGATGGTTGGGTATGGGGAAACAAGGTCAGAGAAAAGCCAAGACGTTTTGTCCACCTCCTCATCCGATACTATTGAGCATCATCTGATGTTTGCCTGTTTTTTTTTTTTTTTTTATTAAAATGGATGGTTTGGAATAAGAGCTCTGTTGTTTCCCCCCCAAAAGTGCTTTAGGGGGAAAGTAAAGATAAAACACTGGCTTTGTGTCCGGCCGCCAAATGAATGGAACTAGTGTTCAGTACAAGACCAATCAAAGATAACCTGCGTTTGAATGGTAAGAGCTACATTCAGTGTCTCAATGCCATGTTTCTACATAGAGGGATGGAGAGGGTGTGGTACCATGACCTTGAGGTGCTCCCAAATCTGGGATTGCATATGCCACAACATACAAGTACACCGACAGGAATTAATTTCTTTTTTAATAATAATCAACGACGCATTATATTGATTATTTTAGCCTGATTATTTCGAGGTATTGTGTCCAATGAAGTCCAGTACACGTTTGAACTGAATCTTGAAACTACGCAATAAATCTTGATTTTTTTTCTGACAAGATAAATTAACTAGCTTAGAATTAAGGAGCAAAAGATTAACGAAAAATAGGACTTGTTTCAAGCTCTCTTACCAAGTAAAATTTTCTCGACCCATTGGCAGATATTTTTACTTGATTTAAGTCTTTTTTACTCATTTTGGTTTTTGTTTTCTTATTTTTTCATGTGCATTTTTTGCAGTCCGTCAAATATTTTGCAACAAACTGTGAATTGAACTCTGCGTTTAACTGAAAATAAATACACAATGCAAAAAATTAATTCTCGACAAGCCAACAAATCTTGAAATTAGACAATGAATCTTGCTTTTTTTTCTTACAAGACAAATTAACTATCTTAAAATGAAGAGTGAAAGATTAATCTGCGAGTACTTTTGAGTACCACGTCATACTAAGTAATATTTTCTCTCCCAGTTGGCAGATAATTTTACTTGATTTAAGTGTTTTTTACTCATTTTGTTTTTTATTTTCTTTCTTCTAATTTATCTTCTTTTTTAATTATTTTCATGTCAATTTTTTGGAGTGCAAGCTGTCCGCAAACTTCTGCATGTGGCAGGACTTCGTGTTATACTTAAAGTGATGTATACAGGTGCAAAGATTGAGTGACATTGTTAGAACAACTAGATAAGTTGTTGAACTCAAGTTCAAGTTTATTTATATAGCGCTTTTCTTAGTCCTAGACTATCTATATATCTTCTTTCTATCTATCTATCTATCTATCTATCTATCTATCTATCTATCTATCTACGCCCGTTAATCCATCCATCCATCATCCATCTATCTACACTGTAAAAAGTGCCAAAAGCGTGTCGTTACTTTGAATTCTTTTTTTCTACCTGATCTAACTCAAAGCGTTTAGTTTTCTGTCTTCCATCAGTTTAATGTAAAATTTGTGCTTCATCCAAATCAAAAGTATAAGTCTTTTAGTGTAAAGTAAATTGATTTCTTTGAAATAAAGTAAAAATGTGCTTTGGAGCCAGATGGTGATGAGAAGAGAAGACCTTGTTTCTTGGATTGGCCGATGAGAATTGGCCAATGAGCCAATGAGAAGCTTGCATTTGCTTTACGCATTTTTTAAAACTCTTTTAAACTTTAACATAAATCATAAACACATTAACATGATCTTGTTAAGTTGTAAGAAGGAGCAATTGAAGCGATTTGTCTTAAAAGGAAACAATAGATGTTTTAATAAGGTAATTATGTAAACAACCATCAATGTGTCTCGTTATGTGAGCAGAGGCTGCATTTTCACTTATTTAAAATTCCCACAATAGGTGGCGCTATTGCTGTCTGTTTGTTATATGGACCAACTGAGCAGATATTATGTTCATTGAAGTCTTTTATAAAGCAACTTATTTTGATTAAGTTGTCATAACACACCATTTTAACAAATTCTGTTTTTTACAAAAGAGAGAAAAACAGTTAAACATACAAGAGAGGCATCAACTCTGGACATGCGTTACAGGCACTCTACTTAAAACAGTGGTGCAAGATGCACAAAAAGAAAAAAGGTATATAACAAATTAAATGGTTTCAACTGAGCAGGCTGCAAATGCCACAAACTTAGCATAAACCATGTTAAGTGCTAAATGTTAGTTCACTCTCACGGTTTGTATTAAAGCATCTGTACACTCCTCACATGTATCATGAAACAAAAAAAACGGCATACAAATGTTCACATTTTCTTTTTCAAATGGTTTCAAGTCCAAAGCAGGCCTTCGTGTTGAATGCCACATGCTTAGTTTTAAGCTGTTGTACCTTGGAAGAGAGTCTGGTGGCATTCAGCTGGAGAAAGATTTTCTGAAGCACTTCAAAGAACATTTTCAGTTCCTGAGGATAACTGAGGTTCATAGCATACATGACGGCCATTAATAGTGCTCATGCAGAAGCAAGGTCTCCCAGGTCTCCCAGGTCATGAAGCAGTTCAACAGCCTCAATCACTATTCCAACATCAGCTGGCTTGGCGGTGGCATCACCTCCCTCAACATTTATGTTGTAGATGACAAAGACAACTTGATCAAGGTCCCGCTCTGCAGAACAGCCTTCGGAATCCTATTCACACACAAAAAAAGGAAAAATAAAATCACTAGCCAATGACATAATTCCAGTGCACACGCACATTAATCGAAAATAATCAGTTTGATTTACTTAAAAAGATTGTTCACTTTGTTTAATGTCTTAGCTTACCCCAAGAGCATTCAAGATGTAGGTGTCTGTTTCTCCATTATTTTGAATCAGTCATCAGCGCGTGCATCGCCAGAACGGGTTACAGACCAGGAAGTGTGCCCACTGGGATCATTTTGAATCTGTAAAATTTAAAAAAGTGATATAAATGCTTTTCATTTTCATTTCATGCCCTTTCGATTGGGAATTGTTTAGTTTGGACTGTTTATTTTGAATCTCTACATTTGAAACTGAAAGCTTTCATTCGTTTCCTATCGGCTGCTCTATATGACTGACAGACATCCCGGTTGGAGCTAAAATTATCAAAATTGTAAAATGCAGAAACAAAGACACTTAGATCTTGGGATGCTCTTGGGGTAAGCTAAAACATACCTAAATTTGATTTCAAAGTGAACTATCCCTTAGATAAATACTTTGTTACTGAACATCACAGGAGATTGACAAACATATTCCACAATGTTAAATGGATTTTGTGATGTTCTTAAAAAATTATGTGCAATATAAGTTGCAATTCTGTTCTTGTTTTTGTTGCTTGTAACTTTGATTACTATGATAGCTAACATGCTGTTAATCTCAGAAACTTTTTGAAACACAATCAAATAATTGTTTGTTCATGTGGGGTATATCTGAAGATGTTTCTGGCAAATGGCTACACAGACTAGACAAAATACCTGTTCCTAAATGTGCTCTACCAAGTTATAAACTTGTACCTGTGCAGTCGGGGCAAATGCGAGGTTAGTTTTTTATTTCCTATAGATCCAGCAGTCTTCTTCAGCCCTCTGATGAGCTGCATGATGGTCAAGTTGTGGGAACAGTGGTAATCCTCAGAAATTCTGCTTCCACCTTTAAACAATGTTCACAAACAACCTGTTATTGTTGTATACAGAAACATGTGGAAAATACTCTCCGTTTTCTATAATTCTTTCACAAAGCCATCTGCATTATAAAACAATGAGTATGGATGTTTTAAGAAGTAGTTTATACCTTCTTTTCGCACAAATAATGGAAATATGCAGCGAACCAGCCTGTTCAACGTGGCTAAGCCAGCATGCTAACTTCAGCTTAGACGTTATGTTAGTTTCGCAAAAACTTTCTAAAACTAAAGTATGTCAAAATGAAAAAGAAATACATTATTTATTACAAAAAAAAAGATAAAAAAACTGTTGGAAAACGAAATATCCACCTACCTTTACCAGCCGTTGATAATAAAAAAAGACTCAGAATCCGTTAAAATCACGCTCTCTCTCAGGGGATCACGTCGTCTTTTACTTCTTCGTGTGAGTTTCATTGCAGTTGGCATCGCACTCGCAGTATACTGCCCCCTCTGGTTGTGAGAATTGTTCACTTAAAATAAATGGTTTGTGTTCGGAAAACGCGTTGGTATTTTGTACAGTTAAGTTGAGACATAGTTACGTTCACCTTAATAGAAAAAATAATTTAAAGTCAACAAATACAATTATTATAATTAAAATGAATATAAATATATTATGTAAAGTCTACAACCATGACTGTTCATTTTTTTGAGTGTGTGAGAGTTTAGAGTTGCATTGCAATGATAATGGCTTATTGATTAGTCGTGGAGAGTGTGTAGTCAGAAGTGTCAGGCCTTCTGCTTGAACCCTCCGGCACACCTGATGTAGGTCAGTGACCACCACCACCACCACCACACAACACACTATACAACTCTAGACCAGTAAGATTACATGGGGGGGGCGAGAGTGAGAGAAAGTGAGAGAGAGAATAAAGAATCTGGCTTCTATATTAGGTGCCTTTATTTGTGTATGAAGTCATTAAACACGTTATTACAGCCAAATAAATGCTTCATTGAAAAGATGTGTCATCAGCGTGGACTTAAACGAACTAACTGGTTCTGAATCCCCAAATTGAATTTAGGGTTTGTATTTGGAAATAAAAATGTATAATTTAATGTGCAAGTGATTTGTTTGGAATGTCTCTGAAATGCATAGTAATAAATTGGTCAAATCTCAGTCAAGCATTCGCTATTTTATTCAAAACTATATGCACGCACACACGCTGTATTGTCTGTTTGTTTTTTACTGGGTCATCATTATAATCATTTTTCACTTTTAAAGCAGTAAATAGTCTGCATTTTTCGCAATTTTTATTGGGCAATAGGTCAAGTATACACATGCAGAAGAAAACATTACATGCCAATAGCCATCTGTTACAATTCGGATGAACAGGTGACAGCAGAGTTCTCAGACTTTTAATATCCAAACTGAAGTATCGAACAGAAAAGGAGTATGTGAACTCCAAACACAAGAACTGACAATACAACACCACATGGACATGGCTCCACTGTCTCTTTAGCCTCAGCATCCCCTTTTAACCCTAAAGGTAATTGGTTACAGGTGGCACTGATGCTAACGAGCCGTCAGCCGTGAATCGTCCTCTATCACTTCCCGGCTCAGCCACCAGAGGGAGCTGAGCCGAGGGAGTGTAAATCCACCAATCTAGCCCCACAGAGAACAAGTGAATATAAATATTATTATTATTATTATTACTAAAACCCACCCCACCCCTCCTCCCTCATTTGTCCCAGCAAAAAAATTGTACAGAAATAATACTTTGTAAAC
>SOMO01000127.1:142975-158291 GCA_028128575.1 Paedocypris carbunculus
TTTTTTGTCTTGTTTTAAGCATCTTACCAAGTAAAATTTTCTCACCCCATTGGTCGGATAATTGTACTTAATTTAATTTAGTTTTACCTCATTCTGTTGGTAAAACTTATTTCTTCACGTGGGTTTATTCTTATTTTTTCACGTGGGTTTTTTTTGCTGTGCACCAAACGTACAGATTTGACACGTGTTTGTGTGTGTGTGTGAGAACAACGTGTATCTAAAACGTGTATCATGCAACTTAAGCATAGATTCCGTAATTTGCTCTCTATACGTCCCAGAAATTAATGAAGAGACCTAGAAAATGAAAAGATGGTTGAATGGTTTGTTGGGAAATGGCTGACTGAATCCAATAGCGGGAATTTCAAGTACAGTTTTATATAGCAGTGAGATGTTCTGTCAGTGGTCAAGAAGCTAATTGGATGTTGACGTGTAGGTGGAGTCTGAGGAGACCACCCCAGTAGACAGCTTCTCCATGGACCCTCAGCTGGAGAGGCAGGTGGAGACCATCCGAAACCTGGTGGACTCCTACATTGGTATAGTCAACAAGACTATCCGAGACCTCATGCCCAAGACCATCATGCATCTCATGATTAACAGCGTAAGCAGACTATATCTTTGTGAAGAATTTAGTTCTTATATAGATTACAGTATTTACGCAAATATAAGCACCCCTTTTTACATACAAGCTTTTATTGGCTCAATAACAGAAATAAAGAAACATTAGACACGCCGTGACACTTAACANTATTGCAGGCGCTTTCATTAGGTCACATGACACCAACGATTTATCGACAACAAAAATATTTGTCGACACATTTTTATTGTCGACATTATCGATAATGTCGATTAATCGTTGCAGCCCTACTTAGCACTAACAAACGAGTCCAATGTGTCATCGCAAAAAGAGTCAAAACAGTCGAAAATGAAGAACACGGGCAAGAAGTAAAAAATCCAAGGAACAGACACAATCAAAACGCTCTGTCTGCTAAACGGGACAATAATCCTTCACTTCGATTCTTTTCACAGCGTCGAATAAACAGAGAGCTCGACGGGCCTCACGCAGTTGTTTTGCGCATGCGCAGACTGGTCTTAGGTATCTTCATTATCTTAGGTAATGAAGTTTTGAAAAAAAACAGTATTAACGTAATAATAAATTAATTGAACCAGAAATTTTAATAATTAAAAATATATATATATATTTTAACATGTTTTATTTTGTGCTTGAAAAGTCAGCGTGGTTCTTATATTTGCGTAAATACGGTGTATGTAATTTTATGAAGTATTTGTCATAGAATATTATCAATAATGATTCCATGCTGTGTCAGAATTTCTGCAGTGTTTTTTGTGTCTAAAGCTACTTTCCTGGGCTTTTGTCGACACGTTGAAGCATTCTAACAGACGGTGTGATTTTCCGTGTGTCTGGATTTTTACAGTATTAGTATCTCTGCCCCTTGATAGTCTTAGCGCTGTGGGTTTGCTGCCCCCAACTGGGGGTCCCCAAAGTGACATTCATCATCTGCATTTGTACAAAGAGACAGCAGTGTGTTCGCAGGAGTGATGTACCTTCCGTTTGTGGTGTTCGTAGAGGTGTAAAGAGTACGAGAAAACAATACTTACCTTACTGTAAAAATGACTAAATACAAGTTACTATTCAGGGAGGATTTCAGTAAAAGTCACAAAGTATACAATTTTAGAAGAACATATGTTTGTTTTCTCATACTGAATTTAGGCTCAAAAAGCACCGGGAAATGTCAAAAACAAACTCTTTATTTAGGAGGTTTTATTTCTGGGTGTAGAAATTAATTTGAACACCTCTATGTTTTGAAATAGCAGAACAAAATGGATAAAAAAAGAACGAAGAAGAAGTCAGTCTCAGTCAAACTCAAATGTGCAAAAGGTCAACCGCTATTTAATGATTGAGCTGATAAATAGCATCCATCACCTTTAGCATTCTGTACATGGCGATATCACCTCGTCCGGCCACTAAATTTACCGCGGTAAAAAAAACAGACTTGTCGCGCACAATCATAATGTAGCGAGTAACAGAAAGTGTCCATTTAAATGTAGTGTAGTAAAGATACAGATACTCAATCACTAATGTAGTCAAGTAGAGAGTAAAAGTTGCTTCTTTTTTTGATACGCACCACAAAGTAGCCAAAAATACTTAAGAAAAGTATTTACTCAAAAAGTCCATTTACTCAAGTACTTAATACCACTTTTCAGTGCCTGACTGTGAAACCACTCAAATGGGTTTTTGAAGCCTACATAAAAAAAATGGATAGCACAAAACATGCTTTTTGGTGTTCGGCGTGAATTGGATGGTCAGTTGTCAAATACCTCTGGCATTTATCAGGGGTCACATATGGCCTTCAGACTTTTCCAGAATCTCTTTCTGCGTCGGGTGGGCTTTTAGCGGAAAAATCTTGTTGTTGTTTCATCATCAAGTGGGGAGTTGTGGTCCAGTGGTAGGGGCAAGACACTAAACCCCACTTGCCCTCCAGGCTACGGCTTAGGCTGCCCACTGCTCCGGGTTTGTGTGTGTGTGTGTTCACTTCACTGTGTGTATGTGCCCTTTCACTTGGATGGGTTAAATCCAGAGCCCCAATTCAGTATGGCTCTAGTGGCCCAATTCCCATCACCTCACTTTTCTTTCCTTTCCTAAAATGATTTGAGTCAAAGTGCTAAATCGCTCCAAATCGCCTCACGTAGATGTGCTAAGAATAGCTTCAGACTGGAGCTGCACGATTAATCAAATAAATATTATAAAGGAAAGAAGATCTTGCATTACTTCTGTCATATTTATGAGTCGAGTGTCAGTCGAGTGTCAGTCGAGTTTTAAAAAAACAGATAATAAACAGGGAGAAAGAGTAAGGAAACATAAGGGTAAAGTAAGTCTGCATTTTAGTACCTGAAAAAAGATTTTATTCTGAAGTGTGTGTGCTTACTGCGGTTTCAAACCAGAAGACGATTTCAAACCATTTACAGCAAACATCTACAGTTGAGGACAAAATTATTAGCCCCGCCTACAAAATAATAATTGTTTGATAAGTATTTCAAAAGTGCTTTTAAACAGAGCTAATCATTTTGTTCTCAAATGTCCATAATACTGTATCTTGGTATGTTTTTTTTTATTACGCTTAATGTTTTTTTTTTCTTTACAACATTACTTTTACCTTACATTATATTTTTATTCCATTTATTTAAATTTAAGGAAAAGAGTGATACAGTGAACCCTCGCTACTTTGTGGTTTGACTATTCACGACTTGCAGAATCGCAAACTTTTTTCACTACGTATGTATAAATAATAAAAGAAATATACATTTCTTACCATGCTTAACATTTGTGCCTGTGTACTGTAAGTACATACTGTAGATATATGTACATTACTGTAAATGGTGGTTTGTTAACAGTACTACATAAAGAAAGTTTTAAAAGTCTGAGCACATGTTAAATAAATAAGTAAATATGGTTCGCGGATTTTCAGCAATAAACAAGGGTTCACTTGGTTCAATATAATAACATAATTGTGTTATTATATTGCTGTTTGACAACTGATTTTCAGGGTTAAACATTTAAAATAATAAAATATCCAGAATCATGAAAGAGTCGTAATATTTATTCTAAGCCAAAAATTCTCTCCAGAATTGTGCTGCTCTACTTCAGACTATAAAAGGGAATGAAGGACAATGGCTTTGTCTCAGAGTGTTTTTTTTTGTGTTGTGATGTTCTGGTACAGATGTCACTGAATCCTCGTCTGATAGAAGGCAGCCGGACCGCTTGGTTTCTGGCATGTGCCACCAGCGTCACTGCACAACATCAACATTGCTTCCGCCAGGCTACTGGATCGTCTTACAGTGTGTTATTGAGACGTGCTGTCTCTCTCTCTCCTGCAGCTAGACGTACTCGCCGTCTGTTACCAAGCGGGATCTGATAATCAAATCAGAGGCATTTGAATCCACTGTGGTCTGAGTTATTGGCATGGCAGGCAGAAACGGGGCAGCCCGAGTGTGTGAGATGGAGTCATCACCAGCGTGTTAATGGAGAGGCTGCAGCTGATATGGCATTAGGAGAGCCTCTCTCGCAGCTAATGCAATCGGGCAGAACTTCAGGGATCGACTACGAGAGAGGCAGTGCGCCATGGCCGGCGATTCAGTCTAAAATCTAAATCTTGAATAATTGAACATTTTAACACAATTAATGAATGATTATTATTACCGTATTTACGCAATCATAAGCACACCTTTTTTCAAATTTTTAACACTCAAAAACTCGGGGGTGGTGCTTATAATCGCCAATTTCAAATATGCACGTAAATATAAGCCTCATTTTTCTGTATTTAAAATCAGGAACAATCACAAATAAACGGAAACATGTCGTCTCTATGCAGAACAATGGTTAAACAATGGTCCGTTGGCAGACGTGCTACAGTATAAGCTTTTTTTTTTTTCAAATTTCAAATTCAAATTTTATTTGTCACATACATATTATACGTGGTACACCATGTAGTGAAATGTGTTTTTGGTTGTTCTAGCATTAAACCTAGGGATGGGGGTGGTACAACAAAACGTGCAAGGGGGAAAATACAATAAAAAGATAAACAATAGAAAGATGATAAAACAGGGTATAAAGATAAAATATGCTATTCAAAATGTGCAAAGGGAATACCAAAAAGGTAAAAAAAAAAAAAAAAAANAAAAAAAAAAAAAAAAACTATACAAATACAATAAATACAAGATATGAAGGTAAAATATGAAATATGAAAAAAAAAAAATACAAAATTTCCGAAATAAAAAAGTACAACTGAATAATGCAGAGGTGAGTCGAAGACAAAAGTGACTCGATTTAAAGTGTCTAAAAAGTGACTTGTTTTAAAGTGGTGACTAAAAAGAGACTGTGATCCAGCAAGTGTTGTAAAGGTGACTGGTTGAGGTCAAAGTGTCCAGTATCCAGGTAAAGTGAACAGTGCAGTGGTGATTAAAGTGCAGTCAGCGGGATAGAGAGACAGTTCCGGTGGTAGTTGCTGGGACACCCAGGTTTAGACTCCGTATGGCCTGCGGGAAGAAGCTCCTCCTCATTCTCTCTGTGTTTGCTCTCAGGGAACGGAAGCGTTTTCCTGAGCGCAGCAGAGAGAAGTCCATTGTTGGGATGGCTGAGGTCTTCTACGATCTTCCTGGCCCTGGACCAGCACCACTTGTTGTAGATGTCCTGCAGTACAGGGAGCCCGGTGCGAATGGTGCGTTCAGCAGATTGCACCACCTTCTGGAGGGCTTGACTGTCCTGCACGGTGCTGTTCCCGAACCAGGACGTGATGTTTCCCATCATGATGCTCTCAATGGTGCAAGTGTAAAAGTTCCTGAGCACCTGAGAGGGGAGTCTGAAGTCCCTTAAGCATCTTTAGGTGGTACAGACGCTGCCGGGTCTTGATGTGGCAGGACCACGAGAGATCCTGTGCGATGTGAACACCCAGGTACCGGAAACTCCACTCGTTCCACTCGGGCTCCATTGATGGTGACTGGGTGGTATGAGCGCTCCTGCTTTGTGCTGAAGTCCACTACCAACTCCTTCGTTTTGCTGACGTTCAGAAGCAGGTTGTTCTCCTGGCACCATCTCTCCAGGTTCTGAATCTCCTGTTGGTAGGCCCTCTCATTGTTGTTTGAGATCAGGCCCACCACCACGGTGTCATCAGCAAACTTGATGAGTGGTGGAGTCAGTAGTGGCCACGCAGTCATACGTGTACAGTGAGTACAGCAGTGGGCTCAGTACACATGCCTAAGGAGCTCCAGTGCTGAGGGTGAGGGAGGATGAGGTGTTTTTTCCCATCCTCTCGGCTTGTGGTCTGTCTGTCAGGAAGTCCGAGATTCACAGGCGCAGTGATGGGCTGAGGCCCAGGACTTCCAGCTTTGAGGTGAGTGTGGAGGGAACTATGGTGTTAGGGGTGTCTTGATACAACATTTTTACTTTGGATACGATACTGATATTGCAGCCGATACCGATACATATCCGATACAATAATCAGCCCAAAACATAAGTACTTTTACCTATTTCGTTGTGTGGTATGTATGAAAGGCTAGATCGAATTGAACCTTTTTTAGTCCCTCTTGGGGAAATTTTTTCTCTGCATTTAACCCATCCGGCACAATCAGACACGAACTCGGAGCAGTGGGCAGCCACACGGTGCGGTGCCCAGGGGGCATGTGGGGTTCAGTGTCTTGCCAAAGGACACTTAGTTGTAGAACCAGCCGTAGGGGGGTTTCGAACCGGCAACCTTTTGGACACCAGTCCAAGCCCTTTACCACTGGACCACAACTCCCCAAAATAATAAAATTATTCTATTCTCCTGTTCTTTATTCTGTTAAAATTAAAATAAAATTATTCTATTCTATTTCCGATATCAATATTGGATTGGGACATGCCTAGTGTTGAACGCTGAACTATAGTCCAGCATTTTTGCATAGTTCCCTTTTCTACAGTCAGGTGGCTTGTGGTTGTGTGGAGGAGGTGAAATATGGCGTCCTCCATAAACCGGTTCTCACGGTACGCAAACTGTAGTGGGTCTAAAGTGTCTGGCAGTAATGAAGTCTCTGACCAGGCTCTCAAAGCACTTCATCACTATCGAGGTCAGCGCTACAGGGCGGTAGCCGCTCAGGCAGGCGGGTGGAGGCTTTTTCAGGACAGGAACAATGACGAACTGTTTGAAGCATGAGGGAACTGTAGACGGTTTCAGGGAGAGATTGAAGATCTCAGTGAACACCGGTGCTAGTTGGTCTGCGCAGGCTTTCAAAATCCGACTTGTAATGGCGTCTGGTCCTGCTGCCTTCCTGGTGTTCACTCTTCTGACCGCCCTCCTCGCGTCGTGCTCCGAGATGATGAGCGCAGTCTCCTCTCCGGCTGTTGTAGCTAGTGAGCTATTAGCGCCGCTAGCACCGCTAGCGTGGTTAGCGGCGGTCTCGAAGCAAGCGTAAAAGATGTTTAGCTCTTCAGCCAGAGAAGCGTCTGCGGTGTTTATACCGGAGGTTGGTGGTTTGTAGTCCGTTATTGTTCTCAATCCCTGCCACAGGCTTCTGGAGTCGCTTTGTTGGAATTGTGACTCCAGTTTCTTTATGAAGTTTCCATAGTCTCGCCTGAACATGTCCCAGTCTACGTCATCCAAAGCGTCCTGCAACGCGTGTGCCCTCCTTTTGAACCGGGGCTTGCCTTTGTTTGTAAGCCGGCATGCGGAAGATGGTGGAATGATCCGACTTTCCGAACAGTGGACATGGTTGTGCCTTGTAGCTGATCTTGAAGGGAGTGTAACAGTGGTCTAATGTCCTTGGGGCAGGTGATGTGCTGGTGAAAGTTTGGCAGTGCATGCTTGAGGTTCGCACTGTTAAAATTGCCCAGCACGATGAGAGTGCCGTCCCGGTGCTGTGTCTGATGAGAAGTGAGAGCTTCGTGAAGATCCCATATTGGGGTGTCCATGTCTGGCTGAGGTAGAACATAAACGACGCTGACTATGACCGAGCTGAATTCCCTCGGAATATAAAAAGGGCGACATTTGATCGTCAGTAGCTCCAGGTTTGGTGTGCAGGAGCGCAATAACGGAACAATGCTTGCGCCGTCGCACCAGCGGTTGTTCACCATTAAACACACTCCACCTCCTCTTGACTTTCCCGACTCCTTTGTTCTGTCCATGCGGTGAACCGAGAAGTGCTCGGCCGGCTGGATGGCGTGGTCTGGTACCGCTGGGTTAAGCCATATTCTCTGTGAAGCAGTGAAGGTTGCCGTCCCGAATGTCTCTCTGGAACTTAATCCTTGCCCTGAGGTCGTCGAGCTTGTTCTCCAGAGACTGGACGTTGGCTAGCAGGACACTGGGTAAGGGAGCGCGGTGTGCGCAAGCCCTCAGCCTGTTCCTGACGCCGGCTTGTTTCCCTTGTGGACGTCAGTGCGGGTCGCATCTTTTGTTCTTCTTCAGGATCTCGCTCGGCCAGCTTGGATCTGGTGTTAAAACTGACGCAAGGTGGGTGCTTTATACACCAATAGATAAAAGAATAGACCGGTCATATTTAATGATGGCCATCCAGTGCAAATTTAACAGCAAGAGTAATTATAAGTGCAGAAAATAAACAAAAAAGTGGAAAGGTAGGCAGGAGCGATTGTGACGGCAGCCGACCTCACCGGCGCCATCAAATAAAGACGTTTTTTTATTGGCTCAATAACAGAAATAAAGAAACATAAGACACGCCGCGACATTTAACAGAGACAAAATAACACATCAAAAATGAAGAAGACTGGCAAGAAGTAAAAAGTCCAAGGACCAGACAATAATAATCCTTCGCTTTGTTTCTCAGCTCGACGAGCCTCACGCAGTTGCTTTGCCCATGTGCGGACTGGTGCAAAGACTCTTTGGAAATTAAGTTCTGACCACTACAATCGACTTTTTGTAATCTATCATTCAAGTAAAACAATATGAAAATGATACGAGTCACAAGTTAGGTTTGTTAAATAAAGAGAAAATAGGAGAATATTAACGTAATTGAACCATAAATGTAAAAAAACAAAAAAATGAGAGGAGGGGGGGTTGTGCCTGATAAATCAGCAGGGGGTGCTTATATTCCCGTTAATACTGTAATTTAACGAAAATTTAAATAATTGACCTGGAAAAATGTGAACGATTACAAGTTCTGAATGTGGATTTCGATTAGTTTGTTTATTGTAGTCTCTATTGTAGTCGTTTTGGCCGTTTTACCGTTGCAGATGCGTTTTGCAGAGATGGACTGTGCGCAAATGGGCATGAAATAGGTGCATAAAGCAATGGCCTTTAAATGCCACTCCCTGGTGGAGACGCGTGCATTGGAGATAAACGCCTGCACTTTGCATGCCGTGACCCCGCCACGCTCACACTGGAGGTGGTCATGTTCCCATCCTGCTCGTGCCAGCAGAGCCTTGTTGTTCTCATTGAAGTGCGCTTTTATTTGGTTTTATGGCAGCCATAAGCGTTCACCTTTGTAGATAACAGGAGGCTTCAAAACGAATGTTTCTACGCGTAAGAAGAACTATCCTGAGTGAAGTTTTGAAGCAGGAATGAAGCCTTTGTGTGGCGTGTTCTTGCTATTTTTATACGTAAACTTTATTTATGGAGCTCTTTTGACAGGTGAAATCACAAAGTGGATGATATAGAATGAAATAGACCACCAAATTTACACAAAAATTAATTGTGACACCACCAGTGTTGGGGTAGTTCCTTTAAAAAAGTAATTAAGTACAATTACTAGTTACTTTTAATAAATAGCAACAGAGCTTGTAATTGGGTTACATTGTTAGAAAAGTAACTAATTACCAGGGAAAGCAACAATTAATTAATTAAAGCAACAAAAAATTAATAAATTGCAACAATTTATTTTCTAATTTGTTAAATAACTTGGCTGTTGTCAGTATTAAATGTGTTAAATGAATGAAATGAACACTAAATAAAATAAATCATTGCTATAAAGCACTGTACATTAATCTACACTATTTTAATATTGCTGTGGAACAATGTAAGAGACACCTTTCAAATTCAAAATTTGAAGCTTTTACTATATACTTGTATTATGTATTGCACAGACTACAACTGGCCAACAAATAAGTATAAATGTAAATCATGCTTCTTTAAAAAAAATATAATACTTAACAATGTACCAATGTTAAATATAAATATAATGTGACCAAACTCAAAACTTCCGGGTGGTAAATGATGGACATTTAATCTAAGCCAATCATCACGTTTTCAAACGTATCACATACACAGGCACACCCATCACCAGTTATGTCTCGCCCCACGAAAACACACACCAGAGGTAAAGACACCAAAACCGCTTCGGTGGCCACAATTATAGTACCGCAGCATTTTTGTCAGTAACGATAACGGCGTTGTAACGAAGAAAAAAGTAATTGCATTAGATTACTCATTAGTAACGTCGTTTATTTATAATGCTGCTATTCTCATCACTGGACACCACAGACACAAAAGATGATTAAACCAATATAATTAAATAAAATCAAACTAATCAAGACAAAGCCTAAAAGCAGTAATAATGCGGCAAGAAAGTAAAAAAATCATTAAAATGATGGCAACTAAAACTAAAAGCCTGACTAGTTGGTTCCATTTAAAAAGTGGTTTTAAATATACTATTTGTGTGTGTGTGTGTGTGTGTGTGTGTATAAACTCTTTTCAGTACATCACTGTTAACATTATTTCTACTAAATACAAACAGGTGAAACATACCAACACCATATGAACATTTTTTTAACTTAAAAATCTTTAATTCGATACTTATTTTTGTTTAACCAACTGTGAATTGGAAGTTCTACTTACATATGTTATTTATTTTTTATTTAATGCTGTTTTATTTCTGGTGTTTACTATGTTTGTTGTTCCATTTATCTTTTGTTTGCTGCTGTTAAACAGGCACATTTTCCCCGTGTGATTAATAAAGTTTAGTATCTTAGATATCTAATCTATATCAAAATAGAAAAGTTCAAGGAGCAATGGTTTAAAAAAAAGTAAGTCAGTGGTACCTGTCTTTACAAAATCAATTTGTACCGATAGCAGTTTTGTAAAATGGAAATTTTGTAAAATGGGACGCATTTTACATGTAAATCCGATAATCGGCCCTGATAAGAAAAATGTTTAGAATATGATAAAACATCGTAATAACTGTAATAAAAAAACATCTTAAAACCGCCATCTTCAATCTTGTGGTAATCTCGCAATAACTGTGACGTGACCAGATCAGCGCTGACATCAGCAGGATGTTACCCGAGCTTCTCACTCGGGTTGTACTTTTGTGCGTAAACATAATAAAATGGCACAGACACTCTTCTGAACGTCTTCTCTCTGTAATGTTGTTGTTGCAAAATAACATGAGGGTTGGTAGCACTCGATCTAATTATTTCTCTTTGTCTCGTCTAGTAACTTTCTCGTCGCAGTTTCACAACAAATCAGCGCAGCTTCATCAGCAAAAGTGACGTCAGATTGTGTTGCGTGACGCATCCGCGGTTCCGGAAGTAATATATCTGTAACCGTGTTACGTCTGTAAAAGTTTTTGGTTTAGTGACCAAAAAAAGAATAAAAAGAACTGTTTATTGCATTTGGACTGTTGCATGTTTTACTCAAAAGATTTCCCTACATATTAGTGGTAAGAAAAAAACTTGCTTAACATTCTTGCCGCTACAACATTAGGCCTGTCACTAGGTGGAATAGTTTTTATAAAAAGAGACGATATTTTCTCAACGACGCCCTTCAACAAGGAAATTTTTGTTATACAAGTCATTTGTATAATGCATGATGCATGATGTGTTAATTTTGACAAAGATTTATAATTTAGTTTTAGTCAGTCTTTTTAAGTTTTGTTTTAGTTCCAATTGTATCTTGATTTTTTTAAGATGACTAAATTACAGTATAGATTTAGTCAACGAAAATATAGGTGCTATATATTCTAAATGTTTACTAAGTTGCTATGTCTAAGAAATCTGAATACATAGTTAACTATGATAATATAAAATATATACAAATATCTTACTTTATGAAAATGAAAATGTTACTTTAACATTTATTTTTCTTGAGCTTATTTTTATGAACTTTTCTTTCATTCCAAATAAATGTATTCTCTGGCGCCAGCTCCCTGCGACCCTGTAAAGGATGAAGCGGTAGAAGATGAATGAATGAATATTCGTTGACGAAAGTGTCAATTTAGTTATAGTTTTCGTCCCTGGGCAGGAGTTTTTATATAGTTCTCGTTTCGTTTTCGTCAGGGGCTGTACCACTGTACCTATTAACTTAAACTCAGTAATAACCGAACCTGTCTGCGCCCACAGGAAGGAGTCAGGTGCAAACTCCACAGTGTCGGATCCAGAAGTGCAACACAGACTTTGTGTCCCTGACGTCTCATCTGAACCCTTCGCTTGATGGCTTCGATGCCGAGTTCTGCAAGGCCCTGCGAGCCTACGCCGCATGCACACAGCGGACCTCCAAGAGCTGCCGAGGAAACTTGGTCTTTCACTCTGCAATGCTGGGCATCAGTGACCTCATGAGCCAGAGGAACTGCTCGAAAGACGGACCAACCTCCTCCACCCATTCCGTGGTCCCGATAGAGCCCTGCAACTATCACAGCCGGAACCACCAAACGCTGCGGCCCGGGCTCCCGGAATACCCGCGGCCTACCTACCTGTTCTGCGGACTGTTTGGAGACCCTCATCTTAGAACGTTCAAAGACAGTTTTCAGACCTGTAAGGTGGAGGGGGCGTGGCCTCTCATCGATAACAATTACCTCTCGGTGCAAGTCACCAATGTCCCGGTAGTGCGGGGGTCCAGCGCCACGGCTACTAACAAGGTGAGAGGAGAGTTGAATGTTCTGAGAGAAAGAGAGAGAAAGTGTGAGAGAGAGAGTGAGGGAGAGAGAGAGAGAGAGAGAGAGAGAGAGAGAGAGACACAGAGGGTGTGTGAAATAGAAAGAATGTGAGAGAGAGACTGGCAGAGAGAGTGTGTGTGTGTGTGTGTGTGATAGAGAGAGTAACAGTGTAACGTCATAAAGGCCTGTTGTCAATTTGATTATATTTGCTACTCTCTCTTTCTCTCGCTCTCTCTGTCTCTCACTCTCTCTGTCTTTCTCGCTCTATTTCTTTCTCTGTCTCTGTCTCTCACTCTACTTAGAAACTACTGTGTGGAATTAGCAAAAAAAGCAAAGTCATATACACACGTGTCTATTGCTCATCGGTGAGAGATTAATTGATTATATGACAATATTTTAATGCAGCGAATGCATTTTTCAGGGACTTCTTGGGGTTAAGTGAAAATGTTGTTTTGTAGAAAAAATGTCAATTTTTGTTTCTATTTGAATTGATTTATCTACAAATGTAGCGATCGGTAATTCACAAAATAGGATATGTTTTAGTTTAACGGAGCGGCTGAAATGGTGTTTGAGGGACAAGTGTTTATATAATCTGTGGGTTTACAGCGGTGTGAGTAAAGTGATCAGCAGATAAGGCGGATAAGACTGAACTTTGGCTACAGATTCACAGGTGCATGTAACAGCTCCGGTCTCATGACTAACACTTGTGACCAACATGTCTGTGAAATTGTAATATCATTAGGGTCTGAGTCTGGCCTGCGTGGTGGCGTGACCCATAATAAGAAATGTTTGAAAGAAGCCTCTGTGCGTTTTTCCACCAGCGCAAAAAAAAAAATGGTCCGCTTTGGATTTTCCGTCCAAACACGCTCGCCTACCTTCTCCGAAAGTGCGCTGGCCTAAAAATAGACGCTTAATCGATATAATGTGATTTCCGTCTGACCACATTCTGTTCTAATAAATATTCCAAAGGATATCGTCTTGGTTTTCCCAAAATGGAAGTGTGCAGTATTTCAACATGCTGAGGTCATTTTCCAGATGTTCCAAAAATCTTACAATAGGAGAACAAAAGACGACATGAGTGGAATAGTTTTGTCTTTCACACTCACACACTATGGAGGACTAAAACCGCCAAAATAAAATATAAATGACAGAGGAAATAGATGTACTTATTTAAATACATACATTAATGTTTTTACAACAAAACGGAAATGAATGTATTTATGTCTAAATAATTACCGAAATACATGCATACAAATATTTGTACGTTTGGAGGACCAAAAGCGCTAAAATCAAATATAAATTACAAAGTAAATAAACGTACTTTATTAAATAAATACATTTAGTTTATTGCAATAAATAGGAAATAAATGTACTTATGTATTGATTAATACAGAAATACAAACGTACAAAAATGTATAAATGGACATATATTTATGTTATTGCAACAAAAAGGAAATAAACTTATGCATAGATGCATAGATAAATATATAAATTCATACATACAAAAATGTATACATATATTAATTTGATTGCAACAAATAGGAAATAAATGTATCCATTTAGCTTTCCCTCTTTTCAAGCACTTTTTCTTTATCTTTTTGATAAAGCGTAGGCAAATATTAAGCTGTGCTTGAACTGTCCAACTGCAATTATACGTTGTGATTGTGAATATGTATAGTTTGTGTGTACAGTATGCTAATATTGATTGGCTTATCTTTGTTCACACTTCCTGTAATAATATTTACATACATGGTTTGCATGTGAGCCGTTACATAATACACCGTACTGTGGAAGTATTACTGTAATTATTATTATACTGTGTTATTAGAATTATTATTTTAGATGGAAAGCCGACTTCTCAGTGTGGCTTTACGTTGGAATTTTTGCTCTTGAAGGCCGTATGCCATTATTATACATTTATAAGTAATTAGCCCAGGCTTTATAACTGCGGCCTTTCAGCTTCTTCACCTTATGGCCATTTTTCATCCCTGTCTTTTTCTACAAAGCTGCTATTCATCCTTGGCTAATATAACGCAACACTTAATTTTACCATGCGCATTTGCCGGATTTTAGCTGTATATTTGGGTTGATATCTGGAACAGAAATGAAGGAATTTAACAAAATATTCTAATTTAGCTTTTTCTTCCAGCTTTGTTATTCATCAATTTTAATTTCATGCAAAACATTTTTTTTTGTTGTTTTCTTTGAGAAAAGTCTTGTTTTGTTCTGAACATAGAAATGCATATTAATCTAAAATTAAACCTAAAATGTACACACACAAAAAATACAACAAAAGATTAAAATGTTTCTTGTTTTTCTTTTCTTTTCAACTTTGCTGTTCTCCATTTTGATTCCCTGCTAAAAATTGTAAAAAGAAAAGTCAATTTTTGGTTTATTTGTTATTGTTTTAATTAGGGATGTACCGAATTTTCGGCCACCGAAAATTTTCGGCCGAAAATGGCCAAAAAGTGCATTTTCGGTTTTCGGCCGAAACACTTTCAGGGCCGAAAAAGTACGGCCGAAAGATGATGACGTAAGCAGAGTAATGGCGGACCGCGGTCCGGATTCGGTTTGAATTAAAATCCAGCGGTCCACCTTAACTTTAATTGCCGCAGACGCCACGCGAACTTGAATCTACGTAACGGGAATTTGAATGTACGTACGTAACCACCGCAGCCGCATCGCGAATTTGAATGTACGTACGTAACCACCGCAGCTGCTTCGCGAATTTGAATGTACGTACGTAACTCATTGGCACGATCTCAGGACATCGGCAGATTGGAGAACGTTCGAGGTTGCAATGGAATTAATAGCGATTGCAGTTACATATTACATTAGAAGTGAGAGAGAGACAGACAATAGAGGCGAAAGATTGGACGGGTGAGACAAAACAAGTATAGTTTTTCATCCGTAATGGACAGATTTCTTGCTTTTCATATTACGCACC
>SOMO01000127.1:160638-171555 GCA_028128575.1 Paedocypris carbunculus
GAGAGGGGGCAGGGTGGAGGAGTGAAGTTACAGGGGGTGGAGGTGAAGAAGGTGCAGGAGTTCAAGTACTTGGGATCAACAGTGCAGTGTGATGGGGAGTGTGGAAAAGAGGTGAAGAGGCGAGTGCAGGCAGGATGGAGCGGGTGGAGGAAAGTGTCAGGAGTGTTGTGACAGAAGAGTGTCAGCTAGACTCAAAGGAAAAGTGTACAAGACAGTGGTGAGACCAGCTATGCTCTATGGCTTAGAGACAGTGGCAGTGAGAAAGAGACAGGAGGCAGAGATGGAGGCAGCAGAGATGAAGATGTTGAGGTTCTCTTTGGGAGTGACGAGGTTGGACAGAATAAGGAACGAGCACATCAGAGGGAAAGCTCACGTTAGTTGTGTTAGCGACAAAGTCAGAGAGGCCAGACTGAGATGGTTTGAACATGTGCAGAGGAGGGATAGTGAATATATTGGTAGAAGGATGTTGGAGATGGAGCTGCCAGGGAAGAGGGCAAGAGGACGACCAAGGAGGAGATATAAGGATGTTGTGAGGACATGAGGTTGGCTGGGGTCAGGGTGGAAGATACTCAGGATAGAATGAGGTGGAAAGGGATGACTCGCTGTGGTGACCCCTGATAAGGGAAAAGTCGAAAGAGAAATAGTAATAAAACATGAAATTATGTATTGATCTCAACCAGAGAATAATCTAAGATTTACACTAAAAACCATTAAAACTACAAACAAAATGCAACTAAAGATTCAAAGTTTTTTTTTTTTCAGCTTTACAAATCTCCATTTAATTTCCTGTTAAAATCTTTTTTTTTTTTTTTATGTTTTCTTGGAAAGAAGTCCACATTTTGTTTTTTTTTAGTTATTGAAGTTTTTTATTATTTTTTAAGTTATTTTTAAAACGACATTGAAGTGATACGAGTTAGGTTTGTTAAATAGAGAAAAAAAAGTATTTTTAAAATATTTTAAAGAGAAAATTAACGTAATTTAGCCAGAAATAATAAATAAAATATATATAATATTAATAATAATTTTTATACCTGAAAAATTAGGGTGGCTGCTTATATCCACGTAAATACGGCACTTCACCTCATAAGAAAGAAAAATATTTTTATTGTCAACACCAACAGATTTATCGTCTAAATCCAGGATTTTTTGTCTCGTCAAGAACGCAGTGTGCACATTGTGTAATTTCCGTCTCTGTGCTTCTTCCAAGATCACGATCATCTTCAAACCCTACCAGGACTGCACCGAGCAGAAGGTCTACCAGGCCATCACCGACGATCTCCCGGCGGCCTTCGTGGATGGCACGATCAGCGGCGGCCACAGCGAGAGCCGCAGCATCTGGATCTTGGAGAAGTCTGCAGGGCGGCACGTGGAGGTCCACGCCGCCTATATTGGGGTCACCATCATCGTACGCCAGCAGGGCCACTACCTTACGTTGGCCGCCCGTATGCCCGAGGAGCTCGCCATGACCTTCGACGAGACTCAAGACCTCCAGCTTTGTGTGAACGGTTGCCCGACGGCGGAGCGCATCGACCAAGATGGCCGCCTGGTCCTGCCTGCTCCCGTCCTCCATCTGGAGTCCAGGCGCAGGCTTTTTACGCTGGAGAGCGCCTCCAAGAAGTGCACGGAGCAGCTGGAGGTCAAGGACATCTATTTCCATTCCTGTGTTTTCGACCTGCTGACCACAGGAGACGCCAACTTCACCGCGGCGGCCTACAGCGCCCTGAAGGACATGGAGACTCTGCATCCCAAGAAGGAGCGCTGGCTCATCTTCCCCAACTCCAGCACCCGACTCAAGCCATATGTGCCGATGCTCAGCGCACTGAGTCTCGGCCTTTTCGTCCTCGCACTTTTGTGAGGTCTTCCAGTTCGGACCCCCAGACTCAAGTGGTGTTTTTTATGAGGTGTCAGATTAGCGGCGAAAATGTCAAACATGCTTCACGTTTTTGCAGTAAGAAGCAAAAAGTTCAGAACGAAAATGTGAAAATGGCAAGTGAAATGTAAAACAACAATGTTTGTTGTTTTTTTTTTTCACTCATTATTACAATAAGAAAAAAGTTCTGAATGAAAATGTGACAATGTGCATTTTTGTTTGTTGTTTTAGTTTTCACTTGCCATTTTCACATTTTTGCTCGGAACTTTTTTTGGGGGCGGGACTTACTCTGATTGGCTGATGAGAATGTGATCGGCAGCAGTTGACCAGCACACAAAAGTGGCACTTGCCATTTTCACATTTTCGTTTAAAACTTTTTTTCTCATGCCTTTTTTGCGTTTGGATTTTTCCCGCTAGTTTCACGTGGGTGCGGGATTTACTCTAATTGGCTGGTGAGAATGTCATTGTGAGCATGTGACCAGCAATTGTGGGACGAGACAAAAAATCTGAAGCAAAAACAAAAAGTTTCGAATAAAAATGTGGATGATTGCAAGCGGAAAATTAAAAATGTGAATGTGAATTCACAAAAAATGTGAATCATCTCCGTTCGTTTCTTAGAAATTTCCGCTTGATATTTTTTGCCGCTAATCTGATTCCATAGTTTTCCAGAGAGCTGAATGTTGTGTTTTTTGTTTTTGTTTTTTTCTGTCTTTGTCCTCTTGATGGGGAATTTGAATGGCACTTTAATTTCATTGTTTGTTTGCGGAACTCGAAAGCGCCACTCGGAAAGTCTCCAGGCGTCAGTTGTGTTGAAGCGTTTTTGTAAATCTAGATAGCATTTCTCTTTCGCACGTTGTTGATCATTGGTGTAATGTGTTTTTGTGAAGGATTGGGTTGACTCCACGTTGGTTGGGACTTCTTGTTGGTGTTCTTGGGTTTGGGCGATTGGCAAATGAACAATTTGGACAAACACAGCAGACGCTCAAGTGCACTTAATTACTCCTTTTCGTCCATTTTCTGATCGTTGGAATTGTCTTCTAGATCGATTGGAAATTTGCAGTCGATCTAGTGATGGGGAACAAACTAGAATCAGATGTTGTAGAGATTATAGAGACAATCCCAAGACGTCATTGGGTTGAGTTAGGGACTACAAACTAGTTACGAGTTTGGGTTTATTTCAAACAAATAAAATGAGAAGTATCATCTTGTTTTTACTCCAGCTTTTTTACGCTCTTAAGCGTCGTCCCTGAACCAAACGGACCATCTAAGTGTTTCTTGGTGAGCAAAAACGCCTTTTTTTAAATCCTTGACCAAAGATTTGACAACGCTCGCAGAAGACGTTCCCACATCGTTCTTGACTTTTTCGCCGAAACATACTGCGATTTCTTCCTGGCGATTTTAGACGATGCGCTTGATGCCAGTGCCATAAATCTGCTGTAAAATCGTTTTTTTTTTGCGTTGGGGAAAAAGTTCTGCTTATGTGTAAGTGCCGTTTGTCGTTCCGAAGCTCGTTTTTTCACATATCGTTCAAATCTACTGTCTGACTCTTCTGAAAACTTCTACCCTCGATATCAAGACTTGCTACTGCTACCTTAGTTTATTTGCAACTACTGCCGGAGCCGTAGAGCTGCTAAAATACTGTGATGAGTTGATTGGATTGTATTTTGAACACTGGGAATTTCGCAGGCCGCAATTGGCTGGATCCGAGTGAGGTTGTCTGTCATTGGCTGAGAGGGTAGATCAGTTGGTTAAATGGTTGATTTTTCTATCGTTGATATTGTTCTGTTTGATTTGCGATTCTTCCTGAACTCGGATGTCAGTGCAATTATCTGCAGAGGAAAACCTTCTTGTAATTCACAATGAATCTTGAAATCTCTCTCGTTTATTGCGTTATTTTCTATGGTTTGTGTGTGTGTGTGTGTGTGTGTGTGTGTGTGTGTGTGTGTGAATCTTGACTGCTCAGTGTACTTCGAATAATTTATGAAATGTTGTGCGTGGTTAGTGGATTTAAGGTCCATATTCTGTTTGGAAAAAGTTCAAGATGTGATTGTACTGCCACCTAGTGGGTGATCATTTTTACATCAGTGTTTTAGCATTGTAGGGATGCAAAAAAGAGACAAAAAGAAACAGAAAAGTCGAGATGGGTGTTATTTGAAACAATAAATGAACAACACATTCAAAACTCTGGATTTTTTTTTTGCATTTTTTTTATCCATTTAAGTAAAGTGAGATTGTTAATATGGCGAAC
This sequence comes from Paedocypris carbunculus, assembly GCA_028128575.1. Classification (NCBI taxonomy): domain Eukaryota; kingdom Metazoa; phylum Chordata; class Actinopteri; order Cypriniformes; genus Paedocypris; species Paedocypris carbunculus. The sequence goes on from SOMO01000127.1 coordinate 164,757, forward strand.
CATATTGTTTTTAACCCATCCCACATGTTTACATTTTTTTAATCCATTTGAATAAATCTACATAATGTACAAGCGCATAAAGAAAAACTATTTATTGCTATAAGAGCAAAAATCTATTATTTTGCCCCAGACATGTTCAAAATTAAGAAGGGTGTTATTTCAAAACAGAAAACGAACAATACATTTATGACTCTGAATTTTTTTTTTGCATTTTTATTTTTATTCGTTTAAGTACATTTACATAATGTACAAGCACATACAATAATATATTGTTAATTCAAGAGCAAAAATGTATCATTTTGCCACAGACATGCTACATTTAAGAAGAATATTTAAAAAAATTAATGAACAATACATTCAAGACTGGGTTTTTTTTTCTCCATTTAGTTTTTTCTATCCATTTGAATAAATCTACATAATGTACAAGCACATACAAAAAATAATTCATTGTTGATCCAAGAGCAAAAATCCATAATTTTGCTTCAGACATGTTCACATTTAAGAATTGAACAGGTTTTTTTTTTAATCAAACATTTTAATATTACAGTATTATAGTATTTTGACTCCTAGTATGTTTATTTCAGAGGAACATTAATAATGTTCATGGGTCTATATGACCCGGAGGTCTTTTATTATGCATATAAGCGTCCAAAACCAAAAAGTTCCCCAAAACTGTGTGTGTGTGTGTGTGTGTGTGTGTGTGAGACAGCGATGTATTGTGTCTCATTGTTACAAAGAAACAAACAGTATTGGATATGTCGGACTCTTTTTATCTTCCATTTTGCCATTAAGACAAGCAGGAGAAGTGGAATAAAAGATTTTTAACAGTATCTTTGTAACATAAACATGTAGCGTGGTGGTGTTACAAATATGTCAACTAAATCGTTATAATTTTTACATGATAATCACACCAAATAAGTCAAGCAGGAGAAGTTTCAAAGTGAAGTATTTTAAAAATATTTGTAAAGTTTGAAAATGTGTCAATTTGACCTGAACATAACAAGAGGATTAAACACACGCGTGCAGGTTTACTCACTGGTATTTAGACAGATGTTAAATTCTAATACCCGTCATGAACTTGAAAAGCATTGACATCTGGGTAAATCGCTGTGGTTTTGAGCAGACAACACAAATCTGCCCGCAATATCTAGCACCTGCTTCACACTTTATTCACATTGGAGACACTTTATCCAAAGAAACGTACAGAACAAGCAGCTTTGAACACCCTTCCGTAGTGGTGGTCCGGAACCTGTGACCTTTTGACCTTACATTGGACTCTCTACCACTAGGCCTGTGGTACTGATGTGAACTATTCCATCTTTAGAGTCCAATCATCCTCTGATTTTGTGGAAAAAAAAAGAAGTTTGATATCACAACAGAATAAAATAATGGTTGTCTAAAACAATCGCTCACCACTTTATTACAGCTTCGGCCGTCATTAAAATGTTGAAAACAGTGATTTTCAGCAGCAGGATTCGCAGAGTTTGAATACACAGTTGCTCTTTGTTTGACCGGACGTCTGGAAAAAAAAAAATAAGTACGAGCCAGGGTTCATTTTGACTTTTTAATTTAGTTTTAATTAGTCATCTTAATTTTTTTTGTTTTAATCTAATTTTAGTCGACTAATATACAGTATAGATTTAGTCAACGAAAATTGCTATATAGTGCTATATATTCTATATGTTTACTAAAGTTGCTATGTCCAAGAAATCTGAATACGTAGTTATTGACCTATGAACATAAGTCTATGAACATAAAATATATACAGTAATCCCTAGCTTTCACGTTTGTCAGGGTTATGGACCTGTCCGGTCACTAGATGCTGCCATTTCCCCATTTCTGTTGCTTGTTGTTGATTGTTTTCAGCTGTGTCTTGTTTCCAATGTGCTTTATATGTGCATCTTTTTGTGCCATGGTCTCCTTTGGGATTTCCTCCTTGTATGAAACTGGTAGGCTTACAACCATTATGTTTTTTTTTTCTTCGATTGATTTTTAGATTTTTCTGCATTTTTGGTTCACTTTTTTTTGTGCTTGTTTTTGTAATTTTTGTCCTTGCCTTCTTGACAACAGTGAAAGAAAAAAGAAGTTTTATCTGCAGATGGCGCTTCAGGTGTGTTGAATTATCCCACCCCGTCATCTAAATATAATTATCCCATTATCTCTATCCCTTTTCGCTTTTCCTGCCCAGCTGAAAGGCTCAGTGTCCTGATTTAGAGGGTTTGTTTTCCTAGCCACTGTCTCGATCTAGCTTGCTCTTCTGGTCATAGCCCATAACAACAATGGACAATGAACATTTTTCTTTTTTTAACTGACTCTTGAACAACTCCATGAACGGTTTGATGTTTTACCTTCCAGGATGCTGTGGTTCTCCTCGAAGCAACCAGCCAAACTCCACTCGTCCTCCATTGCTGGAATGAACAAACATGTCACTGTAAAAAGTAGTCACAGATAATAGAGTTTAAAAAAAAAAAAAAGGCTTTCGTGGAAATAAAAGCATCAACTCAACTCTATTTTTACTCGTGTGAAAGTACTGTTTTGATAACTACATGGAGTATGAAAGTACAAGTAATGACAAATAAAAAAATATATTTTTACAGTGGTATCCCGACTAATTAACAAAAAACCAGAGTAACGAAATGCATCTATCGCTAAAACGCTAAAATTTCGTCCCGAGTAGTGAAAAAAATTCGCCATACGCAACGAGCGCGTCATGGTCTTACGCAGCAGGCATGAATGAAAGCCTAGAAGTGTAAAAAACAGTTGTTTAATCCTCACGCACATAAAATAAACAAAAAACAACAACAAAAGCACTGGTTAGTTTCAAATGTATTATCTTCAAAATATAAAATGAGACTGTGTTCTACAATTCTGCACGGTCTTGCCAGTCAGCAGGAGTTTGAAGCAGTTTTAAAGTCACTAACAGTGGGTGTTACACTCTATATGGTCCGGGCGGAGGAACATTCTGATGACGTTTGTTCCGCGTCTGTGTGACGTCACTTCAAGATGCTGGTCACCATTCATGTGAGTTTGTCCGCTGTATTATTATATACTGTACCTTTATAAACAATTACCAATGGGCAATTTAAACAACCACTTTGTAACATGCTTTTATTATATTTATTTACAATAGTTTATCACTTGTAAAAAAAAAAAATGTTTGTCTGAATTTACGAACTCGTGGCATGGATTAGATGAATTCCATGTAAAATGCGGCTCAGCTAATGAAATTCCCGCCTAAAGAAACGGCCGTCGGCACGGATTAATTTCAATAGTCAGGGTACTGTACTTATTAAAATATTCTCCCGTATATAATTACTTTGAAAATTAATGCATTTTTTTTACAACGGCAACACATTAAAGAGATAAACAGACGCTACTAAGCCTTAACATTAAAATTGCTGTCATTTTAATATTTATTTGTACCGTATTTACGCGAAAATAAGCACCCCCTATTTTCAAATTTTCGAAACTTAAAAACTTGAAGGGTGCTTATAATCGCCGATTTCAAAAATGCGCGTATTTTAAGGCGCTCATTTTTCCATATTTCAAGTCCGGAGTGTAATAACGGCGCGAGTGCGGCGGGCTCAGCCATGACAGGCGTGCGCTGTACTAACAAGGAGCAATCAAAATGCGAAGGAAGAACACGAGCAGATCTTTCCGATGGCCAGTTAAAAACTTTTTATCTTGACGCGGCGAATTAAAAGAATCGTCCTTCCTAATACTTTTTATCCATTTAATTATTTTTTATCCAAAGTGAACGGTGCAAACGAGGAACATGCATAGATGTTTCAGGTGGCGTGTTTTAAACTTGTCTTGACACCTTCGAATAAAAGAAATGAAAGCGCGGATGAGGGGGCGTGACGTCACGTTTCAGGCGCACATGAGCATGATCATGTGCAACAAAAGCGATCGATTTATTAAACAAGTGATTTCGCGAGGCTGTGAAGCTCCGCAGACCAAACGGTTTCAAATAAGCCACAAACTCACCAGATCGACAGAATCCACTCAGTGAAAGCGCAGCTCTTCCTGTTCATAATGAAACTGTTGCACCATAATAATGAATGTTTTGTCCCCGTCTATATGCTTAATAACATAATCATTTGAACTAATATGGATTCCAAGAAAACGCACAAACCTGTTTTGATTTCGTTCGTATTTTTACTAACCTTTCCAACATTATATCAGTGACAAAGTATGATGAAAACCTAAGCCATCTACAGGCAACTACTAGTATAACTTCAATACATCGCAACGCAACGTAACCATCCAGTTGTTGTAAAACCGACGCAGATGGTCTTTAAACGGCTTGTTTATTGACACATCCAATGGTTGAACCATCTTTGTTAACCCTCCGGGTATGATGGCCAGATCGGTTTGAGTTAAAAGTACCGTAATAATAATGATAATAACAAAAAAATAATAATAATAATTTTGTAATTTTTTTTTTTATGATTGAAAAATCAGGGGGGTGCTTATATTCACGGGGTGCTTATATTCGCGTAAATACGGTATATGTGTATATAGTAATTTGCATATACACAAACACCGTGTATATATGCAAGTTACTACACAGTATTTATTCATTTTTACTCAACTTGGGCAACTATTTTTGGTCTTAAGTTTATTTATTTGTTTATTTTTTGTTTTTGTTTTTTCGTGTGTGTGTGTGTGTGCGCGCCTGCAATAAATACTTCTAAATATATACAATAAATATTTTTTCTGTATGCGCTTGTACATTATGTAGAATTATTTAAACAGAGTGTGTGTGTGTGTGAGCTCTGGAACGGGTAAAAGGGGATGAATAAAGAATTCCTGAACACGTGTTTCAGTGTGTAAAATATGACTACTACGGTTGTCTAATCTTGTGATCAATGATCTTTATTGTAGTGATGTCACAAAATGCACAACATAATTTAATCGCAGATGACGCATAAATGAAATTTTATGTTAAAAACAAATTACAATATGTGTTTATACGTCTCCAACCACAATCAAACTTACGTGACCTTTTTTTTGATCGATGACAAACCGGAAATAAAACTTTTTCATTTGCAAGGTACTCAAGTATAACTTGACCAAATTTCTCAAGTAACAAAGCATTATTACTTTGTTACTTGCAAGTATGCTGCCATTTTTTGATTGTTAAAACTGGTTTGATTACTACTTGAAGTATAAAAGTAAAAGTGCAAAGAAGATAAAAACGACATTTTACTGGTATTGGTTCTATATTGTTGTATTAAAATTCTTCCGTGTATAATTCTATTGGAAATAAATGCATTTTATTACAACGCAAACACATTAAAGAAGCATATGTGCCCTACTAAGCATTAACACGTGTTTCAGAATGTAAAAAATGATGACTAGTGTTGTAATGGTGATAAAGTCAGACTTCAGAATCTTGTAATATTGAATATTGAAGTGTAAAATATAAATTAATGTAAACTCAACAGAAAATAAACACTTGTTTAAATACTGTAATAAAGCATTTTTGACTAAAGATTGGAAACAATGGGTGAGCCAATCATAATTGAAAAAAAAAAAAAAACATTTTATTTCATTGAGGAATATGTGAGTAAGTGTATGTAATGTGTAATATGTAATGTGAGTGAGTGAGTGAGTGAGTGTGATTGTCAATATGGCCACTACGGACCATATCGAAATTGGTTCTCTGCATTTAACCCATCCAGTGAACTGCACATACTGTACACACAGTGAAGTGAACACTTGTATAATTGTGTGCAAAAAGTATGGCACATAGATAAGCTAGACAATTGATCCAGCTGAAAACGCTGATCACACATTTTAACTCAAGGAACAAAACAGCGATCAAATATTTATATCAAAAGGAGCAAAACACTGATCGCACATTCAAGGAACAAAATAAAGCTTAAAGTCATTTGAGAGTCGTTTGAGAGACTGCGAATACCGTATTTTCCGGACTATAAGCCGCTACTTTTTTCTTTTGTTTTGAACTACTACTACTTTTCTTTCGGCTTGTCCCTTTTCAGGGGTCGTCGCCACAGCGAATCATCCCTTTCCACCTCATTCTATCCTGAGTATCTTCAACCGTGACCCCAGCCAACCTCATGTCTTCTCTTACAACATCCATATATCTCCTCCTTGGTCGTCCTCTTGCCCTCTTCCCTGGCAGCTCCATCTCCAACATCCTTCTACCAATATATTCACTATCCCTCCTCTGCACATGTCCAAACCATCTCAGTCTGGCCTCTCTGACTTTGTTGCAAACACATGTAACGTGGGCTGTTCCTCTAATGTGCTCGTTCCTTATTCTGTCCAACCTCGTCACTCCTAAAGAGAACCTCAACATCATCATCTCTGCTGCCTCCATCTCTGCCTCCTGTCTCTTTCTCACTGCCACTGTCTCTAAGCCGTAGAGCATAGCTGGTCTCACCACTGTCTTGTACACCTTTCCTTTGAGTCTAGCTGACACTCTTCTGTCACACAACACTCCTGACACTTTCCTCCACCCGCTCCATCCTGCCTGCACTCGCCTCTTCACCTCTTTTCCACACTCCCCATCACACTGCACTGTTGATCCCAAGTACTTGAACTCCTGCACCTTCTTCACCTCCACCCCCTGTAACTTCACTCCTCCACCCTGCCCCCTCTCATTTATACACATGTATTCTGTCTTACTACGACTGACTTTCATGCCTCTTCTTTCCAGAGCAAACCTCCACCTCTCTAGCTCTTCCTCCACCTGCTCTCTACTCTCGCTGCAAATCACTATGTCATCTGCAAACATCATTGTCCAGGGAGATTTCTGTCTGACCTCATC
>SOMO01000127.1:189933-209281 GCA_028128575.1 Paedocypris carbunculus
ATAATGTAAATGTAATGTACATACAAATAAAATGGTCAGAATCTGTGAAAGGTGTTCACCAGTTGATTAGTTCTCCCAGAAGTTAATCCTCTTCACGATTCCTGTTGCACTGAACCTCAGTCCTGGAAAGTTTGTGTCCTCCCAAACTGCATCTACACCTCCAAACCCCCCAGCGCAGCCCCTAACTGCACATGTGACCAGTGGAGCACTCGAGAGACATTTGTGTAAGAGTTTAATAATTCAAAAACAGAAATTACAGTGCTTTCTTTTTTTCAATAAGTACCAAACGTGTTTGTGCCGAGCTCAGTTCAGCATTGTGTTAATCAACTGCAACATTAAAAACCATAACGTGTTTACATTGTTAATCCAGTACCAAATCAAGCCAGTAAAATTTGTTTGTCAGGCACGTGAGATAGAAACGTGGAGTCAGATGGGGCCGTCGCAGCCGTGCTGGTCGGTGGGCATCATCCTGCTCACATCAATGTTATCGCGGGAAAAGATCTCTTTGGCATGATAGAGCGTCTCTGCAGGGAGAATACGGCTGCGTGACAGGATCCAGGCGTAGTCCGCGTGGAACAGCCTAAGAACATCCGTGCAGGAATATACCAGAGCCACGCTGTTGTAATCGGTGGACAGGACCCAATGCGGTGCGTACGGTGTGACTGTGAGGAGACAAAGCGTGACCTTCAGCTTAATCACGGTGGACCTGCAACAGCTCTGTTCATCAGCTTCTCATTTAAGTAACCTGACTGAGTCTGTATGTTCCTTCAGCTGTTTCTTACTGTGATCTACAGAGACGCTAGCTTTAAAAAGATTTTACTTACAATAAGAGAAACTGACTCCGAGCTTGGCTGGATCCCTGACATTCTGGACCACTGCGGTTCCCTCAGCAGTCCTGACCTTTCCTTTGCTGTGAAATATAGCCAAAGAGGGTTAATGGCTTCATCAGTACCCTAGTCATGTTGTCTCCGGCATCAGAGGAACACTAATGAACACTCACTGTGTCCTAACGTGGAGAACCTGGATGGTTTTGTCCGGCCGGGTTACGTAATTGACTTCGATGCATTTGCCTTTCACAAACGGTGCTGGAAGCTTCTCAATCTCGTACCATTTCCCCAGGAACTTCAGCCAAACAAGTGCATTTTAGCTCTTGGAACGTCTTTCATCATTACATGCGGTGTGAGAAAGGCAAACCTTATTCAGGTCAAAGTTGGGCTGGACCATGGGGGTCGGACACGGACCCCAGCGGAGCGTCTGAGCGGAGACCAAGGGAAGCAGAACCAGCACCACCGCGGTTTTCATCCCTGCCGCCGCGACGAGGAAGGTCATTCGCTGCGTGTCTCACGTGTTTGTCTGGATCTGCTTTGTGTGGATCTGTCTGACCCAGATGGCAAGGGATGTTCTCAAATTGTCGTGTCGGACCAACTAACAGAAAATAACATCCAAGTGTTTGATCAGAGCACTGTGAAAAACTCACAAAGTTAAACAAAGTTCAAAGAGTAAAACAAAGGTCTGCTACTTTGGTAGTTTTGGTGAAAAACATTGGAAACAGGCGTTTTTTAATTCCTGCTGCACGAATCTCAGAAGCTTTCACTTCTTTAGACTTGAACTCGAATCTGAACCCATGAGTCAGTCGGTGAATTTACAAGGCATAATTCATTTATGCACCCATCTTCAATTCCTGTACCAACAAGTTCTTCTTTTGGATGTTTACATTTCATTTTTTGCCTTTTTTCCTGCTCTGTGAATGGTTGACAACAAATACAGAGTGTGTCCCTCTACTCTCCGTTACCCAGAAATGGAATAAGTGAATGGACTTTTTTCCAAGAACGATCAAGAAAGCTAGTAAACGATTTAGTAAAGCTACAAAAATGGCAATTGTTTTAAAGGAGAGCATTGTTACAGAGAAGACAATTATTTATGGATAGATTGATGATACGACACACGGCACAAGTCCAGAGAAAGGCGATAGTGCTTCTTACCTGTGAGAGACGGAGAGTTCCAGCAGAATGTCTGTCAAGAAGGACTGAGTCTGTTTAACAAAAGGCAGCTGATGTGGCGAGCAAACGTCACAAGAAATGTGTTATGCTCATAATCGACAAATGACAGGCACATGTCAGGCAAGTGAGCGTGTGTGTCACAATCTCTACCACAGCAACGTCACCCCTGTGTAATTGTGTAGTAACGATTTTATTAAATTAAACTATCAGAATGGATCGGAAATGTCACTTGAAATCCTACATATGAATTGCAAGAGAAATTATTTAAATCTACAAGAAAGGCTTTTTTGGGTTCTGGACTATCAGAACATGTTTTAAACAAGATGTGAAGTTGATCAATATTAGTTAAAGTTGATGATCTGATGAGTTTTTAAGTGATTTAAAACGATGGCAATCGACTAGACGTAGTCGTTTTCACCGGTTCGTCGACACACATTCACAGATTTTGACTGCCTGCCTGAAGGGGCGCTGTAGCACAAAATGCATTTTCTCTTTCTCAGTAATACTAATAACTATTGTATTGCGGTACACAACGAGAGGGTAAACTACGGCTCGTTTAAAATTCTAATCAAAGTATTTGTTTAAGTATTCTGTTTCGTGGATATACAGGTCACGGTTTGCTCTTTACATTCATTTGAAATGCATAATAACAATTCAATTTACGGGCCTTTAATTTAGTTACACAGCCCCTAACAACAGAATATGTTAGTCGTTTTACGCGTGTTATTCGTTGTGTTTAGCGCCATGGTTACACGATAACTTAGGGTTTCCTTTTAACCACCGGAAATATTCAATACGGAAGTACGTCATCGACCAAATCCACTCGAAGACCTCGAAAATGGCCGTCAAAGCAAAGAGAATTTAATCAACCGTGGACATAATCTTCGATATATTTGGGTACAAATGTGATATTTATTTTTTTATGATTTATGAAATTATTTGCGTCCTTTTCGCTGGGCTCAGGGCAGAGTTCGGAGCGTTTAGAGCTAAGATTTCAATCGCGACTCGCGCTCCACCGGATCGAGCTTTTCGAAATAAGAGCCCTTTGTTTTGCATGTCAAAATTACAAACACCCCACTTTCACTGAGTCTGAGATGACCGCGTGGTGTGTTTTATTTCATGTGTAGTTATCGAAAAAAAATCGGAACAATTATTTTTGACTGGTGCTTTAACAACGGCCGTTAGCTTTAATGCTCGTTACCTACTCAAACTTTTGAGGCGGGAACTTTTATTTTCTTTATCAGATGGAGGCTGAACATTTGCTCCGGTTCTGTAGAGATGGCGACGCTTATCGGTTTGCGGCTGTGTGCTTGCTTTATTCTAATTTGCACGTTTGTTTCATTTAAACAGGTTTCGTTAAAGCTGTTATTAATTCAGTTGGGTAAGTAGTTTTTATTGTGCTGTGCTCTTGTTTGTTATTGTGCTGTTAGAATTCCTGAGAAAAGGCTGAGAAATTTAAAAAATAAATATACATTTATATATATTATATCCTTTACAAATGGGCACGTCAACACAATGACGGGACATGTTCTGCCAGTCTGCTGCTCTGTTCATCAGAAAGTCGTTTTCAACTCACTCAAAAGTCACCACATTACTAATCTATCACAAAATAATGAAGCTTAACTAGTGGTTTGATTGTCACTTCAGATATACTGTTGTCTGAATGAATACTAAGCATTTCTTATTAACTATAAAGACATCCTGTTTCATAATACACTTATTACAGTCAAGGCTGTTTTCTTCCGTTAAATCGGTTGTTTGAGTGTTTTGACTGAACAGATTTCTGGACCTGCAGGTTGGGAGCGTTCGTCATGCCACACATCACGCACAGCGAGTTCCTCCTGGAGCAGCTGAAGCGGCAGCGCGAGCGAAGCTTCTTGTGCGATTGCACCGTGGCCATAGGACAAGTGCAGTACAAGGCACATCACAATGTCCTGGCTGCCTTCAGCGAATACTTCTCCACGCAGTGCATAGACGTCGGTGGAGAAGACGCCACTATCACTCTGGATCCGGAGTGGGTTGATGCCTCTGTGTTTGAGCGACTGCTGACGTACATTTACACGGGTGACTTGAGTATGGACCGGTGAGTTCCTCCGTTTCCTTCAAAGCGTTGAATGTCCTTTTCTTTATCAAGGTCAATTATGGATTAATTTTAATCAAATGAAATTCATAACAGTATGAATTTGTTTCCAGTATTGTTTGTGTTTTTGTCAGTCAAAAACAAACAATAATTAAAGCAGATTTAGGCTTATTAGAGATATATTTGTTTTCTCTATTACCATTTTACTCCTACTTATACAATTTCTGTCCTCAGGGAGGACATAGACAGTGTTCAGAAAGCGGCTTCATTCCTGGGAATGCCTGAGGTTGTGGCTCGCTGTGCCTTAAGTCAAGAGGAAGTGAAATCTGAAGCTTCATCAATGAGACAACATGAGTATGTTGACCCACGCTCTCCGCTGAGCCCGGATGAGTATGAGCCCCTGGAGCCCATTTCTGAGGTGGAGGAGCGGGAGTGGATGAAGGAAAAGATGGCTAAACATTCCGGCGCTCAGGACGATCTGGGCTCCACAGATGAAGCCCAGTCATGTAGTGAAAACACCCCGCAGAGAGTTGGACAGAGGTCCAGAAAACCCAAAACACGGCTTTATGAGGAGGATGACAACGAGACAGACAATGTGCACAGTGCACAGAGAGGAAGAGGAAGAGGTCGAGGAAGGCCCAGGGGTCGTCCAAGGCTGAGACCATTGACTTCTGATTGCCCTGAAAGCTCACTGGCACAGCAGACCAAGAGTCCAAATAGCGGTGTGGTGGGGAGAGGCACCGTAAGGCCGAGAGGGCGTCCACGGATCAGGCCATTATCCACCGACAGAGCCGATTCATCAAACGCTGAAGACGGAATGTCAGAAAGTCCTCGAAAATCTGGGCATCCCGTGGCCAGAGCTCTCGCTGACGCTGTGGATGAAGACATCAGAGAAGCGAAACAGGGAGACCCACAAGATGTGGAAATGTTAGCAGAAGATGGGGAAAGAACAGTGGATGAGGAGGAGGAAGAGATTGCAGGCCAGACCAAGACTGACGCAGAGGTCCCTGAGGAAGCGGTCTTGGCTAAACGTAGCAGAGGTAGACCGCGGTCCAAAGTGCCGCTCACAGAGAAACAACCTACAAACACTGAATTGGCAATAGCAGATGCCGAAGACACCTCAGAGAAGGACACAGCAATGGAGAAGGACACGGTTGGCCGTAAAAGAGGAAGACCACGGTTAAAGCCGCTTTCCTTAGAGGAGAATGTGGCAGATGAGAAGCCCAATGAAGAAGGCTCACCGGAGGATTCAGCCGACTCTAGTGTGGCCCAGACCATTCGTTCCAGCACCAGGAAGAGATGTTTGAGCAGGAAGCTGAAAGAAAGTCAGGCCACTAATGAGGAGGGAGAAGATGAGGATGATGATGATGAAGATGAAGAGGATGAAGAAGACGAGGGAGATGACATTGACAATGACAACTTCATTAATGACAATGAGGACTGGGCTGGAACAGAGGAAGTGAAACCCTTTCAGGACAAACACAAGCCCATCTGTAACATCTGTGGGAATCTCTTCTCCGAGATGAGCAGCCTGCGCAGACACATGCGCATACACAAGGGCGTGAAGCCCTACCAGTGCCAGCTCTGCACCCGATCCTTCAGGCAGGGCAACCAGCTGAAGACTCACATGCGCGTTCACACAGGTAAGGCTCCGCAGTGCTCACGAGCAGATGCAGCAGGAACCAGGGTTCTTTTGTGCCGTTTACAGGAGAAAAGCCCTTCTGCTGCAAGTCCTGTGACGCCCGCTTCGCTCAGAAGTGCCAGCTAGTGTACCACTGCCGCATGCACCATGGCGAAGAGAAGCCGCACAAGTGTGAATTCTGCGGTTCCGCTTTTGCCACTTCCAGCAATCTGAAGATTCACATACGGTGCGTTGTATCGTTTATAAAGTGTTACGTAATGTTGATCTAAAAAGCGTGAATGATTTACCTTTTAATTTGACTGTATTTTTCATTGTTAACAATTTTGTTTTAAATGATAAAATAGTGTTTTCAATTATTTGTATGTTTCTGTTTACGTTTGTGTGTGTTTTTTTTTTTTTGTCTGTATGTGTTGTTGCCTGTCTTGACGTGTGCGTGTGTGTTCTGCGGGTACAGGAAGCACAGCGGTGAGAAGCCGTATGAGTGTGCGGAGTGCGGGAAGCGCTTCACTCAGGCCAGCACTCTGATGTACCACAAGCGCCGCCACACTGGGGAGAAGCCGTACATCTGTGACACCTGCGGCATGTCCTTCGCCGTGTCTAGCTCCCTCATCGCACACACTCGGAAACACACGGGTGGGTGTCTGACCTGTCTGCGCCGCCGCCGCTCCATCGCCTGACCTCTCGCTCTCTCCTCAGGGGTCACACCATACATTTGTCTGGACTGTGGTAAACCCTGCTTGAGCTCCGGCGAACTGCGGAAGCACATGGATATCCACAACGGTGCGACCTCACGCTCATCATGCTAAGATTTCATCACTCTAGATTTCACATTTAGACCCTGCACATTTACCATCTCAGCGGTCAATTTTTTTTGTCTTTTTTGCTTTTGTAATTATTTTTTTTAAATATGAACACGTGTTTTATTCTTGTCTGGACAGGTTCGAGGAAAGTGAAGTGTGACTTATGTGGAAACACGTTTTCTGACATCTATAGTTTGAAAAAGCATAGCATTGTGAAGCACAATGGTAAGGTTTCTACTCTTCTCGCCATCTTTGTCTCTATCCACTTAGCGATTTTATCTCTTCATATCTTACAATCTGTATCTCTTTGTAACTTTTTTGAGAGAATAGAGATAAGATTGTTCTCCATGTCAATTCCCTCCATCACATTATCTCTATATTTTAATTTCTCCGTTTTTTTTCTACAACTTTTTTTTTCTATTTACTCTTCATCATTTTGTATCTCTGCTCTCTCTTACCCACTTTTCTCTTTGTCTCTCTATTTTTCTTCATCTGTTTTTTATTTTTTCTCTCTTCTCGCTTAATTTCTTTGTCTTCTGTGTTTCTACATGAATCTAATGTGTTCACCTGTTAAAACTTTCAGCTCTTCCAGAAAACGAGCAAGTTGTAGTGAAAACCGCTGGCTCTTCGTGTCCTCTCAACATCCCCATCGACCACCAGGGCCTGATCGCCCGTGTCCGCTCTGCCCTCATTGATTCCCAGGACCAGGAGATCCAGATGGAGCCTTCGCTGCCCATTCTGCCCCCAGAAGCCTCTCTGATCATCCAGCAGGCTGCCGAACCTCAGATGATCATCCAACACGCCGAGGGCCTGGACCCCTCTATGATCTTCCAGCATGCAGACTCCACAGAGGCTCCGGTTCTGATCCAGCACGGAGAGTCCGGCGAGCAGGTCAGCTACGTGGTAGAACAGTACGAGATCCCAGCCACCGCCGAGATGGAGCACACACAGATTGTCATCGTCCAGACCATTGACTGAGACTTTGGCCATTTTAAGTTTTGTTCTCTGAAAACTGATGAACTAATGCAGCAGGAGCCATGAATGAACAATTCAGGTTTTGCGCTTTGCCCCATTTTGTTCCTCCTTGTTTGATTTGGTTTCAGGGCAGGGTTGTGATCCAGGCTGAACTTGGTTTAGCTGTAATATAATAACCTGTTCTATTTAATTAAGAAGAGTGCGTGTCTGTGAGGTGTTCTCTGATGTCCCGACCTTTAGACATGTAAATACAGCGGATGTGACAAACCATGTCTGGACAGTTTCAAATCCTCTATTAAACTTTTATAAGAAATCATCTCTCACTTTGCATTGGTTTTTAATTGCCCAACTGTGAATATTCTTAATTTTCACTTCATTAAGTGTTTGACGCTGGTGCTAAATTCGTTTATTGTAATTGTATAATTACAATTTATATCCTTGTTTTTTATATATAAAAAACAATAGTTCGTCATAAGGAGTGACGTCCGACGTCCTGCAGGTGTCGCTGCTGTGCAGTCGCGGTCAAGAGTTAACGCTTAGAAGTTGTTGCCCGGGAAACGCAGAACATTGAACATGGAGGATTTGAAGGGTCGCTACCTGTCCGTGTGCGCCAAAGGTCAACAAATCCCGAAAACGCACCTGCTCGAAGCGCTGGAAGAAAATCTGGACAGGTGAGTGTCTGCAGAATGAAGCGAGGGACGCGTCTCGTGAGTTTTAAGGTGTCAATCATGTTGTTCTCGTTGAGTAACGGTGTGCTCCGACTGACCGGAAACGATCTGAAGGGGGAAGAGAGATTGACCGACGTTGACCTGCGGCTCCTGACAGAGATACTGCGCGGAAATCAGACAGTCAAAGGTCAACTACTTCGTTTCATGGCTCCATTAACTTGTTTAAAAAAAACACTTGCGTTGTCTTTCCAAGGCGTCGGTCTGTTTTATGCTTTTTCGCCTGGGAATAATGATGTTTTTGGCCATCTTTCGTTTGTTTGTCTGTCTGTCTTCATGTATCATCTGTCTCTCTGTGTGTGCCATTCATCTTCTCTCTGTCTCTGTTGTTCATCTCTGTATGCCATTCTGTCTCTATATCATCTTCCTGTCTGTCTGTCTCTTTCTTTCCTATACTGACCTGAAGTGTGGTACTCTGGACCCGCACAGGTTTGGACCTCAGGTACAACACTCTGACTGATGAAGGAGCGGCATGTGTCTCTCAACTTGTGCAGGCGAGTCTCTTCAGCATCGCAAACACAGAGGAGTCGCTGTTTCACAGCAGCGTTTGTTCATGCAGGGCGCAGAGACCCTTCAGTCGCTGGACCTGATGGGGAATAACATCAAGGCCAAGGGAGCCGAAGTCATAGCAGAGGGCTTGAAGGTAACCAAGGTCTAATCTCAACCATAGCCCTTCACCTAGAGCTGTACAGCGCCGTCACGACAACTCAGAACTTTTTATAGCACAACAAAAGTGTGAAGAGACTAAGGATGGCTGGGAATAAGATCGGAAATCACGGAGCCAAGTGCATCGCCAATCTGCTGCGGGTCAATGGCACTCTGGAGGAAGTGGACGTGTCAGACTGCGACCTGGTAAATTTACTCTGGAGAGAGATAGTCTGGAGGGAAAACCTGGCTTTGTGTTCCAGACCTCTCAGAACGTGATGGATTTTGCTCTGGTGCTGAGGAACAACGAGGGGGTCCGCGCAGTGAACATCAGCCGGCCGCTGCTCTTTAGCCTACAGGTCATTCACAGTCTCTCTGGTCATGCAGTTTTCCTCTCATCAACATGATCTCAGCAGTATGAAGCTGTGAAACCCTGGAGAAACTGATTTACAAGTTCACACATGACAGTAATCTAGATTTACAGTTCAGTCCTGATATTTTAGTTTATTTAAAAGAAAGGCTCACTGACTAGTAATTAAGCCTAAAATGAAAGTTTTTTTGGTGAATGAAACGATGTTTCAGCTGTTCGCCTGTGTTGTGACCTGCAGGAGGAGACGACAGTCCACATGGCGCAGATGCTGCAGGTCAACAAGACGCTGGTGGAGCTGCACGTGGCCAAACATGGCATGACTGACACCGGCATGGAGAGACTGTGTGAGGCGCTCAAGTCCAACTTCTCGCTCCGATACCTGGACCTGCGCTGGTATCTTTATCATCCTCGTCCTCACACTCCTCGGCCCTGAAACGGCCCCCAGCTTCTGCTCTTCTTTCCACAGCAACAAAATCACACGTGACGGTGCCAAATGTTTGGCAAATGTTTTGAAGAAGAACGGCTCATTGGAGATTCTAGATCTTTCTTTCAACCGCATCGAAGACGATGGTGCTGTGTTTCTGAGTGAAGCCATGAAGCTTTCTCGCAGCAAAATCAAAGCGTCAGCTTGCTTACCTTCACCTTGCATGCTCAGTCGCGGTCGGATATTTATCAGGTCTTGTGTTTTCACTCAGATTGGCCATTTGCAGCAACGGCATCGGGAAGACTGGCCTTCTGAGTGTGTGCGGGGTGATGAGAGTGAACCTGCGCCTCACACACGTGTACATCTGGGGGAACAGGCTGGATGAGGCCGTGTGTGTGGTGAGGTTCTTGTCACAAGTGTTAATGTTGATGATGATGGTGGCTGAGGAATGGCTGTGCTTTATCATCAGGCTTTCTCACAGCTGATTGGCTGCGGGCGACTCCCGGAGCGTCACACCGATATTCTGCCCTACGAGGTCGACGGCCGCATTTTCTTGGCAGAAACGCCTCATGGTTTAAACAGAAACTACTATGGGACGTGCAGAAACCCGAACAACAGAGAGTCCAGCAACTCTGCAATGGTCCTGATGGCCTCAGAGAAGTCGCCTCATTACATGACTTGAGGCTTGTCTCAGTGTGGTCTGGTTGGCCAATCATCTTGTTTTCCGATTGACCAATCACAGTGCTGCTCCATATTTTGCTTTGTTTAAGCAATCTTTTTTTGGATTCATAGGATTCATAAAGGTATTTGTATGGGATTAGCTGGAGCAGCGAATGATGGAAATAAGCTAAGATTCAGAAAGACTAGTACTGGGGCCACTTGAGGCAGAGGCTCAATTGACACTGGGCCGCATCAGGTTTTCCCCAAAACAAAAATCCCAATGTTCTTAAATCTCTTTTTTTTTTTTTAACACAAAAAGGATGGGAAAATTAATAAACTATGGTAATTAAGAATTAATAAGAAAATCAATAAATCTGTAATAAATGCAATAGTAGCACTAATGAAAAATATAATAATTATTATATTTTAACAATATTATTATTATTATAAGATTTCTGTAGCTAGTTACGCTGTTTAGTCATCTATATCTGATGTCTGAAATGCGCTTGGATGTGTTGGTAGAAAGTTTGAGGTTGCTAAACAGACCTGTCTTTTCTGGACTGACTTGACTTAGCCTGTGTCATACAGAATGGCTTTCTTGCTTCATCTCACTAACTTCTGCATCATTCTTTTTGGTGTCTTTCTTGAAGAAATTAAGAGGTTGAAATGACATGAAAAGTTTCAAATAGTTTTCTTTGAGCTCCACATCCTTTTCTGTGCAAATAAGACATGTTTGGGGGCCCAGTTGCACCCACTTTTAACACACACACACACACACCCAATCCCTGTAGCCCTGAAGTTTAAATCAAGCGTTGAACATCTCCTTTTTTACTTTGAACAGCGGTTTGCATAGAGAAAGTCATTTATGCCACTTTTTCTTGTATTTGCAGCAGGTAGCGGACTTCTCTTTTTGGAGTTCATGTGATGTTCATGTCTTTATTGATGACATGAAACATCGTGGTTTTTGTAACACTTTTGTAATGCTCACTGAGCAGTGCCCATATACCATATATAATGCTAGGTTCTCCACACACAACACTGTAAAGTGCCGTACATATAAAATTCTCGGGCCGCATTTTATTAATCTTTAATATTAAGGTGGTGCCAAAAATGTTGTCCTGCAGGCCACAATTGGAACGGGAGTTTGATACTGCTACTTTAGTAGACTGTAGGGAAAATATCAGAATCCCCAAAATCTACAAGCTCTTAATGGAGCTCACAGTCATCATGTACTGACTGTGGCTGGAACATTCAGAAAAATCAGCTCAGAATATCAAAGGAGATATGGCAAAATTGTGCCAAACACAGACAACCAAAGAAGAACATTAGAATCGGGGAGACTGCGTCACTTGGTTCTGAAAACAGGAACTCCCACCCCATTGTCCTACACCGGAATCATCCGAGCTCTGATCAATGAGCAGAGCCACCCAGGAAATAAATTGTTGAAATTCGAGGTGAAGTGAGAAGACGAACTTCTGACTTCAAGCCTGCTCCCGAATCTCACCTGCTCCGAAACATATTTACTGTTTAAAATACTGAGACCTTTTTACACGGGAGAAACCATGAAATGTTTTTACACAGGCCTCCATCCACAATTTTACGAGTTCTTATCAAAAGCGAAATGTTTAAAAAAACATTTTACAGTTTTTCTCAAATGCTCCCTGCATGTTACCCAATGTCTACACACGACACCTGTTTCTAAAGCTACATAAACACAACTATACCTTCTCACTTCTAAACTCAAACCTTCGCACCAAAAGAGCAGCTCGAAGCTTTCAAAAATGTAAACACAATTCACATCATTGCACACTACAGTAAAACAACTGAAAACACAATTCTCGGTTGATGAGGCGATTCCTTGATTCATAACCGCCAATGCATATTTGTAGAAATCTTGCAGTAATGGAAAGTTAGAAATCTTGGATTTTTGCAGAGGATTAGGCATTTCGATTTTTGAGTTTGACATGAGGAGTATGTATATATAGAAAATACTGCATGTACACTACTGTAACAACTCAATGCAAAAACAGAATTTATGTGCACAACAGTACTCTTGAAAACATGATCAGGGTGTGAAGTCCTTTTCTTTACGTTATTCACATCCCCTCATCCACATCGCAGGCTATTGTTTCTTGCCGGTGGGAATGCCTGGAATGGCGAATCCATATGTGGAAGGCCTCCACTGGGATCTCATCACTAGCCAGCTCCATTGCCTTTAGGAGGTTCTCTCTAGTGTATGGTTATTGGTATGGTAATATTCTCTGTGAAAATGTGAAAGTGTACAGAAATTGTGAAAGTGTACTGTTGTCAGAACAACAGTCAATCAGGTAGTATAGTATTGTCCAGAAGTAACGTTGACCACTGAGCCTCAGCAATTACTTTGCTTTGTCTCTGATCTCCCGGAGTCTGATGAGGTTGTTCTCACAAACTATATCCACAATGAGGGTTTCTTGTGCCGCTGTAAATATGGCAACCCGCCCACCTCTATGTGCCATTCTTTCAACTACAGTAACAACTGATTTGAAACCAAGGGGCTACTTTCACTTGCAAAACTGTAATGTGACAAACAAAGCAATAAAGCACAATACCTTTTGTGTTGTGTCTGAATACCCTGATAATGCTGGCCACAGTGAACCTACTCAGGTTCAGCCATTGTCATGCCATGGACAATGACATGGTCAGTGTTGCTCGCATCTCGTCTATAATGGCGGTGCAAGGTTCTTCCTCTTGGACCTTCTCCTCTCTCTTGTTGGCCTCCTTCTGTTACTTGTTGGCCTGCACTTCTTCTTCCATGACCAGCTCTTCTCTCTCCTGTGACTCAAATTTCTCTTCATCCTTCATCCATTGTTGTTGTTTGGAATCTTCAGCAAACTTTGCACTCTGAACTTGCTTTTATACATGTAGTCACAGCATTAGCAACAAGTGTCTTCAATTTTGAGTTGTTGTGTGTAGTGAATGACGCCAGGTATGTTCATTGTGTTCAAATATGGCTGTCTGTCAAGCATTTTGCATCACATGAGCTTTCATTTGAGAATATGAGTTCTTTTGCAACTTATGTTTTAGCAAGGACAAATGTGTTACGAACAGAAACAGAAAATTGTGTTTTGTGAATTGTGTCTTCATGTGAAATGTGTTTATGGTATTGGAGAATGATGGTTAGATTTGGTAAATGTGTTTAGATGACTGGTCATTTGGTTTAGGGGATTGGCTTTTGTGTTTTAGCATTTGAGAAAAACTGTAACATTGTGAATAATTTTGACATTGGGTTTTTATTCGTCGATTAATAATATTGGTAATATTACAGTTTTTAATAATATTTAGTTATAGAGTGCACTGCAGATAGGTCAGTAATGTATATGATTTTCATCACTTTTTAACCATGTATTTGCTTGACGTACAAGTGTCTTGAGTTCGGCTTTAGCCTCCATGCGTAGTTGTTTTTTGTTTGATTCACACCTCGTCCTGTCGTGTAAATGTCAGGCGAGCGTGAAGTGTTTGTAACTAACACTTAGTCTCTCGTGCTTTTCTCACAACAGAACTTGACCTTCACAATTTTTCATTTGAATAAATAGAATAAACACCAAAACATAGCTTCAAACTTTATTGAAGAAACCAAAGCACTTTCCTCTAGAATGAATCTTGTTTTCAGTGGTAATAGGTTTTTCATTATTTATGTAAATTCACGTGTTTCCCAAAGAGATTTTTTTACCAAACACCTGGAGATACTGGAGACTGAAACATTTGAATTGAAGCATTGGTTAGTAAAGGAAGACTTTATTTGGACTATTTCTGAAGCGTGATGTGTTTTCTGCTCTGTGCTTGTCTCTTTAACGGGTGGTCGGCCCATCACATTCCAGGACGATGTTTCTCTGTTGGAGAAGCTTCTCCAGCGCCTGTCGCTGGGCTGCACTGATGTTCCAGCTCTGCAGAGACAGTCTTCTGAGCGAGGAGAGAAGTGGAAGAGCCTCCAGAAAAGAGGGGAACCAGGGGGATGCACACAGGGACGAGGAAGGCCGCAGACTGATGTCTAGTTCCTCCAAGGCCTTCAGACACAAGGCCTTCCCAAAGAGAGATGTCCAAGCACCATCTCCGACCTCGGCATTATAGGACAGATCCAGCAGCTTCAACCGGTTCAGAGCTCCACGCTGGGCTGCAGCCTCTGTGAGATCAACACGATACTTTACCACATATCATAATGGAGATGAGGCCATTCATAAGCAACCCACCTATCTGTAGAATGTCCTCGGTGGTCAGACCACAGCTACTGAGTCTGAGTTCCTGCAGACAGCTGTTTGACTGCAGCGGCTCCAGGAGTGTCTGCAGGTTATGTCTCACGCTCTTGTTCCACGACAGGTTCAGACTCTGGAGCTGTGAGAGTGAAGGCACGGCCGAGGCTGTGGAGATCCAGAGCAAATAAGCGTGAAAACTGACAAAGATTCCGAGTCCTTACCGAGGGCACGGCAGGTGGAGGAGCTCAGGGCGCAATTGTTCAGTGGAAGACGGGTGAGCTGAGACACAGGGAGTGTTTGCAGGAAACTCGGGAGTGTCGCTCCAACACTTTTATTAGAAGACAGGTCCAGCTCTCTCAGCTCCTTCAGAGAAGAACACGCTCGAGCTAGAGGACCATACAAACAGACAGAACATAACATCAGTTCTGCTCTTTCCTGCTGGTGTATCTTACTGATGTGCAGGGGCGCCGCTAGCAATTTCGGGCCCCATGAAAATATTATGTGATGGGCCCTATACCTGGTCGCTGGGGGCCCCAAAAGGACCGCGGGCCCCCAGAATTGTCCTAACCTTCCCCCCCTTATCGGCGCCCCACCTCCTTTGTGTCACTCGAGGAGTCCTTCACGTGTTGTTTAGATGTTCAGTGGTGTGTGTGTTCTTCATCATCGTGTCGATGGTTCCGACTAACCTAACGCCAGCAGATCTTCCTCGGTGAGTCGGCAGCGGTGAAAGTCGAGAATGTGGAGGTGTGTGAGGTAGCAGACGTGTGTGTCCAGCGAGACTAGACCTCCGCTCACATCCTGGTTGCAGGACAGGTCTAACTGCTCCAGTGCTGGGACCAGGCTGAAGGCCAGACCTGTTCACAATCACGGTAAAGCCTGTTCTGTTGTGTGTGTGCTGATTGCTGTCATACCCAGGACCCGGAGTCCGTCCCTACACAGTCCACACGTGCTGAGCTTCAAGATCTTCAGTCGTATAGAACCAAAAGATGAGGTGAGCTTCTCCATTCCATTCAGTGAGAGCTGGTTACAGGACAGATCTAGCTCCTCCAAACACCGCAACACAGAGAGCGCTTCGCCTGTCAGGAAGATTTCACAGCAGACTTCCTTCGTCATTTAGGTCCCCCGTGATCTACTGACTACTCTGATCACACAACCTCATACTGCAATTTACCTGAATGATTTTTCCATCCAGCATAATGTCATTATTAACTAATTATTTTTAATACCAATATTTATTTTTTGAGAACTACTATTTTACATGACAGCGGCTGAAGATGTTGCTCTCGTCAGGAATTAATTGCAATTTACATTTTGACAAGTGATTTCTGCAGATGAAATACAGGCAATATTAAAATTTCAAATTCGAGTTCATAATTTGTTGGAATTTTGATGTTTTGGGATTTTTTTGTGACCACAGACATATATTGTTAGTCTAACATATGGAATATGTGATGACCAACCCGCAAACTTTGGAAAATTACCACCACAAAATCCGTCATCATTTGCCTTAAAAATCCTAAAAGAAATTGAGATTCTGAAGGGACTCTTTCATGGCACCCGATCTTACTCAGAGCTGTGATGTCTGCTTCAGAGAGTCGGCAGTCGACCAGTCTGAGATCTTTTATTGTGGCTTCAGGATGGAGGCTTTTCGTGAAGAATCTGAAATTTCCCGCCCCAACTCCGATGTTCCAGGACAGATCCAGCTCCTCCATTTCAAGCAAACAATGAAGGGCTTCACCTGGACATCACCAATGTGATCACTGATCCCAGCACAGTCACGCAGATAATCCTACCAAGAGCAGCGAGGTCTTCTCCTGTCAGTCTGCAGCTGCGCAGCTTCAGGACTCTGATCTTTGCTACCAGTTGCAAATGCACCGTAAGAGCCTTCAGGGAACCTCCGACCAGATCATTCCAGGACAGATCCATCACCTCTAGCCGAGCCATGTACGGCAGAAGAGTAGCTGAGGTTCGTAAAAAAACAGCGATGAGGTTCAGACTCACACAACAGCAAACACTTACAACACGCACCTAGTTCCACCACATCGGTGGCTGTCAGGTCACAGTGGCTCAGGTTCAAACTCTGGCTGTGAGGCGTTTTCCCAAGCTTCTGAAGAAACTGCTTCACCCGACCCCAGCCCAACGCCTGCTCGGCATCTGTAGCGCTGCTGTCTGTCGCAGACTGTTAGACTGTATTTTACCGTGACGTGTAAATGTGTGCAGAGCATACCTTTCCCCAGCTGACTGTTCTCTTTCCCTAAACTGCTGTCAGATTCTCCTGGTTTCCTGTCGCTGGCCTCTGCTGGACGGAAGAAGCGACCCACAGATGCTTTCTTTCTCTCGGTCAAAGATCTTTTCCTTCTCAGCTGGTTCATGATCAGATCCAGAGGAGATCGTTTTTGAACATTCTCCTTCGTTTTTACTGCCTCTGCAGTAGGAACACACACACAAAGTGTAAATTATAATACATATACACTTTACTGTGTGGACACAGCCTCACATAAAATTAGAATAGCATTTATACACACACACACACACACACACACACACACACACACTGTAATGCATATAAAAATGCTTCAAATCGGAATGAGTTGGATTCTGCAACGTACCTGTTGAATCCATCATTTTTTTGTTTTCCAAACTTGAGGTGAAACTGCATGTATAAAATAATTAAAACATAATTTTGAATATGTAGCTAAAATCTAAAATTACACACACATTATATATAGTGTTACATTTGAAGAATACTCCAGCCGTGTATTCAATCCATCTCACGTAAACGTCCCGGAACCCGGAAGTGAGTCGGAACTTTATCGGTAAACATGAGGCGTCACGCGCTTCCCACGAGCGCCAGTCACGAAAGAGGCTTCGGTCATTTATTGACTTGAAATACGACCACACTCATAAAAGTTGCTAACCAGTCGACCATGAAAGATTAACCTGACGCCGGACAGAGACAACAGCTGGAATAAAGAAACAGATTCTCTTGAACACAGTAGATTTTTATTGTCTTTCATTAGTAAGTGAGAGCCGTCGGCACACGGACTCCCGGCGGAGGTAGAGCTAACAGAATATCATGTACGTGATTCGGGGCCTTCAGCAGAACAATCTAGCAGCAGTGCAGGGGAGTCATATCGCCGTACATCTCTGTGAGGTAGTAGCTTTAGAACCCTCCTTTAAAAACGAAACCCTAATTGTCGTTTACAGTAGGTCTTTTCCCTCCTCCACGCTTATAACCCACGCCTTTAAATCTGCAAACGAAAGATACCTGTGGCCAGATGATGATGTTTCACAGAGGCGGAAAGGTTCTCTACAGAAACATCAGGGTGAAGCTCACAAACCTGTTACGTCATTGTGTGAACCGTACACATGCAGTTTACTGTAAATACTCAACATTCACACCTGCAGTTAACTACTACATAGAGTATAAAATGATATAAAGAACGTTACGTGTGTGGATTCAGATTGTGTCTACAACATATATTTCAGCTATTGTCTTTTTCTTCAGTAGACGTCACACGGCTGATTGTACGTTTGCGGATTGTACGTTTCTCTTGAAATGAAGCTGAGGGCTCGTTCTAGAAGCTTGGGTCCGTTATCTGCGTGTCAGACACGCTCTCCTTCATCTCCTGCTTCAGCTCAGAGATGGTTCTTTCCAGTCTCTCTCTGGCGTCCCGTTCCCTCCTCAGCTCCTCCTGCAGCTCCTCGCGGTCTTCCTCTGCACGGTCCAGCCTCTTTCTCAGCTCTGATAACTAAGCAGCACAGGACGCCCACGGTGAGAAGATCTGAAGGTGTGTGGCTGTTTGTTTGTTTGTGTGTGAGATTGGTCAGACCTGTTTGGTATAGACAGTCTCCTGCTGTGGTTCAGTCTTCAGTTCTTTGCATCTGCAGCTCGTTCTCAGCTTTTCAAGTCTGTACTTCAGTTTCCTCTGTTCCTGCTGCACCTCGCCGAGTCTTTGAGCGTGTTCGTTCTGAACCGCCTCCAGCTCACCATGCAGGTTACGACGGTCGGCCGCATCGCCGCGCCGCAGGTCCTGCAGCTCCTGTGGAGGAACCAGTCAAATGAATGGACATTATACTAAGGTGAAGCCAAATCACAAGGACCAACCTCTTCCAGCTGTTTCTGTCTGTGCAGGGTCGAATGAAGCTTCTCGTGCTGGGCGTTGTACATCTGCAGAAGCTCCAGCACCACGTCGTCCTTCCTGTGGCTCCTGCACATCTCTGCTGCTTCTGACGAGCCTGGAACCAGCATGTCCCCATTTAACAAAAAAAGTCGATTGTTTCCTAGTACCACCAGCCTCGTCCTCACCATCTCGACTCTCGTGTCCGAGCTCCAGATCTTCAGGTTTCTCAGACCTCTCACCATCCAGATGTTCTGCAGTGACCTGCTTCCAGCTGCCAAAGAGAAATTGTTCAAGAGTCAAGACAACGTCAGTCTGTCTTATATCTGCATTTGTCTGTTGAGCTATCTGTTCTACACCTTCCCAATCAGAAAGGCTGTAAAGTTGACAAACCTGTGGCATACTGCGTCCGTGTGAACGCCTTCTTCTTTCAGACTGGACAGCACACGCGAGTGGAACAGGAATGCGGGCGCAGAGTCACCCTGAAGAGAGAGACAGAGAGAGAGAGATCACACTCACTGACAGTCTGACATAAGTGTGAATCAGTCATGTGACCCAGTATGAGCTGCGAGACGTGTGACACAAGACGCACACACACTTCCAGACAGTCAAACTTTGTCAGGAATTTATTGCAATTTAACAAATGTATTAAATTACAACACCCAGCTCAGTATATG
>SOMO01000127.1:228506-252555 GCA_028128575.1 Paedocypris carbunculus
TTGATTTAAAAAATACGGGACAACATAGCGGTCCGGTACTGTTCCGGTCCGGGACGCGCAATTTCATTCTCAAATAATTAGTTTTCACATCATTTACGGGTGTCAAACAGTGTAATAGTCCTTTGAAGAAACGTGAAAACCGGACATTTTCGTGAAATTATACAACCCGTTCGGACGCCCCGAACACGACGTGAAAAGAGGACGCATGGTCACCCTAACTATAGCTATCTAACCTAAAACATTTAGAAACCTAAAGTTGATGATTATTTGAACAAAAACACAAGCAGAAACCACTCGGTATTTTTTTTTAATGCAGCGAGCTATGGAACTCACCTTTCGATTCGGCGGCAGCAGGTGATGCGTGTAGGACACGCAGGGAAACCGCAGTGAATTATTCATCCACTGCTCCGTGTGATCAGAGAAGACTCGTTAATAAAAGATGCGGCTGTTGTTTCCATCCCGGACCTCCATCACACACACCACCACCAGGAGATCTCCAGGGTTGAATCCACTCATCTCGCTTCATCACGTCCACGGCGCATGCGGACAGTGCTGTATCGTGTTTCTGGATGTTTGATTTCTCGCTCTTTTTAATTGGCGAGTTTAGAAACGGCACCGGTCTTTGCTGACACCTGGCGGACAGGTGATGACGTTTAAATAACGACGACTAGCCAATCAGAACTCAGCGTCAGCGATACGATACGATGCGAGGAAGTGAGTGAGTGAGTGAGTGAGTGAGTGAGTGAGTGAGTGAGTGAGTGAGTGAGTGAGAGAGAGAGACAGAGTGCGACAGGAGGGGGGAGTGAAAGAAAATGTGACAGCGAGAGAGACTTCTGAAGCTGGTTTACTGTGACTTTATTCTAGCTTGACGTTATATGAGAGATGACGTGATATAATCAGAGAGAAACGGTAATTTTTTAGTCACTCGGTGCACGTGTGACGGACGCTTTTGCCCCTTATCATATGTAGTGGTAAACAGCAAAAGCAAAGCACAGCATGA
This sequence comes from Paedocypris carbunculus, assembly GCA_028128575.1. Classification (NCBI taxonomy): domain Eukaryota; kingdom Metazoa; phylum Chordata; class Actinopteri; order Cypriniformes; genus Paedocypris; species Paedocypris carbunculus. The sequence goes on from SOMO01000127.1 coordinate 229,507, forward strand.
CAAAAACACAAAACACATGTAAAAGATGTTAAAAATGTGTACATTATAAATAACCATACATTTAAAACCGGTTTAAAATCCAAGTGTTTTATTGCTGGACCCTGAGATGATTATTGCTGGACTGACATTGTGATGATTTAGTGGGAAGAATGGTTTACCACCGATAAACTCCACCTTGAGCTCGCGCTCGCTTCAGCACATCCTCCTCCACACAGCCCAGCCGCGCGCGCTGGTCACGAGCCCCCGGTGCATCGCTCCCGCGGACCTGGTTCTGGGGAGAGTAGTGGGGACTCAGCAGGGCCACGGCGTGAAGGGGACTGGGATAGCGATACACCTCCAGGCCGCGCTGACAGGGGAGATCGGACCGGTAGGAGACATGCAGGACCACTCTGGGCTGCACCACACCCGAAACTTCTGGCCAGTGTGAATCTGGATACAGGTCCGCTAAAGACAGAAAGCCATCATCGGGAATCCAGTCATCGGACGGAGGAGAGCAGCGGTCCTCGCCGATATGAAAGCTCCGGCCGGGTAGCGATGACAGGGAGGATGAGAGCGAGCTTACGGCGTCGCAGCTCCCGCAGAAGCCCGAGCTTGTCCGCGACCGGCTCACCGCGCGGTGGTGCCGCAGATCCCCCGAGGAACGATCGGGACTGGACGAGGTTCCGCGCAGGGTAACAGGGCCGTGAAAGGCGTCCTCGGAAGCGCTTCTCCGGAGCTTCACTCCAAACGCGTCCGTCTCCACCCAGTAGCGACGCTGAGCGCGAGACGGTTCTTCAGGCAGCTTGGCGGGACCTCCAATCTTCCCCAGGACCGTCTCCACCAGCATCCTCTGCTTCACTCTCAGGACCTCCAGCTCCAGGAGCCCAGCCATGGTGGCCCGGAACCGCTCACTGACACGGTTTCCGTCTCCTCGGTGCTGGGCCGTGGAGATCATGCTGCTGCTGCGAAACCACAGAGCAGGACTTTATAGCAGCCCTCTGCACTAATCATTCGTTGCTCAATCTCTGATGATCAGATCAAGCCGGGTGAGAAGAATGAGCCCGAGCTCAAGATAATGAGACTGATAGCTCATTCAGGTTTACAGGCAAGTTCCTCTGATCACCCCCCCACCAAATTTTGAATTGTGTAAACGCCTTGCGGCATTTAGTCTGTATAAAGTTTTAATTTGAAGAATAAATCACATCCGTTCATATTATACGGTTTTCTTCTTCAACGCACACAAAAATGTCTCTCAAGAGACACCAAATAAGATTAATTTAGATTTTTCTATCAGTTCCAGCCCTTAAAAGAATTCACCACAATTTTCTGTATGTTAACATACTTGAATTAAACAAGAAACGTGAATTAATCACCACCAGCAGATGAAAACCCCATCATGGTGAGGAGTACGGGTGATGTGGTGATAGAAAAAACATTTTACAGCTTCAGATGTTCCCACAGTCACGATGCGGAACAATCGCTGGATTGGTCAAGAAACACTGCAACGAGATTCATAAACAGTGACAATGTAGTGTCTTCGTCATCAGGAAACGACTTTATTATACGAACATCCACAGAAACAAGACACCGCCCCTACAGCAGAAGCCCTATCCTCACTCCTCAGCATCAGACTCCTCGTCCTGACTGATCTGGAAGTAGCGCAGCTCGTAACTCTCCTTATCGGAAGCCACAACCCTCAGCCAGTCACGCAGGTTGTTTTTCTTCAGATACTTCTTCGTGAGATACTTAAGATACCTGAGGAACACATGATCAGGCCACCATCCATGAACCAGAGCAACATTGTGAAGTGCTCACCTTTTAGAAAACTTCTTCTCTGATGTGACATTAATTTTGTTCTTCAGTCGCACAATTTGAACGACATTCCCCAAATTTCCAGTCTTTCCATTGACCTTTACCTTCTGTTTCAGGAAGGTCTCCTGTCAGAGAGAAGAGATGTGACCACACTAGGGAAGGGAACCCTAGTTTCACAGGACATTAATGCACATTATATTCCAGTCTGACAGTTACTTAACGTTTTTTGCAAACAGGATCATATGCATGGGCGTCAGACAAATGTACTGCATAAAAAACGCCGGAACATTATATTAAAAGGGCACCGAGACTTTAAACAATTACTTACAAAATTGGCTGAATCCAGAATTCCGTCTTCCACTGGGTGAGAACAGTCCAGGGAAAATCTCCAGCCTGGAGCCTTTTTACTCTTTTTCACAACGGGATGTTTTCTCTATAAACGCCGAAAAGTAAATTGCACGTTAGATTTAAATAGTTTGAGACTGAACAGAATATAAACGTGTTGAAAAGATTCCGTCACATTAAACGCATCCTCCACGTGCCTGAAGACATATTTATTCGTTTATCACTAACAACTCGACGAGTAACTTTAGAGAAACAAGCCGAAGACAACACTTAAGTCTGCTAATCATAAACGAAACTGAAAATTCTAAAACAACAAGGGAAAAATAGCATTTAACGTCAAAATCGTCTCTAGTCGACACGTACCGGCGCCATCATGGTCAGGGCAGTTCGCTAAAAGGAAGTGTCGTTTCTCAGCTCGCTAAAAGGTTCAAACGATCTGCTTTGTCATTGGTCAAAAGGCGGGGTTTAGAGAGTACACGGTGACGTCATCAGTGTTGCGCCCGTTTTGCGCTTAAAACTACGCGTTCGTTTACATCTCGTTAGTCGTTATGAACACTATGTAACGTCGACTTTTCTATAAGAGCATTTCATTTAGACAGTAAATTGTTAGCAGCGTGAAGCTCTGCCTCCACTGTAATTACACAAACTCTTAAAACAATGATCAAAAATCCAGATTTTATAATACAATCTGCAAAATAACATTGTACATTCCTGCATGAGATATTGTGAAACGGTCTGCATGGAGCATCTGAACGGTGTGGTGCGGCAGGACAGACGCCTCAGTAGAGACAGCGCAGGCTTCAACACTTTATTTAAGATCTGAACCGCAGCCAAACTCAGCATGGCCGTCATTGTTACAGAGGAACCCGCACATGCCCGTCACATCCTTTCCACTTCCAAACAATCCCAGACTGGCGATGGAGGACGTCTCACTGGAGCTTCTCAGTCCCAGCTTTACTGAAGAGACTGGACACGTACAGCGCACATCTCTTAAAAGTAGGAAAAGGCAATCAATTCAGAAATCAACCACAGTGCCAGAGTGACGGCCTTTCCTCTCCTGCACGGGAAGAACCATCAAGCTCAAAGTAAAGATCCCATTAGCAATCAGGAATGTAAAGTGGTGAAATGGGAGAGTTGGGGGGGGTTAAACACACACTTCCTGCCAGAGAGACGCCAACGAGTCCAGCATAGCCACAGAGGAAGAGGAGTAACAAACGTAAGAGTATGTTTGCGGTTGCTGGCGAAGGCCATTGCTGTGGTGACGAAGAAAACCAAGAAAAGAGTAAATGTAAGATGTGTTAGAGTGAAACATGTCGCAGCCTGAGCAGCCCAGTCTCTTCCTATTTGGTCATGGGTTTGACGGCCACCGCGGACTCCTCGCCCATCGCTGAGAGCACGGTCACCTGCAAGACAACACACACACGTCACCAGCGGCGCAAACAGGACCCCACAACTCACGACTTACAAGCATCTCTTCTCCCGCAGCAAACTTGGTTTCGATCTCTTTGCCCACATCGCCCTCTGGCACGCGCAGGTCCTCACGCACATCACCATTGTCCTGCATCAGGGAGAGGAAACCCTCACTGATGTCCACCAGCTGACAACACACAGCCCATGTGAGGGAGGGTCAGAAAGCCTCGCCGATGTGGGTCTCACCTGGTAGTCGTTTCTTTTGGTGTTGGGCACGGCCATGTTGTGGGTGGAGGGGCAGATGTCTTCATATTTCTTATTTGTGAAAATATCAATTCCAACCAGGTGAACCTGCAAGCAGACACCCTTTAGCACCAGTGACGCGACAAGCCAGAGCGTGCACTCATACCTTTGCGTGGCCGTGCTTTCCGGTCTTGGAGGTGGACATTTCCACGATTTTGCAGGGGCGACCCTTCAGGACCACGTGCCCGTTCTTGCGCAGGGCACTGCACTGCATGGGGAAGGTGGTGGACGCCCCAGCATCTCCACAGGTGAAGTCAATATCTGTATCTGCCATGATGGGAATCTAAACAAGGGGCACTGGAAGAAAAGAGTAGAACATCAGTCAGGAAGATATGTGCGCGCGCCCGAGAAGAGACAGATCCACATCAGTCGCGTCTGAACATCTGAAGCGTTTCCACAAGTCAAACTCCTTCACAGACGCACACTTCGAATCACCGCAGCGACATCACAAGTGTAACGAGAAGTGTGAAGTAGTGTTTACTTCACTGACAGCGACCGAGACACGGGCGTAGTGAAAGGGACCGTTAGACTGGTCACGACGCTCCGTGTCCGTCGCCTCTCGAACCATCCGCAACGGAACTTTGCCCGGCAACGACGGGAACCGGCCACCTGCCGTTAAACCAGTCAGGCACAAAATTAATCTCAGTTAAAAAAAAAAAAAAAAGGCGACACGTGTGCGCGCGCGCGCGACCGCAGCTAATCAATGACTCGGCACGCAAGCTAACGCCCGTCTCTTTGCTCAGGTAATATGCGTTCTGTAAACACACACGAAGCAAGAAAACAAAAAAGATGCCCTAACCGTCATGTAAAGTCAAACACAACCAACTAAACCAACGCGAAAACTTGTCTCACGCGGCGATAACCAAAGTTTCTCACGTGCTTCTTTATCCGTCAAGTCAGTGAACGCGCGGAAAGGCCTCTCGCGTGCTGTTTGCGCGCGGCCTGCGAGCCGCTACGCAAGCCCCGTTAAACGACCGCCGCCGCGCTGTCTCACGGCACGAACCGGTCAATCTCACCGCCGAGACGTGCGATAGTCACCGAGATCGCCGCCACGGGAAAGTTTTCGTTTGATTTTTTTCGTCACAGTTCAAACGCGCTCCACGCTGCACTTACTTCCAAGTAAAAAAGGAACGTCAACGCGCACGCGCGGCTAATTTTAACGCGGCATCCGTACAGTGGGCGGGCCTCTTCTTCTTCTGCTAGTGATAAGCGCGTGATACCATAGCAGCGTTCAGTGTGTCGCCGCCTGGTGTGTGGATTCCGTCGACTGAAAAGATTCCTTAAACAGGCGTTATTGTTTGTTAAAGACGTCACGGCTATAAACGTGCCCGTGTTTTAGAATTAAAAGCGTGTTAACACTCGTGACAGTGCGAATATTTGAAACGGGGCACAAATTGACACACATTTAATACATATGTAAAACACGGAGGAATTCGTCTAATCACTTTTCCATTTCTGAGTCACGGCGAGCTGGAGCCAATCCCAACATATCTGCGAGATATACACCTACATACATTGATTGGCGGCCACAAAAAGGTTCGGACCGGATTAGACGCTTGAGCCTCCTGCAGTAGGGCCCCACTGTGTTGAATAGAACATCACATCAAACACATGGTGTAAATTTGACAATTTATTAAAAAACAAAACAAAAATCAAGTCTCATGTGGAAACACTGGATACGTTGCACAAGTCCAAGACCATCTCTTTTGCTTGTATTCATAGTCTTTTTATTGGAAAGATTTGAAGAAGCTCCAAACATATTATCATCCAACACAAATCTTGACGGAACCATTAATGCTCATTATTGCTAGAATGAGTTTCGTGGCGCAGCTTCACGTTCCATTGAAATCTTCTGAAACGAGGCTCAAAATCAGTTCACAACCTTAAACACTAAAACATCTCAGAAATGAGCAGGAGTGAGTTTATTTGACGGAGAGGGGAGAGCACCGAACAATACCAGAGTCAAATAGAAAAATTACAAAAGAAACTAGTTAAAACGAGATATAAAGCTATTGAAGAAGCAGTGGAACAGCGGCAGAATGCTCCAGCACTAGAATAAATAAAACCTCAATCTTCACCAGGAGATGGAAGGTGTCGTCCAGTGTGAAGGACTCGGCTCAAGTTCAGCTGAGGATCGCATGTACAGGATCATCATCATCATCATCATCATCATCAAGACAAAAGCAAAGGCCTGAAATAACTCAGCATCTAGTAAACATACAGGCTACATTTAACATTTTGTCTGGACCAAACCCAGTCCAGATCCAGTCTCAAGCCTGTACAAAACAAGTCGTTCCAGCTTCATCATCCTCATCATCTCAGTTCAGTGTGATTAAAAAAAAAATATCACTGCTTTCACAGGTCAATTAAACCATTGTGGCTTCCACACAGAATGAAGCAACAGTGAAAGAAACCATCAGCCTGGATGAAGATGAAGCCTGTTCAGATACAGATACACAACGTGTACCTGTGTGTGTGTGTGTGTGTGTGTGTGAGGAGACACTAGAGAAGACCACGGCAATGAGTCAGATCTACCAGAAGCATTACATTCTGACACCTTCATCGTCACTCACTGAAGTTTAGAGGAAAACCATCACGTTTGTGTGTCCATGTGCAGCGCGCACACACACACACACACACACACACACACGCACACACATGCAAGGAGCCGCTGAGGTGTAAACGGCTCACTCACATGCACAGAGAGGAGGTAGAGGAGGAGGAAGCTCTGCTCACTGGAGCGCTCCGGAGGAGATCCCCTCCGCTGTTATTGCACTTTGCTGAAGTGACGTGTACAAAAAGTGTGTGTTTGAAGCAGGCGCACTCACTTGTGTGTTTGTGTGTGTGTGTGGCGTCTCAGGCCAGCGCTCCTCCACACGTTCAGCGTCACACCGCTAAAGTGCTCGTCTGTGCAGCTTCGTTCGTGGTTCTGAAGGTAAACTCATGCAAACTCACTCAAATTTCCCAGCGTGTGAAAGGAAACGAACAGGCTCTTTACAACCCGGACGGTGATAAACTAGTTTGTGTGTGTCTGTGCGACTTCAGAAGAGCTGGAGGGTCTCCTCGCGGTGCGTGGGAACCAAACACATCTAAATCTGCCCTTAGCAACTCTCACGAGCATCGACACGGCAGGGAGGAGAGTGAACCCGGGGCGAACACTGCAGCGCCTGCAGGTTCCGCGGTGTACAAAGACGAAGAGTAAAAACCAGCAGCTTTACAGATGGTTGTTAAGGCATCACGTGGACAGCCTGCAGTATGTCTGCTGCGTCGCCTTCGGAAGCTTCTCAGCAGCACAAACCCTGTCCGCAGTGTCTCCAGCCCAAACCCACAAACACACATCAGCAGTGACTAACTCCAGCAGGACCCGACGTACGCTAAAGAGAGTGCAGGACCGGGCCGGGCTCCGGACGGGGTTGTGAAGAGTCAGAGAAGATCCGTTTCCTGCTCTTCACGCTCAAAACAGCAGAACAGGCCCAAAGACACTCAGGGGAAGGTTTGTGTGGTCGAGTTACCAGTTCATCATGGAGTTTCTGTTCAGGGTCATGAAGAAAACCTGGCTGCTTCCGCCAGACCGGACCGAGGCGAAGAAAACCTGCAACAGAAGTCTGGGTCATCAGGTGAACGGTACTAAGACCATCAAAAACGGCATGCTGATCATACATGAGAGGAATCACTCGCTCACAGAACATCTGATCACCCACCTTATCGTTCCTCTCCGAGAGGAACTTCAGTCGCTGAGCTCGCTTGTGCATGAAAACTCCGTCGAGGTGTCCCGTCTCCACGGAGCGGATCTCAATGGCTTTCTCTCCCCAGCCCATGATCTGGTTGGAGTGGATGTAGGCTACAGGAGAGAGAAGACATGACATTCTCTGCAGGGAGAGCGCGCGACCGCCGCACCAGGAGTCATTATTGCAGCAGTTTCTGTGCAATGTCCAGATTCGCTGGCTGAAAGCCAAACCATCTTGCATCTGCAGAAGGCGCGGTGCAGAGACGCTTAAGGACATCTGAAGCCTCGCGAAGGAATGACCGTAGACATGAATGAGAGATGAGTGAGATGGGAAGTACCCGAGTGTCGACTACTGATCATTTTACTTCCGGATGTTTTTGAAAAATACGCCGGATTTTGATAAAATAAGCCCCATCCAGAAAACATCAGAGCTAGTGAATAAAGTAAAAGGCAGCGCTGAGAAGAGAGTAAGTTCAGAGTCTCTGTTCAGTGGTTTTGGCACGGAAGAGGAGGGGGCAAATTTCCTTTGACTCTCAGACTATGAGTGAAATAGGTGGGCGGAGTCAAAGTTAACGTATTTGTCAAATTATGTATGTTACATGTTTTTAGTTTCTGACCAAAAGGAAGCAAATCTGAACAACTGATTGCCTAGAAATCAGCTATAAAAGGTTATATGAAAAGATGAACATATTATTTTGTAGTTTTTTTTTCAGTAAATTTGGTAAACATTTTCACACTGAATAAATATTTCACACTGAATAAAAAAGTTTTATCCTCATGGCTCAAATTAGCCTGTAATTTAAAGGGTTTCCATCGTCTTTAACACTGGCACCTCATCATCACAGAGCGGGTGAAGGGAGATGAAGAGCAGACAGAGTGAGTGATGAGCAGAACCTACCAACAGAGGTGGGCATCTCCCCCCACTGGAGCACCACGTCTTTAGTGATTCTGCCGTATGTGTTCACATAGACTCCCTCATCTTCATAGCACAGAAGCATCTCCATGCCGTCGGTCTTGGGAAGCACCACAATGGCGTGAGGGGTGACGCTGCCCTGAATCTGGGGAGGCAGGGGTGGGCGCAGATGAGCCGTGAGGAGACAAAAAAAACAGACGAAAAGCAAACATCCCCCAACAGGTGGTGCTCCACCACCCCCTTCTATCCCTGTGAGAAACTGCTGCAACAACCAAAGCTCCTGCTCGGGACCCGAGCCCCTCGCCGGACCACCACATCACACGCCTGAGATCTTATACTATGTTTGGTTCACTCACACAGACCACATTGAAATATCACATATATATACTTATTTATTTTATCTGATCTGGTGTCTTAATTTACTAAACGTTGACAACGTCGACGGTCCAGATCATGTTAGTGCCAGTTCCTGTGATCAATGCTATTAATTGATCTTTTATTCAATTCAGTGTAACACGTAGATTTTTAATGTATGCCACGATGTGGAATCAAGGGGTCTAGATTCTTGTATGTTGTACACCCGTACAGGAAGTGACTAGGCTGACTTTGTTCAACAAGTACAAATCTAATAAAATTGCTTCAGGTTTATTTAGTTAGTAGTTACCATGTTGGCATCAGACAAGCTAATCTATTTTTTTAACGACGGGGGCTTGTCTGATTGGGCAGTTGTTTGTGTGCGCTGGAGTTCCCGCCCTGGCTTGCTCGCTCACCCTCACTTACATGAGATGGAATGTAAATGTCGTAAGGAGTCCCAGAGTCCACGTCTATCACATGGAAGCCGACGCTGGAGCCGTAGATGACCTTTAACCTCTGACCCTCCTCCACTGTCAGGTCGACGAGCTGAGGGCGATGCTGCAGCTCTGTGAAAGACTTCACACACACACACACACACTCAGCACGCTGCCACTGAACAACCGCACACCGCTCTCACCTTGAACGCCATGAACTTGTGGTACGGCTTCGGAGCCCAGGCGTAAATCTCCACCGCGTTCTTCAGCGCGATCACTAAAAATTTAATTCTCTCGTATTTCACTGTAACAGTAGAAATAAAAATATTACAGTAATAATTACATTATAAGATCTTGAGTGGTTAATCAATGGAATGATTTGCTTCATGATTTAGTAAAATATTCAAACGTGACTTGTTCCTTGAACAAAACATCTACATTTTGAGTTTTAGGGGATTGAAGCTGAGCCGGTCATGGACTCAGAGACATACCGACTTTATAATGGACACAACCCTCCAGGTCGCCCACAGTGATCCAGCCTTGCTTCTTCTCTACCTCGGGGTCGTTGTGAAGAATCCGGTTCCTGAGCCAAGAGAGGTAATAGACCCTCAGCTTGTTCTTCTTTCCTGTGAGCAGAACTTTCATTAACATTCACCAAGGAACCAGGCTGAAGACCACCAACAGCTCACCTGAAATGGTGACCAGAACATTGAGACCCTCCAGAACGTCCATCTGCTGAAAGCGCCTGCGGTTGATCAGGTTATACACCTTCCCCTGACCGCTGCGGTCCAGGAGCATGAGACCGTTCTCAGTCCCAACCAGCAAGTTCACTCCTGCAGATGATGACATCTCCATGGTTACATGTGTTTCAACAGAGGTTTTGCGAGTTGTGTACAGTATATGTGTGTGCTTACCCCACAGAGCGGCGCACAAGATCTCAGAGTTGAAGCGCTTCTTGTATTTGCGGATCTCCGGAGTGTCGCTATGAGGTCGAATGTTGGTGGGATTGACGTTGACGACAGAAATCTTCCGAGCCTCGTTCAGCCGAGCCTGTTCTTGTTCTTGCTCCTGTCGAAGGAGTTCGTCAGCAAAATGAGCTGCAGAAGAAAAGAGGAGAGAGCCTTAAACCACCAGTGTATCACACGGTGCTGGAGGAAGAGGAGGGAGTGAGTCACCAGACGCAGGGTTCTCCTCGTCATCCTCAGTGGGGGACGTCTGATACACTCGAGGGTCGACAAACGGAGTGAAAGAAGCCTTGGATCCACTTCCCATCCCAAACTGCCAAGAAAACAAAGAGTACGTACAATTAAAACTTCTAAGGTTCAATTAAAACCAATAAAGAATATACATTTCAGAGTGTGTTTTGTTCAAAGTTGTTCAGTTGAAACTTGTAATTACTAAACTTGTCACGAAACAAGGTCGCAATCAGAATTCATTACTAAAGTTGATTTATTACTCTTGTTACATTCAAAAAGTGAAACATGTATTTTGTTGATTAACATTTTGATGATTACAGAGAACTTCAGCAACTTTGCGGTTTGACCACCGCAGGATCACAACTTCGCTGACTTTTTTCCATTAAGTATGTATATATTATAAAAGAAATATATTGCTTAAAATTTGTGTCTGTGTACTGTATGTACATACTGTTAGCTCTTCTGTGACGAGAACATTTAAGAACACAAATACCTGTGGCCCTCAGCCAGGTACTATGGTAGCTATAGTGCGCAGGTACCAAGTCCGGTTGAAAAGTCAATGTTTTCATAAAGCTTTGTCAGCAACAGGAAGTGTGAAGTGCTCTAAAACGTAAAACTAGTTCCAAAACAAACTAGTATACGCATGTCTGCATTGACCTTAGAAAAACGACCTTGGAAAAACAGTGGACCAACACCAGCAGAAGACATGGCCATCATGATTGTGTAAACTTTATACTAGATGAATTTGCTGTGTCACTTGGAATGCACTTCTTGATACGCATGTCTTGTGTTCCTCTACTCAATGCTACACGCTTTGCAAATTTTCTAGACACTTTTGAATGGGTTTTGTTTCACAATCCTCTCCAGGGTGTGGTTGGTATTGCTTATAAAGCTTTTTTCTCCCAAATCCTTTCCTTTCTGTCATCTCTCCTAATGTGATTGTAAATAGAAGAGGCTGGCTGATCACACAGATCTGTGATGACCTTTTGCATCTTGCCCTCCCTGTGTATGATGTCTGTAGGACAACAAGTCAGCAGTCTTCCCGGTAATGGTGTGGCCTACAGAACGAGACTGGATGTTTCACAAAATGTCAAGGCCTTAAGGTGCTTCAATATTGAACCTTTTCACAAGAATGAATGTTATGAATTAATGAAAAATACAAGTTTTACTTTTTTGTGGTGAGGGTGAAAGAGAGGCACAGAAAATAAATGTAATGTCAAACTGAAATGAATTAATGAGAAACAATGGAAAAATACAAAGATTGAAAAGACGGAAAACGAGAGCAGGAGATACCAGGAGCTCTACAGGCAGATCTTGCGCATCAAGAACCTACGTACTTCAGCCACAGAGTCCAGGTCCCGCCCACTGGCCCCGCCCACTGAGGGGGAGCGGCTCTGCCGCACTAGATCAGGCAGATTGAAGTTAGCGGGGAAACCATTGCTCTCGGCATGACCGAGCTTTCTGTCCCCACGCGTCTGCAGAGAGGAAGAGAGAGAGAAGGGCTACACTACTGCGCCGTCTCACGGACACGTTGCCTTGCAACTCGGTCGCGCACCAGACGCTCCCAACGTGACAGACATGGTGAAACATCACAACAACATAAAAAAAAAAACCCTAAAAAAAATTGTGAATGAACTGAAACTGAACGAGAATGACAATGAGTGATGGAGAGGTGAGTGTGTTTGGCGCTGTACCTCGCGCAGCATTAGCGTGCTGTCTTGTGCATTTTTGCCAAAGGAATCGCCGGCATGCGAATCCTCCGGGTTTCCCAGCGTGTCAGTGCCACCCTGACCAGCAGAAGGCCTGCGGGTGAGAAGAGAGCCAGAGCAATGAATCAAACCAAACACACAAACCCATCAACATCTCTCAGTACATACAACACACATTTTAAAATGGCACAATTTATCAATTTTTTCTTAAAAACAGGAAACAATGTCTTATTTCGTTTTGGTCATCGATGGAAAACCTGCTAAAGCTACACAATTGTTGGCACATCACATTGTTGGTATGTCATAGCCATAGTCTTAATACCCACGAACAATGGACAAAATGTAACAATTGTCTTATATATGAATACATTTTCACACAGCGGCTTGGAGACAGTCTATAACTGTTTATAGGTTTATAACAGTTTATAAATAAACTAAACTTGAACATGAATAAGAATTTGTGTAAACCCCCGACCCATAAGCATCATTGGACAATGCAAACCAATGATTTGAACTAAACTCAATACACACATTTGTCTCAATCTGATAAGGTTTCAACATTTTTAACCTGGTTCAACCCTAGGTGGCACTGTAGCAGCTAATTCATTGTTAAAGTATGAGACACTTGTAAAACAGTCTGATTTAATGATGTAAATTATCCATTTGGTGTTATCCATATTGTACCAAGTATGTTAAAAATAAGAATTTTGTAAACCCAAGGTAAAGTCAAAGTCAAACAGAAAAAAACAGTTTTAACTGTTTAAATATAAAACTTAAGAATGCGATTGATTAAGTCGCCTGCAAAAATAGCAAAAGCTCACATGATGCGTGGAATATCGCTGACAGGCACAGTTCCATCGTGAGCGCCGCCGTCACCGTCTTCGTCCTCGCTGCTTTCCGACTCCTCGCTGGAGGACGAGTAGTCAGTAACTTTGCGGTGCGGCCGGTTGCTCTCGTCGCTGGGCCGCAGCTCTCGCAGCTCTTTGGCCAGAGCAGTCAGATCCTTCAGGAGAGACGGACACATCCAGTGATCCACAAGAACCACAATTAAGACTGGTAAAGGCCTGACAGAGGAAGGAGGGTCAAGTGTCCAGACGTGCGGGAGGCTGGTGGAGGGCCAGTGCTTCTGTTCTCCTCTATTCTACTAATAACCATGATGACACGTGATGAACATCAGGCCAAACCATCAGAAACAGGGTTGGCCCTCTAAAGTAAAAAGTCATTTGATTAACGTAAAAGAGAATTTGCTCCACGGTTACGAAAGTGCCAAAGCTTCTCCAGAAAAAACTGTGATAATGTTTGAATAAATATACAGTCAGCTCTGCGTAAGTGCCCGTTGCTTAGGCACAAGATTTGCTTAAATGCACGCCAGTCCAAGGTTTCGTTTTTTAAGTCTTTTAAAAAAATATTGGAATTACTGCGATTAATCACAACATTGGATAAATGCAATTTTTGCTTAATTACATGTGCCCACTTGGTCCGGCTACATAGAGACACATTTGATTTTGGATTTGGTTTTAATTTGATTTCGGATAAGCAGACGCTGCCTAGCTGAGGCTGCGTACGAGTGGAATTGTGAAAGGTGCCTTTAAGGCAACTAAAAGTTGAGTGTCTAAAAATAAATACCAAAAAATAAGAGTGTGCGTTGACCAAAAGCTACATTTTCCCACAATGCCTTTTGACTAAAGTAGCCGTGGCAGTGTTTCTTGTTATTTTAATGTTTCTTGATATTCTATGTTATTTTTCTTCATTCACTTCGACAGTTTGATCCTTCATTAATGGAGTTATGTGTGTTTTCATAAGTTGACAAAATGTAAAAAGATTTATGTTTATCTTTTAAAAGATATTGATTAGCAACTTTGAATGAATTTGATTATGCAATAAGAAAACATAGGTTTTTTACACAACTACAATTGTCACTTGACTTAGTTATGATAAACACGGAGTTGTGTGAGACACCTGGCCATTTCAGGACCAGCGACAGTGACATTGTGGATGCTGCAGGATGGCCAGGTGTCTCACAGTTGTTTAACATTAAAGAGTAGTTACATTTATTTTACATTACATTTGATTACATGCAGTTACATTTATTGTCACTTGCATCCACAGTTACATCCGGCTCTTTGAGGACAGCCATTATGCTGATGCGGCCCTCAGTGAAAATGAGTTTGACACCCCTGCTTTAAAGGAATGTGTAGTTGCATCACAACGTTGGCGTGACGACGGCGTGTGGCTTAGTTGCACTTGTTTATGTTTTTTCCAAGTGACCGACGAGTTAAGAGTGCGTGCGTTGCAACAGTTTTAGCATGCCATTTAGATTACATGTTTTGTAATAATACAGTAACCTGTATTAACGAATTACTTTCTTAACAGAAACTCCATATAAAGAAAGTTTTTGTCAATAAAATATCATCTCTATTAACGATAGTAATAGTAAACACCTTAGGCAGAAATGCGCGTTCCCGTAGGCGGGAATCAGCACAAGCGATCGCCATGTCAGATTGTAGCAATCCTGTGTTTGGCACTATGATCACCCCCCCACTCACCGTTTGCTGCCGAAGGAAAACCTATTTTTATCTATACTTTAGTCACACAGAACGTTTAAATACATATTATGTAGCATGTTAAATTACATATATTACCAATATTTTATCAATTATATGATTCATTTTGTCTGAATTTTGGATCCTCGGAACGGATAAGGGCTTTCAACAGGCAAAACGCGATTCATAAAACAAAATTTCTGCAAAACGCGATTCATATAACGGAACTGCTGGTGGCACGAATTAATTTCGGTAAGAGAGGTACCACTGTAATTTACATTGCAAGAAACATTATTGCGTTATGTGCTTTGTCATTGTGGCATTTCAGTTAGATCGCCACTTTCGGTGTTTCACGTTCTCCAACAATTGCCGTTGTGTGTGTCGTGGGAGAAGACACGGACGGAGATCGTTTGTTATCAAATCTTTATGAAAGTGACCAAAAGGCTTGTTTTGATGATTGAAATACAGTATCTATAGTTGTAGTAGTTAATAAGTAGTGCGGGTGTCGTCATCCATGTCACTCGTCCACACTGGATTAGCGCAAGCTCCGCCTAAGTGCAAGTTTGGGTCAGGTCCCGAGGACGTGCGCTTATCCGGAATTGACTGTATATCATTTGTATGGACATATTTCAAGCTAAATCATTGAATAGTGAGCATTCATCTTGAGCTCACAGGAGCGATTCGCTGAATTATTCCTCACACTAAGTTCATTTTAGAAAGCAAACAGAAGAAGCTGGATTGTGATGACAAACAGAAGGATGGATGACAGATAGAGGAATGGAGGAGAAAGAGTGATGCCAATGGGAGGTGGAAGAGTGATGATAGACAGAGGGGTGGAGGAATGATGACAGACAGACAGATGGGGAAGCAGGCGTCACTAACCTCATCTAAGGCTTTCTTATAACTCTGGAGGACAGAGAAGCACCAGCAGATAAACAATTTAATGGATTACACAGAACGTTAAATGACAACACAAACTCTACGACAGCAGTAGAATCCTGCCGTAGTGGACCCACTTATAGTAGAACACCAGACCACATTAGCTGACCGAAAGCAGTTGGGAACATTGAGCAAATTCAGCCTGTGTGTACAAAAGCTCCTCACCGCTGGTCTGCTGGGTCTGGTCACTTCCCGATCCTCCTGGGCTTTAGGCCTAAACTCCTGGGACACTGCAGCAGAAACCTCGGGTTTGCTGGAACCTGTGGAGAGAGCGTAAAATGAAGATTTGATGGAGACTGGAAGGTTTGGGATGGCGTACCAGCCGCTCGGTTCCTCTCGCTGGAGCCGCCCTGAGAGCTGGGAGTGCTGGAGCTGGAAGAACTGCCGCTGCTGGTTCTCTGGAGACCCGACTCCACTGGAAGCCTCAAGTCTGGGTTACTGTGAGACACATCCTTTAAGTTCATCACAGTACAACAACAAAAACAATTGCAATTCATTTTGTATTAAAACTAATCCTGAAATAGTCAAGCTGCAGCTTGCAGAGACTCACTCAGCGCGCACACGCACACACACACACACACACACACACACACACACACACACACAGTTCGGGTTGGTGCAGACCTGGCTCGGCTCAGGTGTGCTCCGGCTCTGGGAACAGGTCCATTTCCCGGAGAGTTCTTCCTTACCAGTGCGGGTGAGATGGAGGTGGTTCTCTGTGGAACCTCAAGCAGAACAACAAAGGTTGTTCAAACTTAAATATTCAAACCTAAAAACTTTCTTAAATAACAGATTTGAATATTTTTACACATAATTTAAAATAATAAAAAAATTTCTACCTTTGGAGGAACATCCTCCTCCTGTCTCAGCCAGGAGCTTCGGTCAAATTTGTCATCCCGGCTGGTGACGCGAGGCGGAGGGGCCGGGGTCTCTGAAGTGGGGTCAGAGTTCTGGCGTGGCATAGGAGGTCGGTGGGGTGACAGACCCTCTTGGAAAGCAGACACGGCCTGAGAGGACTGGTCATGCAGCGACTGGGAGCCACTCATGGAGGAGCTATGAGACTTCACCGACACCAGGTGGGCCATCTGAAAGAAGGGAAGTTAAAGAGGGCCGACGGGCAGACGAGGGTCTGTGAAGTACCTGGGGCTCTACTGAGCGGTGCATGGGAGGGGTCCGGGCCTGCTGGATGCCCCCGCTGCTAAAAGACTCAGAGCGCGGCGGCAAGGACGGATCAGAGATCCGGTTGGTCACCTTGTGCTGGAGAGCCGGAGAGCTCTGGCGGTTCAGCTTGGAGCGTTCCTCAACCTGACAAAACAAAGAGATCCAGTGTCCAGAAGAGCCTTTACTCCAGTGCCTCTGCTCTCAGTCGAGGATGAAATGTAGAAAATGAAGGAGAAGCTTTGTTCCTCAGCTGCACTGATGGTGGCGTTGTGCTGCAGAACTGAGCTTTTTAGATCTACAGCAGAACATCAACACGTTTTTCCATCAGTTTTTAAAACAAACAGCTGATTTGGATCGATTTACAGATGAGAAACCTTCACTTCTGCACATCCTGACTTAAAGAGCAAAGATCAGCAGAACAACTAAGAAGAAAACCAACCCTTAATACGACTACAACGCATGAAGAGATGTTTTAGTAAAAGGAAACAAGAAAATCATCATGCGGTATTGACAAGAAACGATCCCATGACTGGAGATCCACTGGATTCCTCAACGGCTGAACAATATCACAAAACATTAAGACGACGTGTGATATTAGATCTGCGCTATTTTTGTTGTCTGACTGCAAAAAGCCAGTAAACAAAAAATTATTTTGTTCAAATTATGTGTAAATAAAAATCCAGTTTCATTTTTTTTTTAAAGTCACGGTTGCCACACTGATCTTTTGGCCTCATCTGATTGGTCACAAGTGTTGTTGAATTGTGCAGCCGTCTAGGACATAAAGACAAATATAATCAAGCTTTAGTTTCCCCGATAACTTTTTGGGTTTTTTGAAGAGTGAAGGGTGAGTTCCAGAGAGTAGATTAGAACAGGAAAAAGATCCAGTCAAAAAAATCTGCCGAATCCTCAAAAACCACAGAGACAGTTGGGAATTCATTCATCAGGATAACGAAAGGAAAAGAGACAGAAAAATCAGGCATTCCGAATGTAATGCCCTTTCCCAGAATTCCTTGATAGTACAGCTACAGCATGACCAGAGCGGTAAGACCATGTGGAGTGTAGAGTCATGCTGGCGTGGGCAGACCTTTGACCCCAGCAGGTCTCTCTCTACGCCAGGCCCTCTGCTGAAGCGAGCCGGGCTGCCCTCTCTGGACTCATGGAACTGCTGGGACATCCTGGCCAGCTCAGAGGGGTCAGGTTCGCAAGACACACGGATTCTAGGAACGTTAGGTCCACTGACTGGCCTGAGACGGACTTCGGGAGCTTCTGCCTCTCTTGAGTGGGGGGCTGCTGGGAACGAAGGGGGCCTTGAGGGCGGGAGAGGGGCATTGTGGTTGGAAAGGACGGATTGGTCGGTGTGTTTGTCTCCAGGAAGGTTAAAGGAATGGTGCTTCTTGGGAGGGATTCGAGGGGAGTTACTCTGAGTTCTCTGCATGACCTGTGGTCAGAGAAGCACAACAACACTCAGACTACGACACAGACATAAACGGAACATGGAAGAGATGGAAGCCTTCGAGCATGCAAACCATCTTGCATCTGATTGGCCGGGGACAGAAAGAGCACGCAGAGCAGCGCCAAACACACACACAGGAGCTGATGCTGCTACCTCTTTGGCCCAGGCTGGCTTATCAGCAGGGTTGACGGAGTCTTTGTAGTGGTAAAGCTGTTTTTTGTCAGCAGGCCTCGGCTCTTGCTGCTGCAGCGAGACCAGATAGGCTCGTTCTTGCTGGAGCTGTCTCTGCAAGCGCTCGGCCTGGCGCTGTTCCTCCAACTGCTTCCGCTTATACTCCTGCACATAAAAAAAAGCAGCGATGTCAGGCCACGGGATGGACATGCCCACAAGTGATCCGCCAGGATTGGATATTGGATGTTGCAATGAAATGACGCACAAAAAAATACATAAAGAGGTCTAGATTTGATTTCAACCACAAAAACCGGTCAATGGTTTAATATTGATGACAGTCATGTTATTATACCATGTTACACGTTTTAAAGCCTTTTAAATCCACCATGAAAAATAGGTGAACCTAAATGTAGTACATATGTTGTGTTGACGTGACAGCGAAGAGCAAGAAGCATTAAGCGCTAGACCAGGGGTGGCCAACCAGTCAGAAACTAAGAGCCACTTTTTTCTGTGTTAGAGCCACAAAGAGCTGCAAAGAGCCACATCATACACATGTGCACACATAAACATCATCCCATTCCTTAATCTTGTNTTTAACGTACGTTTCAGTCGTACGACACGTAAGTTTACACGCTCATGAAAACCAGACTAATCTGAATTGTTCTGTCGCTATTGTGTCTTCTGACCACTACGTCTTTAATTCAACAGATACGGAACAATCCTTCTGGTGAATGGACCCTACAGCAGCAGATGAAAGGAAGGATGAGGAATTGTAAAAGGTCAGAGGTGAAAGAAGAAATGTTACCAAGAGAAGAGCTTGTTCTTGGAGGAGCTGCTGCTGTAGAATCTCCAGCTGCCTTTGTTCTTCCTCTAACTGTCGACGGATATATTCCTAAGTCACGGCACAGCAGCGGAAAACAGTCAGAAAGACAGAAACTAGGCTTGAGAGTGAAAGAACAGAGGAATAAACAAGCAAAACCTGAAGGTCACACACAATGACCTCCGCTGAGGACTTGTGTGACCCTAAAGGTCACAGGGTCGAGGCCTGGAATGAGTTCATTAATGCACTCGGGAGTTACCCAAAACCCAGTTCCTGATTTCACACTGCAGAGCAATGCAATTAACCCACAATGCTCCTGGGGAACAACTCTAAGAAAAACTGTATTAGAAGCTCACGATTAATGAAGTGAAGCGTAATAAAAGAATCGGTGCAACAAAAATTCAAGTGTGGGTGAGTGGTTTAGCAGCGTGTACTCGCACTCAAACGCTCAAGTTTGAAATTACATTTTGATCAAACGCTTTTCTCATCGATTTTGCAGGCAATGATGCAGGTGGGTGGAGCCCCTCGTTAGCGCTGGTACCTGCTCTCTCTCCGCGTGTCTCCGCTCCTCCTCTCGCCGCATCTGCTCCATCTCCTCATAGCGCCGCCTCTGCTCTCTCTCCTGCTGCTTGCGGTGCTCTCTCTCCCGCCGCTGTTGCTGTGAGATCACAACCAGTCTTTAACGCATCAAATACTCATCACAGCGAGGAGCACTTTCTCTGTGTTACGAACAGTGTGCACAATACTGCATATTATCTGTGAGCACTGGAACATTATGTGGTTAACCTCCAGGGGGCGGACAAGAGGCAGGGTCTAAGAGAGTTTGTGTGGCCTGAAAAATGGAGACGGATGCAAGTCCGGATTCACCAGCGGGGTTTCTTTCTCATGGAAACAAACACTAGGACGCATTATAAGGAATATCTCTGCCTGATACAGAGTGTTTGTGTGTGTTTGGATGGGTCACACGCAGAGACTAATTTCCCCACTGAGGGAGTAATAAAGTTTAAATTATTATTATTATTATTATGATACTCTGAGCAATAATTCTGCTGGTGACGGGATCCGTGGCTAGGCGGTCAGCACTCTGATCTAGAGTTTTACCCTAGTGTGATAAAGTCAAAAAAGCCTTTTGTACACAGATAATTAAAAAATAAAAAAAAAAATAAAAATCACGCCAGACGCGCATTTCCAAGATAAAAGTCAATGTACTAAGTTTCTCATCTCAATTGTGTCTGTTTTATATCCAATTTATGGCGATCCACCCCTCAACATCTCATTAACATTCAGACTTCAATCTCATGGAATACTCGAGGGTGGAGCCCAGCTGGTTAAACCTGAAGCCACCAAAGTTTACATGGTTTCTGGTTTGAGTCAGCGAGGTGGTTTACCTCCTCCAGTCGCCTTCTCTGCTCCTTTTGCTCCTCGATGCGCTTCTGCCGCTCTGCCAGTAGTTGGCGTTTGTGTTCTTCGTTTTGCTGCTGCTCCAGCTGTTGTCTCCTCAAGGCCTCAGATCGCTCCTTATTGGCCAACTGCAGGCGTAGAAAGTCCCGCCTCAGCGTAGACTCACCAGGAATGTTTATGATGGAGCTGAACAGAGAGTCTAGCCATCAGATCTCACATGTAAACGAGACAGCTACTGTACGACAAACCTCGGCTCTCCTACATCCCGTTCTTCCTCCTCCTCTTCACTTCCACTGTATTCATACTCGGTCTCATCTGAAATACAAGATGCAGAATCTTCAACAAACCTTGATTCAAATGTGCTTTTTTCTGGTAAGATTTTATTTATATTTTTTTTTTTTTTATTATCCTAGATACCATTTTATCCTAACAGGTTTTAAACCTTGTGGTGAGGTTGTTCCTGGTTACTTGTGGAAAAGCAAATCTCCACTCATTCTTTGCTTTACAGTAATTTACCACACACTTTTCTCCACTTTTTTTTTGTACTGGCAAAGATACATTCTGCATCTTCATCAACGGAACCAAAGAATAAATAGCTTGTTGTGTGAGCATGTCTTCTCATCCTGTCCTGTCTCACCCCGCTCTCCTCTCTTCTTCTTGGTGCGGTCGATGTGGTCTTTCAGCTGGATTCGCACCTGCCTCTCATTGGGCAGGTCTTTGATGAAGGGATGCTTGATCAACTGCTCAGTGCTGGGCCTCTGGTTGTGGTTCTTCACCAAACAGCTCTCGATGAACAACTGGAACTTTTTTGACCTGTGCACAAACAAATGGTCACATTTTACCGTAACGCAGCGGAAAGAACATTAAGTGTGATGGGACAACTCATCATAAGTCCATGCATCAAACTGACCACTTCTTGGACTTGAGGCGCGGCGATGGGTTTCTAGGAATGAGGAAGAGTGCGCGCATGGGATGCATATCACACAGGGCTGCAAGAAAGCAGAGACATCACAATAAACTACAGGTAACCAACACCATTTCTGCTTTTGCTTCTGTGCTTACGTGGAGCTCCTTCTGCCATTTCTATCGCCGTAATACCCAGAGACCATAAGTCACTCTGGAACACGAAAGATCAAAGTAAACGTAACTTAGACCTGCGGGAGGGAGTAACAACAAGATTGAAGGGTAAATACCTTGAAGTCATATGTGGCGTCAGGGTTCTCATCACAGGCAATGACCTCTGGAGCCATCCAGTACGGCGTGCCAATAAACGTGTTTCTGCGCCCCACGGTGCGGTCCAACTGCGCGCTCACCCCGAAATCAACTGTGGAAGGCACACCGGGAAGTTTTGCCCTTAATATGTCTGCATGCCCAAGTGAGGAGAGACGTCTTTGATGCCTCGTTGACACTTGTCACCGCGGGTACTGTTGTCATAGCAACAGTCACCCTAATGCAGAGCTAAACTTTTCAACACTCACAAGATTAATCTAAAAAATTATGACATTTTGTCGTAAGAGCTGAAGACGCTGAAACTTAGGTTGCTTTGGACTCACCCAATTTGACCTCGGCATTCTCCGTCAGCAAAACATTTTGACCCTTAATGTCTCGATGAATGACCTTGTGCTGATGCAGGTGTGTCAGGCCCTAGCAAGAACACCAGGAACCGTTAAACCAACAGTCACGGCCCTCAGCCGCAGGACTTGCCGGGCCTCACCCGTAGGATCTCTCTGCAGATATAGGCCGTCCACTCTTCCTTCAGAGAGTTCCCTTTAGTGTTCTTGATCAGGTCCGTCACGGAGCCAGCACCACAAAACTCCATCACCAGCTGGTGGAAACAACAGATCTCTCAATGGGTCATTGTGCGAACACTCGGGAGTTGAAGACATTGGAACCCTGTACTGAAGTGTTGAAAAGAAGGAATTTAATCTGTGTTTCAATGGCTTCCGATCAACAATTTGTTTTTAGTGCAAATGGACCTGCAAGAAACCTGTGAAGATAGACTTGTGCTGTAGCCTGGAATAGATCATGTGTGCGTGTGATGACGTGGTATCACAGTGTAACTTTAATGTAAAAGCACCAGGCTAAAACTTCAATGTAAAAATGAAACTCCACAGTACTAGGCCATAATCTGTTCTCCTTCTACATACACTATATTACCAAAACTATTCCGTTCCCCAGCCAAATGATGAGGTTTTTCAGGAGTTGGGCTTGGTTCCATAGTTCCTTTGAAAGCTTCAGGATACCATAACATTTTGGACAATTCCATGGTCCCAACCTTGTGGGAACAGTTTGGAGCAGCAGCCCCTTCCTCTTCCAACATGACTGGGCACCAGTGAACAAAGCCAAGTCCAATGGGTTAGGAATGGGATGACACTGAAG
>SOMO01000127.1:281538-294361 GCA_028128575.1 Paedocypris carbunculus
TTTAAATGTAAAATAATTTTAAAAAGGCCAAGAAATGTTTAAGTGTAACAAATGGTTAAAAATAAAAAATACAGAAAAAAACCGGCTCCATCTAAACGACCTTTTATAGAAAAAATGAATTATATATACCGGTATATTTGTGTGTAAAAATATACACTGATTTAAAAAAAAAGTTTTCTTCTAAAAAATTCACATAAATAAGTTTTTTCAGATAAAAAAGTGTGATTTGGTGCATAAACGAGAGTGACTTCATCAGGCCTTGGTGGAGGAAAAGGAGGAGAGGAAGAACGTCTCTACACGAGGAGCTGGAGCAGGAAAGCCGCAAGGACAGAGAGCACCGCAGCCGCCAGCACGATGACACTCGCCAGCTTTTCGTCTGTTAGCGTGCTGTGTGCAGGCGGCCTGACGGGGTCCGTGTCTGGCGCTGTGACGCCGTCCAACCGCCGCAGACTGAAGCGCGTGGATGCGCTGAAGGAGCTGCACAGATCCTGGAGCGTGTCGGTGCAGCGCCTGCAGGCCAATATACGCAGACGATACTCGGCGCTCCGCTGCAGGCCGCATAGTGTGAACGACGTCTCCTCGCCCTTGTACACCTGCGCGCACACAGATGTAATCATGTTTCAATGGATGGGTTCAGAACACTCTTCTGTCGTCTCAGTGCTTCACCGGACAATTCGTAAATTCCCTCGGCTTGTGATTTTGAAGATGTAATGCCCACGATACCGAACAATGAGCAAATAATGCAAATACCTTTAGAGCTATTTCCTGTACAAAACCAGTTCAACAACAGCGGTAGACCGCCCCGAACGCGCGCACACACACACACACACACACACACACACACACTATGAGGCCACTGTCGTCTGTCACATGCTCCTTAGATCTTCCTCATCATTGTGTGTTTTTTGCACACCACACACTGCTCAATCCTGTTATTTTGAAGAACACACACTCCGTGCGATAACGCTTTTACCTGTCTGAACTCAGTTTCTCGGCCTCCCAGCACCTGCAGCACGTAGCTGACTCGGTCGCCTCTCATTGGTGGAATCCGCTCCCATGTGACCTCACAGCTATTTCCCTCCAGCTGCTCAACTTCTGGTGCTACCGACAAAGATCACTTCATTATTCAGTCAGAAAATATTATTTCTAGATAAATTATGATGGATTTTTTGTCCAATTAGATTTTGACTTTTCAGTCAAACAAATTCTACATCAAAAGTGTTGACGCAGTTTAATCTACCAGGCTGCTGAGGTGGATCGAACCTTTTGGTGTGGGAGGAAGAGATTTGGTGGTGCTAAAGCTGCACGTCTCAGAAAACGGGCCTTTTCCTGCCATGCTCACAGCCTGGATGCGGAAACGGTAGCAACAGAACTCGCTGAGCCTCTGGATCTTAAAGCTGTGGCTCGGACCCCGATACACCGCTACAAACCTGCAGAAAAAAACAGAATGATTTTTTTTTTTTTTTTTTACAAGTGTTCTTCTCTACGCTGCGGCATTGTTCCATCAGAGACAGAGCCACTCAGAGGCTTTATTTCTCAGAGAAGCTGAAAGCAGCCAGCACCAGCCTCATTTGCTTTTAATCAGCCATCAGTGGGTCAGTGATGAGCAACTCAGGGGAATCATTAAGGCCTAGGGTCTTGATAACCTACCACCGCTTTGAGATGGACTTCTCTCATTACACAACTCGCCCTTAATGGAGTCATGAACACAAAATGTGCTTTTCAGAGGATCCGCTTACATCAGAGAGCAGAACCTAAGCGATGTTCACGGCATGCGCACACACACACACACACACGAACATATGTACCAGGAAAGACCAGTCACAATTTCCGCAAATCTGAAGTCCAAAGTGGAGATCAAGTCGGTTTTGAAATGAATGGCTGGAAGCAGGATTATATAAGTTCACAGGAAGCTCAAAAGCTCAAGGCTGATTGGCTGCAGCGATTCAGTCGAATTGTCCAGGACTGACTGACATGTAAACCAAAAGCATTTGATTGGAAGTAATTTAACTATTTTTCATGAATTTCAAAAATCCAAGACTATCTTCTGTTTGTTTACTTTTTATTCTTATTATTTTCCTTGCAGTAATAACTAATCACATTTCTCAGGTTATATTAAAAAAAAAAACAGCAACATCTTAACACTGTGAAACAGTCAAATAGGGTTAAACAAGATCCAATTCAGAACACAAATCGTGTCAAGTTGTCAGATATCTGGAGAATGTGGGATAACTTCCACGTCTGAAGACAAACCTCTGACTTCTGTCCTCCATTTCCAGGATATAAGTTGGAGAGTCTGTGTTTCTGAAGCCCCAGCGAAGCTTCAGGCTCTGAGGTCCAGCCGCTACACATTCTAGCGGCGGAGGTGAGGGGGGCCGCGGCCTGGTCCTCGCGGTCAGGGACTGGCTGAAGGGCCCAGGGCCCATTTCATTCTCTGCACGGATCTGCAGGCTGGCAGAAACAGGAGAGCAACATTACACAGAGTACTGTTGTAAATCATGAAGAATATGACAATACAAATGCTTCACGGGTGGGGCCATAATGACAGGTCGATTGCAAAAGCATTGTGGGTAGATTGCATGGCATTGAAACTCTCCTCTGCGTGCGGGATCTTAATCCAGCATTTACACAATTCTGCCAAACTCTCAGATTTTCGACGAGCGGTCTATCTGTCAGCTTGTGTGAGTATGTGCGTGCACATAAGTATCAAGTTTAAAAAAAAAAACAATTTATGTCCAGCACGTATGAAAATAAAGCTTTTGACCTTGATGGCATGGATGGATGATTATATGACTTTATAATTTAAATGTGTAGCTTTAATGGGGAACAATATGAATGACGGTACACAACGCACATTCAGCCATGGAAAATAATAATATCTAGAATATATAGAATCTGAACGATTTCAAGAGGGTTTCTAACATCCAGCCCAGAACACCTAATTAAAGTCTCTTCAGAATCTGTTCTGGAGCTGTGCTTGTTAGCAGCTGATGTCGATCTCAGCCCATGTCTGTGACCTTTCAAGCGATCTTCTCTGTGCGGAAATAGACAGGACACGTTACAACATCGGATTTTAAACAATCCAATAATTGTAGATGCACAAAAAGACATATTTCACTGGATTTGGTTTCAGATACGTGATGAAAATGTGACAATTCCGGGTGAAAAATTCCATGAAAAACAAGAGCATTGCAATGACCAAACATACAACAGATTCTAAACGTCCAGACGCCCTTCAGTGAAATAACCGGTCCGACCAGAACCAACCCGCCTCATTTACAGAAAAACAACAGCAGATGTTACAGTTTCATGTTGACAAAACACTAAATAAATTATCTGAAGACGCAGAGACCATGTCAGATGATAAATGCAGATTGGGGAATATGCAGCCAGTAGAAAAACCCTGCAGATGATGACCAAGGATCAATAAATTTTGCTATTGAACCCTTGGAATTCATTAGATTACGATATGTTTGCTGGGACACGCAAAAAGAATTCTCAAATTGAGCTTGAAAAAATTTTTCTGAAAGCCTTTAGTTTATATGAGCACTCTTGTCAGTCCATGTACCTACTGATTTTCTTTCCCTCTTGATTTTTTTCTGTTCTTTTTATAAACAGCAAATATTGCAATATAAAATAAAAGTATTTAGACTTTTGGCATTTTTAAATAATTGCAAAATTCTTTACAATACAAAACAATGAGCATTACCAAAAGAACAGAAGCTTCTCCAGTGTTTTCCTGCTCTGTTTTGATGAGCAGATCTTGAGCCAGACATAAGTGGAGTGCATTAGAGGAGCTAATAGGCCTAAAATACTCCCGACACACAGCAGCACTCCACACATTACAGGCCGAACTAATGAGCAGAAAATACAGCCTCTGCACAAACATCGGCCTCCAAGAGACCTTCACACACCTGTACTCGCTGTCCGGCAGCAGGTCCTGGATAATGTGGCAGACTGGATTTTGACTGTTGATGACAATGTCTCCCATGATGATGGTGTAGGACATGATGTCTGCGCCGTTACAGTGCGGCTCGTCCCAGGTAAGGGCCAGGCAGCTGGACCGGGAGAAGGACGAGTGGTCTGGAAGATGATCCAGCAGTCGAACTCCAGAAACGGCATCAGGAACGGCCGCGGGGGTCCGACAGGTCACCAGCTCACTGTGAGGGCCTGCCCCCACCTGGTTCACTGCCTGTGGAACACACAATATCTGAAAGACTGTCGAGACATAACAACATAATGGACACAAAAACAGCCTGTTTTCAGGAATTGCTGGAACATTTTTAGATATGAAGCTAAAGCCAAATGAACTACATTACTGAGCAAGAACATACAGATCATCAATTAAATCGGGTAAATATTGTACATTACCGATATTTTCATATCATCATTTCTATCTCTTATCCTTCCTTCATTCATTTCTCTCAAAGATCAAATAGCAATTCATCCATCCATCCATGACACATCCTTCTTTTTTTCATTTATTCAGCAGTATTCATCCATCACCCATCCAATTCTTTGTCTCTACTGAGGAAGAGCAAAACCAAATCTGTTACATTTTTAGAATCTCAGGAAATCATTGGGTTTTAGGAAACAAACCAATCGATCTGGTTTTGGTCTGGTGGTGGATGTACCTGTACCCTGCAGCAGTAATCTGTTGCTGCCTCCAAGTTGCATATTCTGAAGCAAGTCTCTGTTCCTCTATAGACCAGTGAAAGAAAGTCGGTGCCCCGTCCCCAATCCAGCCGGTACTCAGAAACCTCCAGTCCAGAGCCGCCCGTGTTCTGAGGATCCTGAGCAGAGTGAATGTGTCACAAACATTTCCCTGCAGGACACATCCAATTACCTGCTTGACACGGTTTCATGAGGACGGACACGCGGGAGTTACAGCATCAATGACGCAGACACAACAACATGCAAATCATAGTGATCTCCCACGTCAGGAACAAAGCGCTCCATCCCCCAAACACGAGAAACTCACTCACTCCCTCTTGTTTTTATTCTCTTTCATTCATCCATTTCAGTTTTCTTCTATTTCAAAGTTTACACTGCGCTGCAACACTAATTTATTTGTCACCGTTACATATCAGTTAACATTAACTTATAGTATTTTCATTGCTCTATTTAGAAGATTTTTGTCAAATGAACGCGCCAAGTCAGATTGAACAGGTTCTTTCAACACTAAAATGCATGTTGCTCCGTTTTCATTTAACAAATTGCACTTTAATAAGAAAGTGTAGTTTTGTGTCTGTTTGTTTTGGGAAAAAAAAGATGTTTATTATAAGATGTTGATGATACGTCTCGTCTATTTTTGGTTATCAATTGAGGAGGACGGATGAAGGTGGGAGGATTTGGTTTCTAAAAAGGGTGTGCACGGCACAGCTTTATAGGAAACGCAGCTTTATTGGGGCAAAACGGACTTGTCTCGACGTGTCCCAATTAACCAAAGTCGACTGTATTTAGACCCACACACACACACACACACACACACACACTCATGCACACATGTCTTGAGGAAAATCTTGGATTTAAATCATACAATTAATACTCTTACAGAAACTCTGGAAGCATTTCACCTGCCACTTCACCACTGCACAAGTGTGTGATGTTACAATGATTTCTGGGGGGTCGCATTGGGCCGGAGGTCCGGCGGCAGTGCTGAGCTCCATACACTCGGAGTACGGCCCGTACTGGAAAAAAAAAAAACAGAACCTGGTTTAGAACTGTAGAACTCAAACAGTGAACTTGTCAGTGAACATTTACCCCAGCGTCATTCTGTGCTCGGACCTGAAACCTGTAGGTAGTGCCGGGAAGCAACGGACCCACAGTGCATTGAGTGTGCGGCCCCCTGAACACCTCCAGCGGCTCCGCGGACCCCCCAGACACACACATCTCCAGACTGAACTCCACACGTTCACCAGCGGCCGCACAAACGGGAGCATCTGTGAACAGCCACGCGTAATTACAACAAGCACATTTTACATAAATGTTTGAATTAAAAAGTTTCCTTTTACTAAAAATAGGTTAGACAAGTTTTCACATTTGTTAGTTTCAGTGCTTGATGAGTTTTGTCTGAAACATCCTGCAGGAAGAAAGTGATCGATCTGTGATGGAGAAAATGCACGGAAGATCACGGCCGCGAGGAGCCATGATACGTGCGGACGCTTCACTTTTATTTATAGAGCGTGTTCAGCCTGTTAAATGAGCTTCAGAACCATAGAGGTGCGCGCACACACACACATCATCACTAACGAACAAGCACTCCCTACACACACACACACACACACTAACAAACAAGTACTCTCTACACACATACACACTCACATCATCACTAACAAACAAGCACTCTCTCCACACACACACACACACACACACACACACACACACACACACACACAAACACGAGCAGACTGACGTAAAATAATAATCACTAACAAACAAGTTATTTTTTTAAACACACACACACAGGCAGTAATCAGAGTCATGTAACGCAGGAAGCCATTTCATTGTGTGTTTGAGTATGTTTGAGAAAGATTTTTGCAGCAGTAGTTTGACTGTCTTGACTGATTTCTTCTTCAGTTATGATTAGAACAGCACAGTTGTCTGCTTCTAGCTGGAATGTTCAGACTCATGTATTGAAGCTCAGGCTGAACAACAACCGGTTCACCGGGAAATTCATTTGTTTCATCATATGGTATTTTTTACTTTGAGATTTTCAATTGTGGAAAAAAGCATTTGAGCACCTTGACAAAAGAGCCAAAAACCCATTGCCTAGCTAGGAGCAAAAATTAACCTCACAGCAAGTGAATGTTTTAAACCACTAACTCTGAGCAGAAGATAATCAAAGAATTACAAGAGATTCACCCCATTGTAACGTTAGTTCCTCATGTGTGCAGGTTCCCACAATCCATGGTGGCTGAGAGCGTTCAGGTAGCAGGCTGAGGGTCCGCATCTTCACACTCTCACACCACTGCAGAAAGAACATCATGAAGCCCATACATACACACACTACAGCAGAAGCGGTTCTGCAAACAGGGATTGTACCGGACTCTGTCCGCCTGCACCGACACAGCTCACTCTCAGCACAAAGCTGGTTGCTGGCTTCACACCCTGACACACGTGCTTCCTCTCTGGTCCTTTATATAAGGTCTCCCACCGTCGATCTGCCAAACACACATATTAGACTAAAGAAGCCAGATGACACAGCTCAATGGAGGTGGATCTCTACCTTCAGAAGTCTCTTCTGACAGCTGCAGGACATACGTTAAATCTCCACATCCACCGTTGTCCGGTGAGAGCTCTGGGTTATACAAGGGTTCAGAATCAATAATCGTAGAACAACAGAATTGCTTTTTGAGCTTGAGAGTACAAGTTCTCTTACCCCACGCTACACTGAAGCGGTGAGAGAAGACGTCGTATACTGACAGATTCAGTGGGGGTCCGGGTCTGTCCGGGGTGGTCTTACAAACGACAGTAGAGCTTGGAGCGCTGCACAATCCGCCACTGCAGGTGATCAGCTGCAGGAAACAGAAACATCACTTCACCAAATGTTTACCAACAGATCAGCACAGAGCCACAACAGATTATAACAATTAGCAGATTATCACAAATCCCCAGTGCACTAGCAGATCCCAAGTGATCAGCATATACGTATCCCAAAAAGATCACACATTCTTAGTAGATAATCACAGAATACTCTCAAATAATCAATAATCCCGCAGAGATCGGCAAAGATCCCTAGCGGAAGCTCACAAATCCACAGTAGATTATCATAGATCCCAGGAAGACATCACAGATCTTCTTATATTGCTTGTAGATTGGTAAAGACCAGTAAAAGACTGGCAGTGACAGAGAGTCTGTTTTTTGACATTTTAATTATTCTGTATGATGAGTGTTTGGAGATTCAGGGCACGACTCGGGTCTGTGAAAAACAGGGCACGACAGCGTGGTCGTTTATCATCATCCTCTCTAAAGTGTGGCTGATTCAATGCCTGATTAAAAGGAAAAGCCTTTAACACACATCACAACAGAAAATCAATCCAACATCCTGCAGTAACAGAGACAGCTGCCAGATTGAAAAACAGCTGCACAGTAAAGACCCAGTGAAGAAACAAATAAAAGCAGGATGAATATGAACATGTTCATGTTAAACCAAACGGCTACGCATCACTCACTCTGAAACTGTACTGCGTGTTTCTCTGCAGAGACGTCACCTTCTGGCTTGACTCCGAACCGCTGTACACAGCCTGAAAGTCCAGACCCTGCCACAGCACACACACGCCCGACATACACACTTCATCACAGGTCAATTCAAAGTACCGTATTTTTTGCCATATAAGACGCACCGGCATATAAGACACACACAATTTTAAAGGAGGAAAATCTAGAAAAAAAAAAATTCTGAACCAAATACTGTAACAAAATATTTTATATCAACTGTATAAAAGTTAACAGCAGTTTAAGAACAATTGTATGCCAAACATGTAACATGAACAGTCAGTAAAGTCAGTAAACAGTGAAAGTAGGTGTGGGCGGTATACCGGTATTAACGAGAATACCGGTACTGAGATCTGCCACGATATGGATTTTGCAATACCGTGATGATTCATGAATTCGATTTGTATATAAGTATATAAACACCTTAATACAGTATTACACATTAGTTTCGTTACAAGTTGTAACTTACAACTACCAATGACGGCACGCACATTGCTAATCGAATACAGAAAGCAGTGTAACAGACTGAATTAATAGATCACACTGTTGTCTGTGATGTGCCGAAGAAAAGACGCGCGCGAGAAAATCAGCTTGTTTTATTTTGATCAAAGTCTGTTTTCGTTTTTCGTGTCTGCTTTCCTCAGTTTTGGGGAAGAAAAAGTACGTCTTATACGGCGAAAAATTTGGTAAGTAAAATGGCATTAATGATAGAGAGAGAAACACTTTTTTTATTCCTGACTTTCTCAGTAAATCTTTACCAAAACTGAAACTAGCAGCTGTTTGAACATAAGCACCAGCTTTAATTTGCTTCTCTGTGGTGCTTCAGTCACGTCAGAAAATGAGCGGCTTGGGTCAGAGAACCAAATTATAACTGATGTCATTAGTGCCATCGCTGTAAGTGAAGACAGCAGTGATGGGACTGTGAGTGATGTCTTCAGTGATGTTATAGGGAATGTCAGAAAAAGAAAATACTGGATGTTGCAATATTTGCTTATTTTCGCTTGATTTAGTTTTTTTTATTCATGTTAAACCTGGAGTTACACAACAAAGAAACTATCTGAACTACTGCTTATTGCACCTGAAAAGATTGACTGTACTGGAATGTTCTGGATTCCTCACCTTGCTCTCCTCTTGCATCTCCAGGATGTATGTGAGATTCTCCTCAGAACGGCAGCTGTTCGGTCGAGTCCATTCCAGCATCACCCAGGACGGACCCCATGATACCAGTTGTGGGGGAAATGACGCCTGAGGGAGACATCCGGATGTGTAGAAGACAACTTCTGGGCTAAACCCACTACAAGAAACAGAAACATGAGATGGAAACCGGATGAGATTCTGTAAGCCTCTAGGTGTCTCACAGTGTAAAACATGGAGCAACTGGAGACAGGTGAGTGTGTGTGTGTGTTTGTGAGCGAGACCCTTTTGTGATTGGCTCAGTGTGTGCTGGGACTGGACAAAGTACTCTACAAAGCTGCATCCTGAGTTTACTTTACTTTAATTAATGAGTTTGTAAAAAAACTTTATCTGAGATAATGGAATCTGATAAACCCATCACAAGGTAAATGTATTTACAAAAACCATCTACATAGGTAAATGAGACAAGAGTGGTAAATACTGTATATCCTTTTTTTATTCCTAACATTTAATAATTTGAAGTATAATTTAGAATTTATAGTATACATTTGTAATAATTAAAAAAAAAAAAACATTATTTTAACAAAGCACACATTAGATCTGCTTTTTGTTGTACTACTCTGTTACTGCTCTGCTGTAAATCACTACCTGTGTTTCGCTGAAGAGCAAACACAAACAAACCTGTTTCCTGTGTCATTCAGCGCCGCCAATCGAAACATGTAGCCACTGGCGGGACTCAACCTTGTCACTTTACAGTGTCGTTGGTGTCCGACATAAACTTCACAGAAAGCTCGGTTCTTCTTCCCCTGGAAAAGATGAAGTTGTGAGCAACTTGAAGGAACTTCAGTGGCTAAAGTGAAGAGATTGGAAAATACAGGAAAATGCAATTTTGATGAAGTCTTTCAATGAATTTGTGATGTTCGAGGTAAACACAGATGCAGGATTGAAAGGCGGAACTGATTAAGCAGCCTTTTGAAGAAGCATCTGATTTACACACAACTTGAGAATAGACGTTTGACCTTGCTCTGTTGTAAAGTCCGTCTCTAGGCATTGATGCTTTTCTATCATCTTAATGATGAGCTGAGTGAGTTCAGCGGTGACACGTACCTCATCCCATACCAGAACATAATTGGTGATTTTTGAGCCGTTGTCCACAGGAGGCTAAAATATATCACACAATAAATACATTTAGGTGAACAACATAAAAGCAGGCTAACACGCTCCATTGCTTTGTAAAGTCCAAAAATATAGACCTGGTTGCAAGCAAACCTCAGCAACCAATCAGATTTAAAAAAAAAAAAAAAAAAAAACCAATAGGAACACTATGATGAGGGTCTACCTACCTTCCACTGTAAGGTGAGGGAGCTCTTGGAGCGATGGGCCAGTCGGGGAGGAAGAGGCACGTCAGGAGGAGCACAGTGGGTAGTGAAGGCCTTTGCTTCAGAACACTGACCCTTCATCGACAGAGTTACCACACTCACTCTGAAAAACACACAGAACCGATTAAAGAAACACCTTAAATCAAACCACTATGATGTTTCTGTAAGATTGCTCAGTCTCACCGAACGTGATAGTTAGTGGCTGGCCTGAGGTCAGTGAGGGTGAACTGAAGCTCCTCACCACTGGAACAGACCAAGTCATGTTGTCACGTGAAGCCGCTTTAAGATCACAACTATGACTTTAGCTCATGAATACCCCCACACTTCTCACCAGTACACAATCTTGTACTTGCCGTCGTGCCNCTGTTCCGGCTCTGAACGGGTCCGGTCTGGAAACTTTGCCCTACAGTGTCATGAAACATGCAGACGTCTCGGCCGAACCTGCCTGATGAATAATAGCACAAAGCCGAGCTGCTGAAAGATTGAAGCCACTGTCTGTCCGGTTAGCTCCTCTCGCTCAAACGCTTGATCGGCGGCTGATTCGTCCAGCGGTCACAGTTTGAGGGTCGAAGGTCACCGGACGAGAGAGTGAAGGAAGGAAAGGTTGATCTCATCCCTCCAGAACCTGATGATTTATTTACGGTACCGAGACAATATGAATAATGCATCTGTGAAGAGGAAGACGAATTTCTCTGGTACTAATTGTGGAGAGGGCGAGGGTGCTGGGCGGACGGGCGGGGCCGACTGGAGGACCCCCAAGATCAGAGGGCCGAGAGCCTCAAAGACGCCTGTCCTGCAGCCACCGCCATCGACTTGCAAATCAGCAGAAGGAGGCTAATTAGCGGCAAACTAATGAAAGCGCCATTCAGGGCAGCGAGGAGGAGGAGGAGGAGGAAGAAAAAGGACACGCAGAAGAATCAGGGATCCTTTCTCAGCGATATCGCCGGCGCCATTTGAAGTGGATTTCAGAGCGCATCAATATGTGAACAAAGTTGAGGAGCGCGAGGGATACAGTGAGACATTAGCATTCATTTGAAGAATGGAGGCCGTTATTTACTGGCTTGCTGTCGGCACGTTCGCACTCTGGGGAGCGACTTCAGAATTCACCAGCGCCTGACGGAATCCTCATCCATCCCCGTGGTTCTCCAACGCTCTCCGTGTCCCGTTTGCTTTTGGGATGGAGAGGAGAGATGTGGACGGAGAAGGTGACGGAGATATGGCTTGTGAAGAAGTCGAGTGAGAAAGAGACAGATAGGAATGATAAGCAGAGGTGTAAAGAGTACCAGACAACCATACTTGAGTAAAAGTACAGATACGTGCTGTATAAGTTACTCCAATACAAGTAAAAAGTCACCACTATAAATAAGACTTGAGTCAAAGTAGCAACGTATCGAATTTTAAAAGAACTTGAGTGTTTTTTCTCACACAAAATTTGGGGGAAAAAATGAGAAAATTAAAAAAATAAATAAAAAATTCTATTTATGAGGTATTTTCTAATACAGAAACGAAATTTAACACCTCCATGTTTCAAAAATGGTAAAACTAATTAAATAAAGAACAAAAAGTCAGTCTCTATCAAACTAAAAAGTGTAAAATAAATAAAAACTAATAATATCTTCCAGTACCTTCAGCAGATCACTGATGGCAAAATCAGATCGCCTCATTCGCCCAAGAAATGAACCGCGGTAAAAATCGATTATGGTTCAAAATGTAACAATGTAAATGTAACAGTAAGTGTCAATTCAAATATAGTGGAATGAAAAGTACAGTTATTCAATCAGAAATGCAGTGGAGTAGAGAGTAAAAGTTGCTTATATATTTTCATACTCAATACAAGTACAAAGTAGCCAAAACATTCTTAAGTAAAGTAACAAAGTACATTTACTCAAGTACTTTACACTTGTGAAGATGAGCATGGCTGATGAGAGAGATGGATGGAGTGAGAGAGTGAGGACGAGGGATGGATGAAGCATGTTTTGGTCCAGGAGGCCAGAGACGTGTGGTGATGATGAAGAGCAGATCAGATGCTCCTCGCCGTGGTGGCGTCTGACGCCTTTGAAGACGAAGATTCGCCGTCGGTCGTACTGACGGCG
>SOMO01000127.1:294503-307024 GCA_028128575.1 Paedocypris carbunculus
TTTTTTGATGCACACAACAAAAACATATTGATGTATGTGACAAAACAAACAAGACAAGATATTTATGGTGAAAAGAATGATGGTTCCTCACCTGAGGCCAGTCCAGTCCAGACATCACAGCTGGGACTCGCCTCGTGTCTCCCTCCTCATCTGCGGATGAGAGCAGCACTAAATCAGATGTGTGAATGACACAGACGGAAAGTCTCGCGGCCCCCAGAGGACAGAGGCAGGGTCACCGTACACACTTCTTCAGTTTCTATCACTCGCTTCACAAAATTGTAAATTAATATGTTCTTCATGCATCATTAATTTATTGT
This sequence comes from Paedocypris carbunculus, assembly GCA_028128575.1. Lineage (NCBI taxonomy): Eukaryota > Metazoa > Chordata > Actinopteri > Cypriniformes > Paedocypris > Paedocypris carbunculus. Next base: position 294,821 of record SOMO01000127.1, read on the forward strand.
AATTTAAAATATAGATAAATTATTTATATATACAGTCCACTCTGCTTAATTGGGCCCCGGGTTAATCGGGGCACCCGCTTTATTGGGCCAAATCCTGAAATCCCAAAACAAATCGCTTCTTATAATGCAAATATGCGCCACTTTATCAGGGCAAAAAAGCTGCTTTATTGGGCCAAAATTTGAGGGGAATTTATCTTGCATATTTATCTTGTATTTTTCTCTTATATATTGTATTCATATTTTATCTTATCTCTATTTGTAATGTATTTTATTGCTTTAATCTCTTATTGCTTTGTATAGCTACTCACTACTTATTGCTTTGTTACCCTCCTCATTATGTTTATACGGCGGACAATATTGTAAAATACATTTCAGTTCATGTTGTTGCAAAATAATTGTGGACGAGTAAATCAGGAAGAGTGGAGACCAAACCTGTACACAATAATACCAGAAACAAGGACCAAGAAAATATGACACCAGGACTTTACGGGGTAAACACCGTCAGCACAAGCGCTGATTACACACGCACACGCAGCAGTCTGAGAGTGGTGTATCTAGTGTGATCAGAAGATCTGTTAAAAGTGCTTCGCTTTTCTATACGTGTTATGACAGCCAGTCAGGAGAAGGCGTCAGGGCAGATTGCACAGGTTCTCACAATGCTCAAACGAAACAGTAGTTCTGTGTTGTTAGTGAAAGGGTTGAAATGAAAGGGTTACTTTTCATTTACTTTCGGCTAATAATGAAAGGAGTGATGTGGGCTGGTGGCGGGGGCTTTGGGAGGGGGGCGTGTCTGGCACCACTTTATTGGGGCAGCCACTTAATTGGGGCAAAATAGCCCAATTAAGTAGAGTCGACTGTATGGCTATTAAAATTCCTTCATTTTCCGGGTAAATATAAAGAAAGTGGTTATTCAAGCAGCTTCTGCCGATCTGCGTCTCATTGCGATAGCAGAGGACTAGAACAAAGAGCAGAAGGTAAGAGCTTCTAGAAGAAGCATGTGATGACGAACAAAAAAAAAACAATAACAGGGAGATGATCCATGTGATGCAACATGTTTTACTCATTCCTCTACTGGCTCCAGATCATTACTGCTGCGATCAGAGGATCTTAGACAGACATTCAACTAGAAGTGTAGCAGGTTTAATCGCTCAGTGCGCACTCGCATACTTCACCACTGGACGGCGAAGTTCAGTTCGCTGTTCCAAATTTGTTCCAAAATCAGTAAGTGCTGACAATCAATCTGTCTGTCTGTCTCTGGCTTGACCTATTGATCTGTCTAGTCATCAGTCTCTATACACTATATCTGTCTGTCCACGTTTTTCTTTGTCGATAGTTAAGAGGGATTCACCTTCTCTTGCCCCCTCTCTATTAGAACCTCTAATTCTATCCATCCTTCATCTATATGTGTGTTCCGGGCATTCGGCTGTACCGTGTCGCTCAGCATCTGCGTGATTAGGGCTTCCTTTGGCTCGTCGGTCTGTCCTCTTGTTGTCAGGGCTTCCTCCTCCGGCGGTCAGCGTGTGGCTCTTGCTGTAGCCGTTGGCCGCTGTGTGGCCAGTCACCTGACTTTGAGGGGGCCGCTCCAGTGGCTGCTTGAGCTTCTTGGGTGGAGGTTTGCAGTATTCCTCATGAGTCATGAAGGTGGAGACGTTAAAAAGAGGGATGATCTCTGAGATAAGAAATTAGATCAAAATCACAATATTCTACAAAGCACACATACTGCTGGACTCAGGGCTCACCATCAGGGTAGACGGGGGGCAGCCGGTGCTGGTAGAGGTAGTGTGGCAGCACGTCACAGGCACTGAGCGGTGGGTAGTAGGTGTGTGAGGCTTGGAGGAAGTAGGGATGTGTCAGGTATGAAGGATGAAGGTGGTGGCTCACAGACAGAGCGGGTGAGTACCCGGGAGCAAAACATTCCGAGAGTGGTGTGACTACAACTCTGCGCACCCCCGTGTTATCCTCCAGAACCTGAGCACATGAACACATCAGACGTCATGACTGGCCGGACCGTAGAGATATTAGAACAAATGCTACAGAAAAGGACAAAACGCTGCTACAGAGAAGGACAAAAAGACAGAGAATTAAAGAGAGAGACAAAAAAATACAGATGAACAAAAAAAGACATACAAAGAAACAGAGTGAGACACAATGAGAGAAATGAAGACACCCAGAGAAACAAAGTCAGAATGAAAAGGAGACATTCAGTCAAGCAGAAACAGATGCTGAATGATCACCAACATCTAATTGAACTTGTCACAAATTACAGTATCTTCACACAAAAAAGTAGAAAATAAAAATAAAAAATTAAGACAGGAAGAGAGAGGGAGAAAGAGAGATAGAGAGAGAGAGGAGAGAGGGAGAAAGAGAGACAGAGAGAGAGAGAGAGAGAGAGAAAACGAGAGACAGGAAGAGGGAGAGATGGAGTGACCTCTAGCGTTGGTTTATTACACCCATAACTTAAATCCTTCCCTCCAGCTACTCTGTGACATTTTGGCAGAAAGGTCAAGAATAGTCATAATCAATGGTTTTCGCAAACTCATATCCAACACAGTTTACACAGAATCTCAATGCAAACTAAAAAACTGGGGTTTTGAGCAGAAGCGTTGTGTTTGTTTTGGTGGTGAATGACTCTTTACTGTCACTGCGACACAAGGTCCTGAAAAGGTTTTGCGCGGCGAGGTCCATTCCTGCAGGTTACCTGGGAAACGTAGCCGGGGGGGACGTGGATCGGAGGAATGGAACCGTTTGGTGACATCATGGGAACTTCAGCAGGGCCTGAGTGGAGAATAAAGAGAGCCGTCAATCAAGAGTCACATGCCACGGAGAAGTTCTGCGGGAAAAGCCGATGGAAAACAGGATTTTGCGGGCATGAGGAATTTCTCTGTAACGCAATACGCAAATGGAATAACGGCAGAAAAGGTGATATGAACAAATTCTGATCCACTGACACAAAGTCAGTGGTGGAGTGACACAGGTTAAACAAACACATCAGAGCAGGTATTTATGGCTTTGCCACAGTCTAGGAAGAGAGACGTCCCACAGGTATTATTCAGCCGTGATTCAAAGCTCCAGCAGCTGGTTTAACCATCGCCGTGTCTTCAGATCTGCAGGGGTCCGTGGAGGGACGGTCTTCCCTCCGTAAATTAAACACACAACATAAACGCCTTAATGAATTTTACAGTTTCTCTTTTTCAGGGCCCCCGGGCCTTTCAGTCTATTCTGTGGTCAGTCTGTTTAGAACAGACCCAGAGTAGGCAAGTAATGAGAGAGATGAGAGAGAGAGAAAGAGATAGGAGAGTCGTACATGACACTAAACTTCTGTTGTGTCATAAATCTCACAAAGACTGATATTCTTCCGATACTCAGACCCTCCAGGATTTTTTTGTTGCGGCCTAAAACGCCAAATGTTGCGGGAGCTTTTTCAAAAAGTTGCAGGAAAAGTTGCAATTAAAAAAAAAAAAAAAAAAAAAAAAAAAAAACAGTTTTGGCATTATATCGGCACTGGATGGTTGTAATGATTACGATGTACTGTAACAGAACGGCAGGTAGGGAAACCTTGGGGTGCGCGCGGTGAAACGAACCGCAGGTTTGAGATCACATGGTGTGTTCACGCGCTGAACTGCTCCGAGAGCGTTTGAAAGAGTTAAACAAGGCAAGAGCCGAATCTATGAAAAGAGCTGAACTTCCCATCACTATAATGAAGACCTTCTGTGCGAAAACAATGCTGCATGCTGTGACGGACCAAACAGATTGGCCAAATTCGCGGTGATTGGATGAAATTGCAAGGTCGCAAAAAAAAAAAAATCGCGGAGTTTCGCAGAATTCGCGTGAATTGGCGCGATCGCGCAATCGCAAAATTCTGGAGGGACTGTTACTGCGGGATACTTCAGTTAATGTGAATATTGATGGTTTCATTGGCAGGATGGAGGTTTCTGGACAGACCGGTCTTTGTACTGAGGGCAGGCGTGGGGCCTGCCAGGCCCTTCACCACAGCCGTGGAGCCAGGGGACGGGTTTCAGTTACGCTCCTTCTGAAAGTAACGTACACATCTATAGATCCGAAAGAGGCAGAAACAGAAGGACCATACCCACAAACACTCAGTTCCAGAGCAGAGAGCGGGTCTGGTCAGACAGAGAGACGACACAAACCATCTTTTGGTTTGTTCTAGAATGAATCTAGAAGGAATGACTCCTTTGAAATGTGTATAGAAATCTTGAGAAGTCAAAATCTTTTTTAAACCTTGTTAATTTACATCAGCAGAACATAAAGTTGCATTAAAATAGAAGAACACTGTGGCACTATACGTACTTTCCTCTGAGATATTTACCATCACAGCTTTTATACAAACTAAAGAATTTCAGAACAACAACAATTAATCACAGAGACAAATTTTAGAATGATGACTATTAATCACAGACAACATTTTTTGTCCTTTTTCTCCAAATTTTCAACCACTAACCAATACTGAATCAGTAAGTTAATGTAGAATTAAATTTTTCTGTCTTTAATAAAATTGTTTACAGCCCTCCTGGTGACAATAGAAAGACTCATCAACTCTGCCCCAAAACCCGCAGTCTGTATGTGGAACAGCGTGAAATCCCAGCATGCCTTAAGCAAGACGGTGTCGGCTTTCAGGATATGCAATAAAAACGATAAAGAGTGTTTCAGGAAAACCTCCATCAGCCTGCAGCAACCAAATGGTGCTGATGATGCTAAGCTTCGCAGAGAGACCAAGAGAGACAGAGTGCGATTAAGAGAGAGAGAGACAGAGCTATAGTGAGATAGAGTGAGAAAGAAAGAGTCAATCTGTCTTCTGTGACTGTAGAGCTGGAGTAACGGGTATGCTCTGACCTGAATAGAACACTTCACTTCCACAGGACCTAAGGCGGCATCATGGAGGCCGCAGTTCGCAGAGCACCAGGAGAACCACAATCACAAACATCATCTCCTTTAATTTTTCTCTTTCTATTTCTATCTATATTTAGAACTCTCTTTAACACTTTCTTTATTTCTCTCTATTTGTTTCACCCTGCATTAAACTTTTTGTAGCGCGCACACACACACACACACACTGAGAAATCTCCACTGTTCCTGCGCAGAGTGAGTCAGAGGAATGGAATTGAAGCTCTTCTGGGATCAACAGCAGAGGGGGTTTCCTCCACCAGGAAGGAGTTCAGACTGACACACACTCCATCAAGGGCCAGAGAATCAAACACCAGAGCCATAAAAAGCAAAGGAGGATGCAAATATAAAGCAACAAAGAGAAAAAGATAAAAATAAATGAACTTATAATAAATCACCACCTGCTCCAATAACTCCACGCGCGCACACACACACACACAGAGTTTGAAGTCGTACGTTCACTGGTCAGGCAGTGAAAGAGTTTTTAATAGTGTAACTCTGTTAATATGTTGTAGCCAGTAACGGAAATAATTTGTTACAACAACATGTTTTTTTTTCACACTGAGGAACAAATCGTTTAACACAAGAGACCAGGTGCGATTGGTTATTGCAGCCAACATGTGCACATCTCTCTCTCTCTCTCTCTCTCTCTCTCTCTCTCTCTCTCTCTCTCTCTCTCTCTCTCTCTCTCTTCAACTGTGTCTCTGTCTATCTCTTTCACTCTTTCTGTGTCTCTCGCTCTCTGCATGTTTCTCTGTGTATCTCACGTTGTCTGTTTGTCTCTCACACTGTCTCTCTCTCTCTATACACCTATATCTGTCTCTTCATTTTCGATATTCTCTGTCAGTCTGTCTGTCTTTTACACACTCTGTGTCTCACGCTCAGTGACTGTCTCTTGCGCTCTCAATGTATTCCCTATCTCTCGCCGTCTGTCTGCCTGACTGTCTCTCTGACTTTTATCTCTCTCTCTTGTCTCATGTCTACTCTAGTCAGAGGTGACATGGGATTCTGGAAGCATTACTATTCCACATCTGTGTTTCGGAGGGAGGGGAGGAGAGGCCAATATGGGAGGAGAGGCCTGGAGCCACGTCAACAGGAAGTGCGTTTACTAAGAACAGATACGTCAGGACGTACGTTCATTGCAACGTAAATCAACTGAACAAACAGAATGTGAAAGAAATGCTGCAATAAACATTGAATGAATGACAAGACCAGCGACATCTCAAGCAGATGGAGAGGAAGTACTCACTACAGGAACTCGACACTCATCATCATCATCACATGAAAAAACACTTCACCTCTAACACTATCTGTCTATCTGTCTTTCTCTCCCTTGACTCTCTCATTCTCTCTCTGTCACTATCTCAATATAACAATAATAATAACAACAATTATTAATTTAATTTATTTTTGGTGCAGAAATAGGACCACACACACACACACACACTATTTGCCCAGTACTCACATTCGGGCATCACCACCACACACTCAAACCATCAAATTCTCCTGACTTTTTTCCGCATGTTTTTGAACTGTTGGACAAAACTGGAGACCCAGGGGAAAATCCACACAAGCATGGGGAGAACATATAAAATGAAGAATTGTGAGCTGCTGTAGTGGAGAGACAAACCTTGGATGCATTGCAGGTTTCCGTCTTCGGTGCGGATGGTAAACGTTTCTCCAGGATTCACCTGAACCAGGATCACCTGCAAAGTAAAGTAAAGTGAATGAGATTATGACATCAATATGGCGAAATATATCAAAATTGTGCTCTGCTTTTTAACCCATTCAAGTGAAGTGCACATACACACAGTGAAGTGAACACACAGAAACCCGCAGCTGTGGGCAGCCTAAGCCGGGGCGCCTGGGAGCATGTGGGGTTCAGTGTCTTGCTCAAGGACACTCAGTTTCAGAACCAGCCATCGGGAGATTCGAATCTGCATCCTTTTGGACACAAGTCCAAGTACCTTACCACTGGACCACAACTCCTCTGTAAACACATTTTTATGCACAAAAACAAACTGTGCAGTCACCTGCTGCGACGCATCGTCGTTGATTGTGTGGTGCATCATGGGAACCTCGCTGCTCAGTGATGGTGAGAGGTCGAGCATTTGGTCCGTCATCATCATGGTGGTCAACATTCATGAAGCCTTCCACACAGCTGTCTGAAAAAGAGCAAGCAGCGGTATAAAACAAAATGTCTGACTAAATTGAGGAAATGGTTTGTGTGAAAAAAGGACCTGAAGATTAGAACCTCATTACTGAACACATCCAACACACAGCAAAGAGCTACTGGAGTGTTATGGAAATAAGTGAAGTCATCATGATGATGTTACTAATGTTTATATGATGATGTAATCTATGAGATCATGATGTCATCTGTATAAAAAATGTTCCGGGGCGAGAAACGCCTACACCGCTGTGAAACTGAACCACACGATAGACCAGGTAATTGAGAAAGAAAAAGAGAGGGGGGGGGGGGAGTAAGAAAACTAAGTGAGAAAATGAGGGAAGCTAAGAGGAAGAATGAGTAACAAAATATTACGTGAAAGAGAAAGACTAATTTGGTTGTGAGAGACAGAAGAGTATGAAAAGGTCATTTGAACATTTGCTGCATTTTTCTTAGGGATGTTGTGATTTACCAGCAGATCTGCTTCACGTGAACTCTTAAAACTGCTGGAGAAAAATATCTAGCTCAAACTCCAGCATCAGCAGCACGACCAGTGAGAAGAACTCACTCTCTGACAGACAGACACGACGAGACATAGACAGATGCCACACAAAGAAATAGTTTTCCCTCCAAACAATCATAGTTTCGAAAAGCTGAGCAGCGTCAATGTATTTCTGGGAGAGAACTATGATTTGTAGGAATCGTGATTCAAGCAAGTCGATGCAAGCAGAGACTAGGAAGTTCTCCAATAACCTCACCTTCACAGCAGCTCAGGACCCAGCAGTAGTGTTGTTCTTTCCTCCGAGCTCCACCACAGACCAACTAAGACCATGAACACAAAAAACCACGGGGTCCCCTATCCCCCTCCACCCCTCATTAGCTTGGACCATTCTCCCCGTTCTTTGGACTCTCCTCATTCCTGGAGAGACTGATTCTTTAAGGGGATGAGGGGGTCTTTAGGGTAGAATCCCCAGAGAGACTATTCACACAATATCAGAGGACCCCCGATGCTGAGGGTCATGTTGTGGTGACCCCGTCCATAAGAAGACACACAGCAAGGATTGTGAGTCTTCTGACACACAGGATTTTCACAGTCAGAAACCATCAGATCCACAGCCTTTTTTCACAGTCAGAAACCATCAGATCCACAGCAAGGACTGACCAGAAGAACGGGCTGCAGTAACTGAGGGCGAGGGGACTGTGGTTTCCTTTCAGATCGGCCTGCTGGAGGAAATACGTGTTCTTCAGTGTGGACCACAAAGTCCTTATTTCTGTGTTCGTTCAGTCTCACACTAGTTTACACTGGCAGATTCACTCATGCATCATCTCAGTCTGTTTTATAACTCTGATGTGGAGCCATCAGTGGCCTTCAAAAAGCGGCAGAGCTACACAGAGAATTGCTGGCAAGTGTTTCTCCTTCAGTCCCTTTGTTCTCTCAGCACATACACATTCCCAAAATGTTTCTCCGTCTCACCTCGCACGCTCAGGGTTTCCATCATTCCCGGCGCTGACTCACGTCTGAGACTCCGATCAACTTTTATGCCAAATGACATCAGCTCTTTAAAAATACTTGCTTAGACACAAATAAAGCCCGATAACAGCCTGGACTGAGAAAGACCGGCTCAGTCTACTTCATCTGAGCTGAAATCCACATGACCTTGAAGAATTATCTATAGTCCCCCCCACGTCATCCTTCCTCCACCGGTTCACTGAGGTTTTATTTTTTTGTTAGTTTTTATGAGGGGTTACCAGAATTATTTACAGTCAGCTAAATGGACAAAAATTGCTCAAAGCTTTTGTGCAACATCAGAGCAAGTTCCATTCGGGAGTGATAAACAGTGACTTTCCCTAATGGTCGGGAGAGGATAGAGAGAGAGTGAGAGACAGACAGAGCGAGAGAGAGAAAGAAAGCAAAGGAGAGAGAGAAAGTGATAGAGAGGGAGAGAGACAGACACAGGGAGCGAGAAAGAGAGAGATAGGAAGAGAGAGTCAGAAACAAGAGACGGAAAGGAAAGACAAATTGAAACAGAAAGAGAAACAAAGGAGTGACAGTGTCAAAAGGATCATATTTAGAGATGGACAAAAAAAGTGAAAAACCAGACATATATTATATAAACCGGTATTAACATGAAAACCAGTATGGAGTTGTGCCTCCATATGGATTTTGCAATGTTCTGGATACTGTCACACATTAATTAAATTTCTATACATGTTTCTAAACACTTCAAAACAGTATAACACATTTGTTTCCTCACAGCTTTTACTGACGACTTTTAATGACCACTTCTTTAAAAAAAAAATGTTACAATACAGTTTGTGTACAACTAATGTAAATTTAATGTCCACACCCTCCCCCCCATACCGTAATATAATACCAATACCGTCTGGACACTAGAAAATATAATATGAATTTCAACTCAATCGCCCATCCCCATGTGTGTAAATATTATATACACAAATAAAAGACAGACAAACGGGTATGTTTCATCTACTTATTGTATTTTAAAATACTTCCTTTTTAATCATTCATTCAGATGATGACGACATCTGCCTTAATGTTCTTCATACATCCTAAACTCACCCACACTTTCATTTTGAAAAGTAAAATCTAAACACCCAATCATAACAATGTTTTTGAGTAAGTAGATGCTGGAATTTGGAATGGTGACGTTTGTGGGTTCTCTGCCAGAGTTTGTGTGTTTAGGTCAGAAAAACCTGTAAAATGTTATTTCACTAAAACAACAAAACCAGCAATAAAGATGGTAAAACTGTTGCACCAACACAAGCATCAATTTGTAGATAGACGTGCAATAGCACAGCCTCTAGACGTTGGCTCTTTCCCTCCCTCGCTCCAACCACAGGTCAAGAGGTCACATTCCTCATTCAGGGCCCAGCACTGAGTGTTTGTGCCACATCTGTGCCAGCAAATTACTGGGAACAGCCGGAGACTATGAAGGTATGGTGAATCGATCACACCTGCGTCTCATTCGCATGAAGCAAAGACGGATCTCAGCACGAATGTCACACTCCACAGCGGTCCTGACGGTCAGAGGACCCCTAACACTAGTCCTTACCCAAAAGTGAAAGCTGCAAACAAGTGAGAGAGTGATAAAGGGAGTGAGAGAGGTGAGGGATGGAGAGAGAGAGACAGGAAGAAAGACAGAGAGAGAGAGAGACAGAAAATTAGGGCAAGAGACCTTGAACTCTCTCGCGAGTTAGAGAGAGAGAGACAGGTGAGGAAGAAGTGAGTGAGATGGGCAGATAGAGAGAGAGAGAGAGAGAGAGAGAGGGGAGGTGAGGGTAAGAAAGACACAGGTGAGGTGAGGGAGAGAGTGAGACAGGAGGTGAGGAGGAAGAGAGTGAGATTGGAGGTGAGTGAGACCTCCCGGATGTGGGCCAGCGTTAGCAACACTCACGACTAATTCAATAATAACAATAAAGGTTCAGATCAGGAGATGCCACAATATCCGCTTTCACACACACTGTTCTGCTCTGCAAAAACCATCCGAGCAAGAGGAGAGTTCCCTTTAGAAACTGCAAAACAACACATCACGAGGACGTTGAGTTTGCTGAAGAGCTCCAGCAGAAGAGTGTAGGTGTGCGTTGCACTTCAATATCTCAGACACTGAAAGCTGCAGATTTAACATGTCTCCAGTAGAAGAACTAACACCTGCGTCATCAAGACTAAAGATTGTTATGACCAAGACAACCGCCCAGGAATGAGATGCCGAGCACATTCCTTTGACTTTTAGGGTTTGAGGCCCCGGGGCCATGGGCTGTGAGGGGGTGTGAGATGCAGACCACCCTTTGGTTTTTAGATATCTGCATTTAATACCAAACAGAGGGATTATTTTCTATTTCTTCAGAGCCAAAGTGTAGATCACCAGAACTTCCAGAATACACCTTCGCTGAAAACAATGAGTGATTCCCTCAAAATGAGGTCGAGCAAATATAAAATTGACACGATCCCAGAGTCTTTTGATTTTTCCTGCTCCACACCATTCGTTCTGGAATGCCATGACATCACAGGCTCTGGATCGGGTTTCCTTGGCACTGTGAACCGATTGACAAACGGAGTAGCTTCATGTCTTTGATGGCATTGTACTTCCACAGCTGTAATTCCATCAGCAACATGTTTACTTTCGTGGGTCTTAGAACGGTAGTGTTCCATATAGGTAAATGTTCGCTCAGCAGGTTGGGTACATTTACTATCACATGTTAATATTTCTAACAAAGTCAACGATCAGTCAACATATACGTGGTAGCTCGTAAGACTTATCTGGAGTAAACACAGATTATTATTTTATATTCGTATTACGAATTATATCGACGATTATACGACTTACCAGCAGGACAAAACCGCGAAAGCAAACAAATGAAGAATTTCTGAAGATTGACGTGTCACTTTTCACTGTTTCTGTCAATAAACAAACAACCGGTAACGACTTAAAAATCCATCATTATTCAGTTAAACAAAACATCCATGTGTTTAAATAACTCCACACATCCTTGCGGATCTTTGTGGAATTTTAAGAAAAAAACAGACCCGGGAGCATCTTCTGCCTCTGTAAGTCAATGGCGGAGTTTCTGCGCGTCTCGTCGCAGAAAACCATCAAACGCCGACGAAAGTTTCGTTTTCCAGACTAACCGAGATTTTCCCGACAGAGGTTTCGCCTAACCGGTGTCTTCGCTTTTACGCAACTGAAAAACTTCCACGCGCCAACGGCGAAGCACGTCGTGACTACACCTCGCGACTCACCTGAAATTATTTTCCTCGGTTACAGGTTCAGTTCCTCGGGCGGTGGAAACAGACGCTGGAGTCTGCGACGGACACGAGCCGTGTGGAATTCCGCCATGTTCGTTCGTCTGTGTGGAAGCGGCACGCGCGCGGGGGTGTTCGAGCTTTACCGTAAAACATCGACAACAACCAATCCACAGCGCGCGCACGGACTCTGTTACAGTTTAGTACTGAACTGTACATGGAAATTATATCAAACGTTTCCTTTTACTTAATTTATTAATATTCTTTTTTTTGTATTAACATTACTTCTGCTACTACTGTTAGTACTATTGTTGTTGTTGTTGTTGTTGTTGTTGTTGTTGTTGTTGTTGTTGTTGTTGTTGAGAGAGAG
>SOMO01000127.1:311936-330974 GCA_028128575.1 Paedocypris carbunculus
AATGGACCCCCCCCCCCCCCAAAAAAAAAAAAAAAGTTCCGAGTTTACATGTTTTCTGAATTTGTCGGTGTATTCGACTGTCGGTGCAAAAATGGAAGTTATCCACATTTGGCAGAAGTTACGTCCAGTGAAACACACACCCGAAACACGAACCATTTTATGGTTATGATTAATCAAAATACACAATTTTAAAAAGAGGAATGACTTTCAATAACGGCAAAATCAAAGAAGGCTATTTTTAAGTTTTCGATTTTATAGAGTTTATAGCGTATTGTAGAATATGCTGTTATTGCGCAATAACTGCTGTCAGCAATATCTTAGTCAGGTTTGAGACAAACGTCAAACGCCGTCGACAAGTTTGAACAGAATGCGGTTTAAAGTTATCGGGACGATTCTGCTCTCACTCGCAGCTTCGTATTACATTTATAGGCCTCTGCCCAGCACCATATCCGAGCCCTGGAAGCTGATGCTTTTGGATGCAAGCATACGTTCAACATTTAAACTGGTAAGATGTCACGTTGGCGTCATACTGGCATGTACATCGATTTATGGTGCTGTATGTGCATGTTTTATGATAAAACACCCTCTGTTCAGAGCTTTTTAGCTCACAGTCTTGGCCTGAGCTCCAGTTTCGGTTTTATTAAGTACACCATGTCGTGGACGGAAGTAACCGAGATCGAGGCCGGCGCGAGCCTGCGGGTCTCTGAGGCGGAGCTAGGAGGCGTTAAGACCCTCGTGTTCGAACCCACTCTCGGGTCCCAGCCGAGGAGAGCAGTGCTTTACTTTCACGGAGGAGGATGGACGCTCTGCAGCACAAGTGAGTGCAAGTCCAAAGGCTCAGATACAAAACACAGCACATCAAACTACGTTTATATGCAATGTGTTTGTTTGTCTATTTATCTGATTGGCTTTTTGTGTGTAATTATTTAACTGTCTTTTAACAACCTATTTTCTCATTGCCTGTTATTACACAAGTCTGTCTGTCTTCACACAGAGAGACCGAACAGGATTTTCGCTTTCAGTGATAAATTCTGTCGTATTACAGGAACAATTGCACTTTGATTCAGCGATAAAAAAGAGCAGGAAACAAAGCAGTTACACTGAAACTCTTACTGTAAAGCGGAAGCCTACTGTACATGTTTGATAAAAACTGATAAGCACACAGAAACAGAGACAGAGAGAGAGCAAGACTAACATCTGGCCTACAGCAGTAATCAACAGAGATCCCACCTGTCTGTCTGCCCTGCTGTCTTTCTGTCCGATTGAGGTTTTTGCAAGATGCATTTGATGTCTTTGTTCGTTACAGAGATGGAGTCGTACTATCATCAATGCAGATCGATGGCTGAAGACCTGGACGCCATTATAATATCTGTCGAGTAAGAAAAGCTGTAGATGTTGTGTTAAAAACTGCTTGTGGTTCAGTAGCATCACTTTCCCGACACGTCCAGGTATCGTCTGGCTCCGCAGGCCCGTTTCCCTGACCAGTATGAGGAGGCTCTTCGGGTTTGCAAGCACGTCCTGTCAGAAGAGGTTCTGTCTCGATACTCCATCGACCCACAGCGAGTGGCTGTGTCTGGAGACAGTGCAGGAGGAAACCTTGCCGCGGCCATGGCGCAGCAGGCATGTAGAAAGATCAAAATGTTGTTGCCTAATCAACGTTATGCACATAAATCAGATTGTCTGGAATATCACGGAACGTTTTTTTGTTGGGTGATTGTTAAGTGGTTTTATAATCAAAGCACCAATTCAAAATCTTTTTTTTCACGCTTCATTGATGCTGACATCACTCACGTCACCGGTCTATGATGACAAGCACAGTGACGATGACATCACTCACAACATATTTATGATGACGTCATTCATTTGTGATGTCATTCACGCGACCCTTCATTTGTAATGACATCATTCAGTCCGCAAATACTAGGGAATTGATATTTCCTGGTAAATCACCACGTCTTCTTTATCCTAGCCTCACTAGGTTTTATTTTCAGGGTAGGTCTTATATTTCAGAGCAATAGAAATAATACGCTTTTTGGGCTAGAACTTGTTTTCAGAGAAACACTGCACTATGGGATATTCCATTTGCTGTGTTTTTGTCTCTGTTGGCAGATTGCAGTGGACGCTTCCATCCCTGTAAAATTCAAGTTACAGGCGCTCATCTACCCTGCGCTCCAGGCCCTGGACTTCAACACACCGTCTTTAATACAAAATGAAGACGCTCCCTTGCTTCAGCGTCCGCTCATGGCTCGCTTCTGGCTGGAGTATTTGGGTGGAGATCCGCAGCTGGTGCCTTCCCTGCTGGCCAACAACCACAGCGCTCTGGACCAGATCCCACGGACGGCTGCAGCCCGAGCAAAGCTGGACTGGACCCGGCTGCTTCCAGCAGACCTTCAGAAGAACTTCAAGCCTGTGGTCCCTCTTCAGGGAGAGCCAGAGCTGCTGCAGAAGCTTCCGGGCCTGCTGGACGTCCGCGCCGCTCCGCTGCTGGCTGAGATAGAGGTGCTGAGAGCCGTGCCGCCCGCGTACATCATGACCTGCGAGCACGACGTGCTGAGAGACGACGGACTCATGTACGCCAGACGTCTGGAGGAGGCCGGAGTGTCCGTCAAGCTGCAGCACTATCAGGACGGCTTTCACGGCTGCATGAGCTTTGCCTTTGGGCCATTTCCTTTCGAGGTGGGCGTGCGAGGCTACAGGGACTACCTCAGCTGGTTAAAGAACAATCTGTAGGGGATTTCCTCGTGTGTTTATTCTAGTTTAGTTCTGTTCAGTTCTGCTAATGTTCATTAACATCTTTCTGTTGAACACAAGAGCTGCTGCTGTTTTTACGTGATGAGATGCTGCTCACTATTTGTGTTAGAGCTGAACGAGACGGAATAAAACCTACAATGAAAAAAGAACGCATTTTTCCTTTGGTTTCAATCTCACATTCACGTCCGCTGAACCCAAACACAGGACCAACCTGCTTTCCTGAGAAGTCACATGATCCTGAGCTGCTGAAGGCCCGAGGAGACGGAGCGTAACAGGAGCCGCGGTGATTCATCACAGAAGAGCGTGTGAACGCAGGAATGTTACACATTGTTCTCACTTCCTGGATCTAAAGGTAGTCGCCATCCCCACCGAAACAACATTCCCTCTTCTCTTAAAATTATTAAATGTAGCACCGCAGAAGGTCCACAACAATATCGGCAATGTACACTTCAGCTACAATTATTATCCTCTATAACACTTTTTAAAATTCCAAATCATCCAAAAGACGTCATCGTTTTTAACGCTTTCACAGTGATCTGGTCACGTTCAGTGTCAGTAGTTTCTTCTCTCACTTACAGAACTTTATCAATTTTTACGTCACAGGAAACTGGACTGATCGCAGTCTCTCTGGGACTGAAGATAGGGACACGCCCAGAAACATCTGCCAACCTATCACAGGCAACACAGGCTTACAGACAATTAGGCTTTGATTCACTGGGTTCAATTGATTCAATTAATGTTTTTTGACGGACGAAACCAGAAACCCACACAACCACGGAAGAAATATGTTATGTTATATACGCAGATCTGATGTTATATACGTGATGGCACTTCTCTGACGTGTCACAACCGGTTCTGACCAGAGCCAAATCTCTAACCTGCATGAAGTGTATAGGATTTATCATAGCGCTGTTTGTTCACATCTTTCCTGTCTGTTCACATCTTTATGGGTTTTAGAGCTCGGGTTTCAATACAAAAAGCTAACAAAAAGAATCTTGAATCATAGTCGTGATATAAAAGCAGCCATGATGTCATTCCACAAACAGACCAGTCTCAAAAAACACAGTTTCGTTGATGTTAGAAAAGTACAGTGTTAAGAAAACAGCAAATGACAGCGTGTCAGGCGGCATACGGGGGAGCAGTCCCCCCGTCTTTCTCATTTCCTCCATTGCTGGTTTCCATTTGTAGCATTTGACATGAACAATACATTTTTCAGGCCGATAAAGGGGGGTTGCAGAATTTGGGGTCTACATGCTTGCCAAGTTCCATATTCCCCAAGTGCAATGGTGCGTTGAATCAAACCTTCGTAAATCTCGGTGAAACCCCCCACGATTAGCGCAGAGGAAACATTCATCAGACCTTTACAGCCCCTCAATCCCCCAGTTATCAGCATTCTACAGCGATGACATCATCGCAGCCCACTGCACCAGGGTATCTGGACTCATCTGAACAAAAGCAGCATTGGAGTAATAAAGCAGCAGGTCGCACACAGATAAAGCTTTAGTACTGTGGTTATCGCTCAGTTAACTGGTCAATAAGAGATGTTTTCTGGTTAACAACACATCAGCTGCAGGAAAAGGGAGGCAAGGGAGGACCCTGAGGAGCAGGAGAGAGATCAGTCAGATACAGAGCAGAGACAGCCACCACTCCCACACACACATACACACGTTTTTCCCACGAGTCTGTAACTGTAGAGTGAGTCTGTGTAGTTTTCCTGGCGTCAGCTAAATCTAACTCAACCAGAGATTTTTGCTTCACTCCTGCTGGAAAACCCCGTTTCCGGCTGTCCACTGTCGCCTGCCCTTTTCTTTCCTCATTGTGTCCTTCACTGACGAACTTTGCAGGCCAGAGCAGGACGTGTCCACACACACACACACACACACACACACACACACACACACACACACACACACACACACACAGGGCAGTAGACTAAAGACTCCACTAGATCACAGTAGTGACTCGTTTACTTGAGAGTGACATTACCATCTCTTTAACAGGATGAGGGAAATGTAACAGAGTGTAATATGTGTTACAGTGTATAACTTTCATGATCGAGTCTGAGGTCACTCAGCACCGTACAAGCCACCAGCGCCCGGAAACTATTGGAGTGAGAGGAGATTCACGGGCTGAGAACGCAGAAACAACAGTAGCTCTCGATTCAGACTGATGGCGTGATTCAAAACCCGATGGCTGTTTTTAATTAATCTTAGGTTGTTTCAGACTTGGAATGGTGCCTGGAGATGGAGAACATGGTGTGAGGAGACGCCGGACGCCTCAGTCCAATAATCTGGATGAATTGGCATGCGAATGACTTTGACTCTCCTTCAGGGACACTTTCACATCACATGAACAAATACTCGTGAAAAAAGAAATGTCGCTGGTGTCTCAGGGGAGCCGGTCCACTGGAAACAGTGTGGGTAACAGAACCGCAGGCAAGGCCTTGAGCAGCACGATATACCCCCCGGACTTCATGAACCCCACCAGATTGCAACCACATGTCAGGAATCGAATACATGCAGAACTGCATCCAGATCACTGCGGATTGTTAACCGGCTGTAGAGAAATGTGGCATAGTGGGTGAAAGAACCAGTTCCAAATTCAAAATGTGAGGCCCTGTCGGGTGTTTCTGTTCAGAGTTTGAATGTTTCCTCTGGGTCTCCGGTTTTCACCCACAGTCCATAATTGAGGTATAGAAAATTATCCATAGGTGTGTGAGAGTGTAAATGTGTGATTGCTCTCCAAATGGCTGACTATAGGTTCAGCTACAGACCTAAAATTGATGGCTGGACCAGCTGAGAATTTGTCTTGGTGTCAACCACCGAGGCAGCCATCTGCGGTGCTATGTGCATGTAGACTAATGTTACTTGTGCCAAATTGCAGACTTCCACAAGGTTCCTGCTGTGTGTGACTGGATGGAATGACAAAAAGTTCTCTGACTTTGTCTTATATGACAGAGACCTGTGAGACACAAACACCTGCAAAGTACGTAGTTTGATTTCAGATGTTTCATCATTAACGACAGTTCGTTTGTGTGACAACCACTTTATGAATACATATAATACAGTAAATTAAAAAGGTATGGCTTTACTGTTTTTCAATCATCTCTCTGACTGTTAAACGTTCAAAAAGCAATGAAATATGATAAGGTTTCGAGTTGCTCTGCGAAAATGAGTTCACAACAGAAAGCGAAAGGTTTTCTGTGGTCATAACGTTTGTCCGTTACAGTGTCCGGTATTAGAGTGTTTTCTCGCATGTCCACACAAGGGATTTTGCGTCATCTGCAACTTTCACACCAACACACACTTTTAACAGAAAAACGAAAGCGCGAGCGAGAGTCGCGCGCAGGTCCTGGTGAGTGCAGACGCGCGCGCTCCGCCTCCATGTTTGTTCACTAGGAGTCAAGAGGAATTCAGACCCGCTTTTGTTTCGCGCCGCTGCGGGAATAGACACGCCACGGTCGGCATGACGAGCTCACACGGCACGCAGTACGTCGGACTCATGCTGCTGGCCGCCATCCTGCTGCAGACCATCGCCGTGGCCGTCACCTTCATCTACTTCAGCAGCGTCCTGTCGACGGTAAGAGCCGCGGGACTCCGGCGGCTCCTCTCGGCTCTGCGGGAGGAGGACGGAGGTTTCGCCGACACTTTACCTGTTGCTCACGGAGCTAGTTAGGTAGTCAGCCAGTCAGTCTATCAATCAATCAATCAATCAGTTCGTTCGTTTCAAGAAAACTCACCTAAAAAGACAGTCTGAAGTCTGAACTTCCTACGTCATAATAAACTTTGTGACGGTCATATAAACTGTTATGGACAAACCTGAAGGATTTAAAGCTGAACGATGAAAGCGTTGCAGCACATCACATAGTTCATTGATAATGTTTTGGTGAGTTTAGTTTTAAGTAATTGTAACTGTTGTACTCATGTTGATTATTCACGTATTTGTGTCCGTCTGTTAGTATAGAGGAGGGTGTGTGATGCGTGTTCACGCGCGGTGTTTACTGTGTGAATTCGTTTCACCCGCAGATGAAGGAAACTTTCTCGAAGAGCAGCGTGTCGTGTCTGACGAGCGCGAGCGCGCACGGGGCGCCTGGAAAAGACGACCCCTGCTGGCAGGTCACGCAACAGCTACACTTCCTGATCGAAAAGGTGCCACCACCTTTCAATCCGCACTACAGATCGTGAACAGAATTAGTGATTTTCCTGTCTTTGTTCTGAACAGTCCATGTCCAGTCGCTACCAGAAGGAGATCTCGTCTGCTGTGAAAGGTGCAGAGAGCGTCCCACTCTTTCCAGTCAGAACTGACACGCACAAACTGACACCTGTGTGTTTACAGATGAAGTCTCGCGTGTTCTCCCCTCTCTGGTGATGAACGAGCCGGACGACTCGTCCCGACCTAAGATCGCCGCACACGTGACGGGGAGTCACACGCAGGACAAGGACACGGGAGGTACGATTGCGATGATCAAGTAACACAAGGTTCGTCCTCGGGCCGTAGTTCACATGTTCCCGTTTATGAGCGGCGGCGGGTGAAGTCAGACTGACAGGTTGGTTGAAGTCCAAATCAGATAAAAGACAAAGTGCAGAGTTGTGGAGACCCACACAAACGACACTTAGAGATTTTGTAGCGTTGGTGTGCGACATTGAAGCATGTTTCACTCCAGCCTTATTAAAAAAAAAAAAAAAAACAAGTAACTTGATCCAAATCTGTGAATTCAGTTCCCTCTTCCGTCACACTGCCAAACGTGGAAACAATGCAGCTTTTCTGTCAGACCCGACCCATAATCCCTCTCTCTGGCTCACCCTGCAGGTCTGCAGAACAGGAAGGTTTTTGGGCAGAAGATCCAATCGTGGGAGTCTACGAAAGGCCTGGCCTTCCTTCAGAACGTGGAGCTGAGCGACGGAGAGCTGGTGGTCCCTCAGTCTGGCCTCTACTACATCTACTCTCAAACCTACTTCAGACACGCGCTCACGAACGAGGAGGGCGACCAGGTCCGGGGGAAGCCCATGCTGCAGTATGTGTATAAGAAGGTCATCTCGTACGCAGTGCCCATCCTGCTGATGAAGAACGCCCGCACCACCTGCTGGTCCCGGGACTCTCACTTCGGCCTCTACTCCATCTACCAAGCTGGCCTGTTCCAGCTGGGGGCAGGAGACCGTGTGTTTGTGACCGTCAGCAACGTCAGCACCGTGAACATGGACGAGAAATCCAGTTTCTTTGGGGCGTTCCTGGTCAGCTAGGCCTGAGACGAAAGCACAGCCTCTGGCACTGAGGGATTGTTCTTACCCAAGCTCATTTTTGAGAGGCAGCCGAGCACCAGAGAACAACTGGACACGTGCGGACACGCTTGACAGGTGCTCTGGTCTGTCACAAGTGCACATGATGGGCTCCAGGAGGGGCCGCAGAAGGACGGGGCTCCACCAGGATGCGGGCTTTTCTCTCTGTGGAGTGAGACGCGGCCTCGCAGCGTCATAGGGTTTTCCCTGCTGAAGGCCGTGGGTTTGAATCCCAGTGAAAACCTGTTTTATTGCGAGTCTGACCAATGCAGAAATGTAAATGTTTCTCTGTTTTAGATCAGAATTCATTCATCTTTAACTGTGAACCACGAGACTGTTTGTGCCGAACTGTATTTACATTCTTATAAAAATTAGTTTTTACACATTAGCTGATTGATTGAGTGAAAATAGCAGTAGGTAAAAGTTGAATAGGCCTTGTAGCATGTGTCACACACACAAGTTTTGGTTTTAGACATTTTTAACATTTCTAAAGCGTCATATCAATGTAGGAGCTGCATGGATTTCATGATGCCAAAGGCTCGACTATGTTCTGCGGTGAAAAACAAAACAACAAACCCTCAGACAGTCATATAACAAATTAAATATACAAACGGTCAAATTATAAATGAAAGTGTCAGTTCATATATAGGACTTTAGAGCAAAGTTGGATTGTCAGAGTTAATGAGATGTGATAAGGCTCCACTTTGAATTCTCATCGGCACTCATAACCGTAAGCAGCTCAGGGAAACGTGGAGTAACACGCAACAAGTGCAGAGCTTCTGTCAATAGCACCAGACGGTAAAAGAAGACCAGAGTCATCGTCAGGATTTCTGTCTTTTAGTGAAAACATGTTACATTTAAATTACATGTATTTGAATGCCCAGGAGAAAAAAAAAAAAAAACGTTTCAGACAGGAAAACCGAGCACGATCAGGACGACAACGCAAGTTTGACAGGAAACCGCAGCCGTGCCCGGCTCATCTGCGAACGAGCAGAAACTACGTTAAGTGACACCCAATAAATACTGAAATGTTAATGTAACTTACAAAATATATCATAAAATGTACTTTTCATTCCAATTCCTGTGTACAAAAACATTTTATAAATACGAGTGTCTAGTGATGCTGTAGGGAACCATCGATCGGAACAGCTCGTTCGGCTAAAGCTAGCACACACGCATGCGCGCGCACGTGACCCGCGACAATGAGGTCAGGTAGATTCCGCCAAAGACGCTGCGTTGTGCATCACTCGCCCTAACTCCGCGCGGCGACTACGAGTGATGCACAAGGCGGCGGCCCCAGCTATAAATAAGAGATAACATGAACCGGAACCCAATCACAGTAGCTGCCTTATCAGGACGTTCTCGTGGTGCTCAGTCGAACCTCATGTCCAGCGGCTCATCAAACCCTTTGTCCTCGTGCGGCCCGGCGGCCAGGAACGAGGCTACGGGTGAGCCGGCCCCCGCGGGGACAGCGAGCATTCCCCCTCCGCCGCTGGCGCCTGCACTCCGCACCGCAATGCTGGTGACGTTGATGCCCAGGGTGAGTCTAGTCTGCTCCAGGGCCTTTTCAGGCACGGCAAAGGCCTCCAGCTTCTTCTCGCCGTTGGCCATGTAGGAGTTCTGGCAGCCCCTGCAAATGCAGTCCAGACAGGCCTTGCGGTTGGAGTAGCAGGGGCAGCGCTGGCCGCGGCACGTAAGAACACTTGGGTTTTGAGTGGCCCGGCCGCACTTGCAGCCCTTTTTCTCTTGAGTCTTTTTGTAAACTACTTTTGTGGGGCTTCCTGGAATGAGAGCACTGCTCACAATCCGTTCCTTCATTTTCTCCTTTGACTTCGGAGCGCTCTGTTTGGATTTAGCGCAGGCCTTTTTAGGCCCGTGGTGGTCGAAGCTCCGGTTTTTGACTGGTTTGGCAGGCACCAATAAGGTCTTGCTAACTTTGGAGAGCCCCCCGCCGTTCGGCACCAGGGCCATGTGAGGAAGAGTCTGAGGAAGGGACTTGGGTTTGCACCTGACGCTGACGGGGGAGGCGGGGGCACAGATGAAGGTTGAGATGGGAAGGGGCTGAATCTTCTCACTGTCGCTTTCTGACCGCGAACGTTTCCGATTAGACCGTGGAGCGGTGGGCGGGATGTGCTGCTGTTGTCTCTGTGTCGGGAGAAGCTCTGGCGAGTCTGGTGAGAGTGAGGAGGAGAGGAGCCGTGGTGAATCGGTGCAAGCCAACGGGTCGTTCAGGTTCCCCGAAGGCTCGAAGGGCAAGTGAAGTGTAGCCGGACATTCGTGGTGAGGGCCATGGTCTGGTTCCAGAGTCCTGAGCACTTCCTCCACGCTCAAAAGGAGAGTCCCACCTTCATGCTTGACATCTTCACCAAAGCTGCAAATGTCCACGGATGCAGTGCAGAGCTCCTCCGCCACCACGCACACCGGGATCTCGCTGCTCAGACTCTCCTGTTTTACTTCCTCGCTGCCGTCATCCGACACAGCTCGCTCCAGACTGCCGCTCCGGTCTTCGGCGCCGGTCAAGCCATTGCAATCCTGGAGCCCATTCACTCCCACAGGACTGAGGCTCGACTTCTGGAGCTCTGCAGTGGGCGACCGGTCCTCGTCAGGGAGTGTCTCTGGGGTGGAGGGGGTCGAGGAATGGCTCGCCGGCTCCTCCCCTTTCCCTACGTCCAATGACAGCCCCTCGTTCAGCAGCGTCAGGATGTCTGGGGACACCTGCTGGTCAAAAGAGGAAGCGGCGACGTACTCGCAGAGCTTCCGGTAGCAGTCCACTAGGATGCAGAGCTGCCTGTTCTCCTCAAACTGCTCGTAGTCTTTGCACCAGCTGCAGGACGGCTTCATCATCATCTTCTTGCCCTTGCAGGACTTACAGACGTAGTGCTGGCACGAGGAGTTCGTTGGAGCTACGGGATCCTGGAGCAGATTCCCTGAGACAAGAGAAGAAAACAGAGGATGATCAGAGAAACCAACCTTCTCCACCTGGCTTCCAGAAGACTAAGTAATAGTGAAAATAAAAATGCTTTATCAAGAAAAATTACCACATGTATTATACAGTCAAATAAAACGTTTTAATTAATCTCTTATAACAATTAAGCTTTGAATCACGTTTTTATTTTTTTGTATAAAGCTATATTCATTGTAGAAAAAACAAAGTCTAATACACCAAATATATAATATAATTATAAATGTTTTAAAAATGTAACAAACTTATAGAAAATGGACAATTTACAGAGCGAATAAGTTAAGTATATCATTGTTGTATTAAACAAGAACGTATAACAATACATTTATAACAAAGCAATAAACTTGTTTAAGCTTTAATTAAAAACGAATTCATATAATTACAAATCAATAATTTACAGGATAAGCATCAAAGACCAAACAACTGGACGAGCAGCAACAGGAACTTGACGGGTAATCCGGAGTTCTGAAATCTTCCGCGGGATTCATCGAATAACATTAATAATAACAACGATTCAGGACCATCACGCGAGGGAGCGTGCGTTTGTGTGTGAGAGAGGGGGCAAGCGAGCGGGGGTGTGTCGCTCTTACCGCACACGAGGCACGCGAGCGACTGTCTGAAGAAAGGCAGGAGCTTGAAGATTTCGGCCGCGGCCTGAGGGTCCCGGGGGTCGCACTGCAGCACCGAGCGACACGCTGACACGTAGAGAGTGGTCGCATTCACCGGGTTCATCGCAGCAGAGTCGCGCTAGACGGATCCGGTTAGGCGAGGAAAACACAACTAAACAAACGGGAAGCTTCGATCCCGCCAGCAACGTTGACCCGAACCTGCGCGGAGAGAAAGGCGATCGTCTTTACATCGCACGCACCAACAGCCACTCCATCTTAGCGTCTGCCCCTCTTCCACGGCAAGAAATACGGCCAGATCATTGTCACGGGACGGAGGCAGATCCACGCCGATCGAACTGGCCAAACATTCAACGGTGCATGTGCAGATCAACCCGCATCTTTGATCTTTTAGTCGGCAGCTCCACACCGGAGGCTCTCCCCACTGCCCACTGAAGAGACGCGTCGAGCCTGACGCGAGAGGCGCTTGTGGCGATCCGGTTCCAGAGAGTCAGTTATTGTTTTCTTCCTGCACGGGCACGAGCGCAGCCGTTCCCGCCTCTCAACCACCGTAGTCACGATAAAAAGCCGAGCCGGAGAACGGGCCTCAGTTCGCGCTCGGCGTCTCTCCGCGCGTTATCGCGCCAGGTGTCCTGTCTGCATCCCGGTGAAATCACGTCTGGTCGCGCCACACAAAGCGCCGAGTTCTGTGCCCGACGGATGTCACCGTGCGCTGCGCCTCAGGAACAAAAACAGGCCGCCTCGCTCCGCATTCAAGGCTTATCCTGCAGTTTTCCTCGCGCTCAGACGAGCAGAAGCGGTCACGCGGGATACGCAGATGAATTTAGCATCCTTTCCACACACAGGAATCATCGTGTAGCCAAAACGAATATAATTTCACAGGCGATATTGAAATGCAAATGTATTTGAACAGGCTTCTCCCTCCCTTCCCTTCCTCTCCGCATTAGATCAAGGAGGGGGCGCTGCTGTTCACATCTCGCGAGATCAAGGCACGGAAACTGTCCGCAACGGTCATCTCGCGATTCTTTTCAATCGCCACTTAACCTCGCGAGATAATGTGGGAGACTGTGGTTTCCTTGGTTACGCAAACGTGAGGATGTGGGGCGTGTACAAGCGTTTCTTATTTCGCGTTGTCGATTCCTTGTTGAGTGACGTCAGCGTCAAGCACACTGCGCTGCACCCGGTGCACGCTTCAACTTGCCATAACCGGCCAAGACTGAACAACCGGTCGGGGACATTTTAGTCGTCAAAACATGTTGCAAGATCCGTTTAAAACGTTTAAATCTGAAGAACCTGAGGCGAAAGCGAAGAAGAGGCCAACCTGCATCTCTCATCACTAAAACTGACAGAGCTACGCGCATTGACGATGCCACTTTTAAAAAGCAAAAACACAACAGAACAGATAGAATCTAACACGTGCAATAACTGCAGCAAGAAAGTGCAATACATCTGCAACAATGCTATTTTTATTTCATGCATTCTATGTCACAGTTTTTTTTTTTTTTTATTTATACATTTATGTAAATGCATGCAAAATGATGGAAAAAGACGGAGTCAGACCACACTCAATTGCTTGTTGTCATTCGCAACTTGGCCAATAAATATTCTGAATAGAATGATTCTTTGTTGTCATAAATTGACCAACATGAGACAGTGTCACACTCGGGACTCAGATACTGAGATTGTGGAGACACTCAGAATCACCTGATAACCCATCCAGTGAAACACACACACACACACACACACACACACACACGGTTAGATTTACAAATCTACTATGAGTGTCTTTGGTATTGTGGACTGTGGAAAAAAACGCTTAAATCCACTAGATGGAGCTGTTACAGTGTTTCTCTAGTAACTAGTCTAGCTCACGTACCACTGACCATATTAAACTCACATTAACAATATTAAAGCATATTAAACTAAAAAAGTATGTTTGTCAATATGGACACTAGGGACCATATCGAGACTGCTTTGCATTACACCATCTAATTGCATTACACTAACAAACATGTGCCATATTACTTGTACTTTCTTTTTTCTAATAATTTGTTATGACAAATTCCTTTGTTCTTGTAATGTCCAGCAAAGACTTTACACACAGACCCTAAATATCTTTTAAATAGTTTTATTTAAACATTTCTTAAAAAAGCAGGTTCAAATCGGCGCTGACGACCAGAACAGAACCTCGAGTTTGTAGAAAAACATGGCCACAGTGAAAAGCTTGAGAAACGAGTCAATTAAACACAGACTCTGAACACACAATCAATGCATCAACAAAAGACCAGATGGACTGGGGGAATATCAAAAGGAGTTCACACGCAATTCCTATTCATTCTAAAGGCTCCAGACCACCGATGGCCACAGACTCAAACCCGGCCTGAGCAACTGTGAGTGTCCAGTCAGGTGAGCAGAGTGAAGCAGGACAGACAAAAACCACTCGCAGGGGTTTAACGGCCATCCGAATCTGATAGGAATCGCCAAGCTCAGAACATCTGCATCCCAAATCCCTGTCAGGACAAGAAGACAAAGTCCAAATGTTAAGTATGTTCTGAAACACACACGGTCCATGACGAGTACTCACAGAGTCATCTTCCATTATGGCTGTCGAGTCAAAGAAGTCTGGTCTGAGTTCAGCTCTTTCTCTCCGGTTTCTCGACGCCGGCTAGAAGAAAAAGGGAGATGAAACGGGAGCGACACATGAAGCTTGCCTGCAGAAGATTGGAATTCCTACCAAGTCGATCACCATTGTGTCCTCAAACTCCTCATTCATGTCCTCCAGCTGACCACGGGATGACATCATCACGTCCTCAAAAATGGGCTCGGCGTCGTCCTCCATGAGGCCTCGCCTGCAGCATGAGTCGTTTAAAAATCACTCTTACTAATGAGTGCCGAGCAAATTAAATGTTTAATAAAGAAAGGAGTAACAATCAGAAGTAAAGTGAACTACGGCAAGCCGCACTAGCATTTAACCATTTAAGTCTAAATGAGAAAGGCACAATTACTAGTTTAGACACTAAGGACTTGTAAGTGCGCTTATTAGTGACAAACAGTATGTGTCAAACAAACAGAACGGCACTTTAAGAAAGTTTAAGAAAGAATCACGTCGAGGTTAAATGTTGAGTTTATAGTGTTATAGTTGAGCTAAAAAAAGTTTAGCTTCTATTAATCCCACGCCTTGTGTGTGGAGAAAACGATTCGAAAAGTTAGAGATGGAGTACTTACACCTGCTGTCTCACTCCACCGCTGCGAGATTTCATGTAGTTCATTCCTCCTCGCTCCTTCCTGTTTACCTCCTCCATCTTCTGCTGATCCAGCCAGGACATTTGCATCTGTGGGCTGAAGCCCAATGGAAGCATTAGTGAAACCCAAACCACCCTTAACAGAAGGACACGGTGAAGGCTGTGCACGACATGTCTGCAACCGTCCGTACTTGTGCAGGTAATCTGGTTCTGATCCGTGTTCGGACGAGTCCTGGTCCGGCACGTGTTCCGCTGCCTGTCTGGGATTTTCTCTCAGCACTGTAGATGTGAGCTGTGGGGTGTGCAGGGCCCCTGGTGTCTGCAGGGCATCATTACGCATCACCCACGAGCCGTCGATACTCTCCTCTGTTGGGCCAGTCAAACATCAGTAATCAGTAAAAACAAGTGAGTGGAGTTAGGGAGTGGGACTACCATCTTGCCGCTTCCTGTGCTGCGGCGGCCGGCCTCTTTTGCTGCGGACTGTGCTGGCTTTACTGGTGGTGCTGCCAGTGGTGACAGACATGCGGTCGTCATCTCCTCCGGTCAGCAAGGAGTTCCTGTAAGCGATGAGAGGAAGCCACACATCCTCTCTCCTCTCCATCATGTACTCGGTCATGAACTTCTCTAAATACGCATGTCTGAAACCACACAACAAAGAGTAAAAAGCCTGTGGAGAAGGACCGCGGTTCTGAACACTGCACTGAACACGTACACAGTCTTTTTGTCCTGACGCAGGAGTTTGGAGGAGAACTCGCAGAGCACCTCTAGGAAAGCCAGGTTGGGTGGAGGATACTCTGGGCCTTTCGGGTTTGGGACTTTAAAGGCAAATTCGATGCCATCTCTGAGGAAGTAAAACCATATGTACAGTATTAATTCATGCATATTTAAGAGTGAAAATATAAAGGCAAATTCGATGCCGCCTCTGAGGAAGTAAAATCATATGTACAGTATTAATTAGTGCAGATTTAAGAGTGAAAATATTATGGCACGTGTTTCCGATGAATGGGAAGTTTTTTTTCTGACAATACAGTATGCAAATGCAACAGTAACACATTTACTATATAAAACACTATAATGACATCATCACTTGTGGAGCGTTCTCACTTGTGCAGTGTTGCCACGGCCTCCCTGGTTTTGATCTGGTCCAGGCCGAACGTAAGGGCGAAGCGCCGTGCCAGCTCCTTAATGCCACTGACATGAGAGGACGTTCGGTCCAGATTGGGCCCTTGGTCCTGGATCAGCTCATTGAACAGCTGAAAGAGACAGGAAGTCATCAGAGGTTCACAGAGATCAGATGTGACCGTCCGCAGAGCCGTAGCACACCTGCTGTAAGCTGAGGATCAGAGTCTTTGCACACTGGATCTTGTCCATCTGTCTGGTTTTACTCAGGGTTTCTTTGATGATGTCACCATAGTCGTTGTAATACTGCAATCAGAGAATGAAGAGCAGCAGTTGAGCATCAGCAGTTGAGACCCCCATAGACGCAAAGAGCTCCATACCTTCATGTACTGTTTAAAGATGTCAGCAGCGGACGGCATGTCCACAATATCGAAGATGATTAGTTTGCAAAAGGCAGCCAACAGGTTCCTTCTTTTGTGAAGGGCTTCAATCTTATTGGCTTCATCTTCTTCATCCCCCTCTGAAAGAAAAGACCCCAATGTAAACCTGCTCAGTCCTGATCAGTGTTACTCAGACACATACCCAAGCTTTGATTTTCATCGTCCTGGTCAATGAAGACGTGGTCTAGGACGAAGCTGAGCAGCTCGTTCTGCAGACTCACGTCCGGGTTGAAGACCAGAGGCTGGAGAGCTTCTCGTCCACCGGAAACCAGCTGGTGACTGAAGATCATGAGCAGGTCACAGAGCAACATGAAGGCCTGCGCAGAGGAAACATCTCACTCAATGGAGAAACCCTTCCCAAGAATACAAGAATAGTGCATATAACAGAGTTTAAACCAGGCAAACAATGCACGCTAGTGGAGGATTGAGGCCCTGCAGTATTTTTTTGGAACAGCGGGGGTGCTGACACTAAACTTCAATCTCCAACTGAAGCAGCAACACAGATTTAGCTTACGAAAATAATTAGAAAATAAGCAAAGTCTTAGGAAAAGCCAAAACTACTGTTGTTATGTAATACTAACAAAAACACACGTCTTAAATGTCTGTCAAGTCAAACTGCCTCTCGAATGCAGAATTGTGACTACAGCGAGTTGCCTCGTCCCTGATTCAGACCCTGGTTTACCGTGGAGGGAACCTGCTTTACCTGCTCCTTCACTGGAGTGTTGACATTGGACAGACACTGCTGGCAGACCGCTAGAAAAGACTTGACCACCCTCCTCAAAGCCACCAGATCGTCCTGCTCAAAAACACACATCAGCCCGACGCTAATGAAGGCCGCCGCCACCGCCATGTGAAGTCAGAGGAACCTTAGAGGGAAATCCTTCGGTAATTTTCACCAGCTGCCACAGGATGGAGTAATGGGAGCACTGCAGCGCCTGGACCGCGACCTGAACACACAACAGTCTCAGCACCAGCGCTTCAGGGCCTGTTTGTGTGGTTTCATCTTTTGTGCGGTGACTTGCCTGCTCCGGCATGGAGCCTTGCTCAATCCCCATCTTCAGCAGCCGATAGCAGTGCTTGAAAAAGTCCCACTTTGTGAGATCATGTGCACTGCAAGAACAAAACACAGAGCCAATGCATGGGACTCTAAGCATTCAGCACATTCTGTGAAAAGTCTTAGTCTTTTCAGTATTCTTACTTATGAAAAGCTGTAAGTTTTTTTAACGTGGAGAGGACGTTATAAATGTCATCGTCATCTGCCTCATCGCCCTGTGTGGAAGAAAGACAAAAATTTACAACAACCTCCTCCAGCCCTTACGCAAAGAACTGAAAAAGACACATAATCTTGAAGCAACAAGGACGTTCATCAATTGCATGCCGCAGACTCGCCTCCTGTAGCAGATCTTCCACAGAGAGAGAGAAGCGGTCCGCGAGCTCGTCGATCAGCTGGCTGCGAGCGATGTCCACACGGTTCATGATGGTGTACTCCTCGCTGCACAGGATGCTGTAGGTCTTGCTGCAGGCCTCCAGTACCTCCATCTCAGCGTGTTTCTCCACCACCACCCGGATCTGCTTCAGCAGGGCATCCAGATGCTGAGCACAGACAAGAAGTCAGGAACAAACTCGATTTGCCTGGAGGTTCAACAACAGACCTTTTCCATTCTGCCTGAGCTGTAGACCTCTAGATCAAAAAACTGGGGGATCTGGAGCAGGTTCGCCACCTTTTCTGCATCAGCCTGGTACTAAAAGTAAAAGGAAATAACGTGTAAAGCTGGAGACTGTCACTTTTGAGCCAGCGGCTTTATGATTGAATCGGTCACTTCTACCTTTGAGAGTAACATGGGCAGAGCGACGATCAAGTTCTCTGTCAGTTTGTTCTTATCATCAATCTGTGACTTCTTCTCTTTGGCTGTGAGCACCTGAAGGAATCACAGACTAACCATCACTAACACCGCTCCAGTGCACACGCCGGCACCAGCAAAGACGTACGCGCTTCCCTGATCCGCGGCCCACTGGTGGATGAGCTTCAGCGGCCTGTCTGATGGTGCAGACCATGAGCTCGATCAGTGCACTCTCATGTCTGTCTCCCAGCGCTGAAACGGCAACAACCAGACAGTGAGATGTAGAGAAACCGATCTAGGAGCCGGCGCAGATGTCGTACTTTCTTCTCCGTGAACAGGGTCTTCGAGTAGAAGTTCTACCATACAGTCCCAGTCCTTCAGCAGGTCCTGCGAGCTGTCCCACAGACTGTCCACCAGGTACGCTGCGTGCTCGTGAAGCTGAAAGCAGAGACACACACACGCACACACACAAACACACACATACTTTTTTAAATGTATTTGTTTATATTTTGTTATTATGCTTATATATTTTTTGAATTTGTTTCTATCTTATAGATAGAAAAGCAAGGTTTTCTGAAGCTCTGATATGTTTATATCAGTGTCTATCAGCTGATGTTTGGAACACAGAGGCTGTGGGTTTCTAAACACCAGCTGATAGACACAGCAATCCATGTGACACAGGGGAAGTCCATGTGATGCCGTTTGATTGTAAAGATGCTCTTAAGAAAAAATGTGATCGGTTGTAACACAATGTTGTATTTTCTTTTTTCATCTGCATTTT
>SOMO01000127.1:331281-350803 GCA_028128575.1 Paedocypris carbunculus
GAAAGTTGATGACGTAAGCAGAGGCCGCGAGAGCTGCACGCGAACATTGGCTGCATAACATCACGAGCTCCCTGCGACATTCACTTCACACCATTAGCTCTTAATAGAGAACATTCTCTCTCTTTTTACTCCGTTTGAGCAGCAAACTAAAGAGATCAGCTCATCTGATGCATCTGTAGCGGACGTTGTTTTAAAAAAAAAAAACAATGAAAAAGTAAAAACTATGAAAAGTCTGCGCTTAGAGTCTGTCAGCGCACGATCCGTAGAAATATGTTCGAATCCTCTGCACGTCATCGCGACTGTACTTGATCCGCGTTATAAAGAGCAGCGCGCGCGAGAAATAATACTGGCAAGGATGCACAGAACCGGCGCGGAGCAGAGCAGAAAACAGACTCATCTCTATGCACCAGATGAAGGGTTTGCACCCTCGTTGTCTGATAAGTTCATTGAAATCCTGCAAGAAAGTACCTCTAATAATACTAATACGTAGGCTATTTTGTTTTAGGCTACTTTATATGTGACAGGTATATTTCTGCAAGATGTATATTTTTCCACTGGCCTTATTTAAATACAGCCTCAAATCTTTCTCAACATCAACCTATTTATACTATTATTAAGACCTGCAGAGAAAATGTTGTATCCTTTGCACTTGTTCTGAATGCACTTTAAACTTAAATGCAATTTTTTATTTCACAACATTTCAGCAGGCCAGTAGGTCAAGTTAAACATTTTAGTTTGAATTATATTTTATAATCTTGAGTGTTGCATTATACTTGATAAATATTTGCATATTTGTAACACATTTTGTTTCATGTATTCTTTGAAACTTCATTATTAATGTATGCAAATGCCTTAATTTTAGTAAAGTTAGTAGACCATCAGCAATAAATGCAATTCTTTCGGTTTTTCGGTTTTCGGCCAGGCTTTCCTCTTTTTCGGTTTTCGGTTTCGGCCAAGAATTTTCATTTCGGTGCATCACTACAATAACCATGTGCAGCGTGATGGAAATTATTTTTAATGGGCTGTGTCTCTCTGTCCTTGTATGTGTGTGAGTAATGATGATGAACCACTTACCTATACCGGTGAACAAAAATTCCCTTGAAGATGGAGTTCATCATGTTCTCAATCTCATCCTGGTTTTCTTGAAGCTGGAGGAACAGAAAAAGCATGAGACATGGAGCAGCGGGGAACGTTTGTCTCCGGATGACAAAGCCAATCCACCTCTTTCCTTTTCTCCAGCAGCAGTTCTAGCTTCTCATTGGCACGCTTTCCTGCGACCTTGTTGCGCTCTGCCTCATACTGCCGCTGTGTGTTATCCTGATTGATGCTCAAGTTAAGAGCAACATTCACCAGCGCTGTCATCAGTTTCATGGCTGTAAATGAGACATGTGTGTCATTTATTCACAAAACTGGAGCTTTGAGCAGAGAGGCGAAAGTCAAAGGTCACAGACTGACCTGCCAGCGTGCTGGTGTGTCTGAAGGCCCGGACCTGCGAGTCTGAGAGCCCCGTGAGAAGCGAGATGACCGTGTCCATCATGTATTCATCATAGATGATGCTGTACTGACACTGACGGATAAGGACCATAATGAACTCGCAAAAGTTGTACCGAAATTTCTTCCACTGCGGCCCAGCCATTGTGAGAGGATAGTCACCGCTGTCCTGAAAGCACGAGCAGAGGAGCCATCAATAGAACATCCCAACACTCTCTATTTCTTTGTTAATTTCTGGGGCTGGAACAATCCCAGCATCACTGGGCCGAATCCTGGGATTCAGCCAATCGCAGAGCGAGACTGACAGACAAACACAATCATTTATTTCTAATTCACGTACAGTTTGCGTAGTTGGACAGTGGTGGAAACCCATCACCAGTTATGAACACAAACCTCATCAAACTCTTCCGTCATCTTCCTGATGATTTCGGCATTCTGCATGTTTCTGAACATGTCGATCCGGACAGTGCCTGTAGATGAGAAGCGCGTCGTTTACGTCACGCTAGCTGCTAGAACACCAAGAGGTGAACGTCATTACCTTTACAACCAGAACAGTGAATAAAAAAGTTGATTAGGTCCAGCAGAGCAAGGTCTCGGTCTTGTTTGTAGGACTCGATCCAGTCATCGATGACAGACTGGAGAAACAAACACGGTCACTGAGGGTCCAGCGTCGGCCTCCAGCACTGCTGGGCTTTACCTGCATGGCACTTTTGCCTTGTTTGACCACCTCAAACAGCGTGCTGGGGAGGGCGCTCTCTCCGTTCTGATGTGCCACTCCATTGGGTCTGCGTCCTCCTCTGTCCACTGGAGACCGCCGCGTCTTCTTATTTGCAGCCTATTAAATGAGAAAAGATGACGAATCTGTGGAGAAAACAGCACGGCCTCAGTGTGAAGACTCACTGCTTGTTTTCCCGGCCGCCCTCGCTTTCTCTTGACTTTTCCCTCTCCGAGATCCTCCAGGTCAGCGACGCTCATGCTCATACTCACGGTGTCACTCTGCCCATCATTGGACGAGTCCCTGCCACCAAAACACTGGTGAGTGGCGCACACCTGCTGTTTTACGCATCTCCACTTACTGTAACCCAGGAAACTCGGAGTTGATCATCTTCCCTTCCTCCGGACCGCGAGGAGGCGCGTCAGTGTCCCACAGATGAACAAAGCTCTTCCAATCCGGACCACAATCTGCTTCACAAGACACAAGTGTTCATCTTTCATTCATATACTGTATAAAGATACATGTATGTGTTTGCACATACGTACACACACACACACACACACACACACACACACACACACACACACTTTTTGGGTCATTTTATAGTAAATATTTCATTTAAGTTTATGCTAAAAAAAAATACCACTACAAAATGTATACGAGCATTTAAATAATGCAAATTATTCTTGGGAGCAGCACAACGATACACGCGCTGCCATTAGGGGGCGTCTCGAGCTCGCATCAGGTTGAACAGTTCGGTCTACAGGAAGATCTCCATCGGGCCACAACACACACACTCCAGCACACGTGATCTGATCAGAACCAACACAAGATGGCTCTCCAGCCCCAGAGGAGAGATTCACAGCACTTCAGCTACAGCAGACGGAGAAGGAAGGAGAAGATTCAGCTCTTCTCACTGCAAGGACGGAAACCAGTCATTTCACTTCTACTTGCAGCTACAGTTTAAGATTTTTTTTTTTTAAATCACCAAATGTTTTGGAATCCAACACAAATGTATAGACTATAAAGCAAAATAGAGGAGCCTTGTGTGGGGATGATGTGGGTGACAGAGAAACGCTCGCCAACCGAAGCTCTGTTTCTTTAAACTTGCATTCAGTCATCTTTAAACCACTTCAGAGCGTAATCCTGAAGTCGGAGCAGTTTCCGAGTCTCCGGTTTCTGAGAGCACCGGCTCTTTTCTCCATCTGTAGTAAACTACATGCTTTAATGGTTATGGAGCGAAAACAAAGAGAGAAAGACGTCGGTTAAGATCTTCACAAACACTTTCATGTTCCCCATCTCGAGGAAACTCATTCACTCCGCAATGACTGATGTCATTGTGCCTGGGAAACGTCATGAGTCTCTTGCGCCAGAGGACAATGACTGATGCTTCAGATGGACATCACACACACACACACACACACACACACACACACACACGCTTCATCCGTTCTACATTCAGTTAGACAGAAAGTGTCCTGTAGTCGAACAACAAAAACATTGGAGTGTTGATCTCTTCTCTTCTCTCCATCACGAAAAAGAACATCCTTTCATTTGACCAGTCTGTTATATCTCCAGTCGCTAATCCAGATAAAACGTCATCATACGTCACAAACAGTCAGATCAGAGTGTTGTTTTTGGTTTCCATTCAAACCGCATTAAAACATCCAAATTTAAACTCCACTAATCACAGTCTGTGGTGAAATGAAAGGGGAAAATTACACATGCCACATTCGCTGAGAAGTAAGGCAACTACTTATAAATCCTGCCTGAATAATGAACCAAGTTCGACTTTATACCTTTATACGAACTTTATTACCTAAACATATATTTTCACATTATTAAAAAGTTTATTACAAAAGGGTTTTAACATCACAGATGGTGGGGTGGGGGGCAGAGAGAGAGAGAGAGAGAGAGAGAGAGCATCAGTGGGTTCATCAGTGTGTTAAAGACTAAAGCTGATGTTCTCAGTCATTGATCTCAACAACACAGCCAATAGAATCCGGGGATGAGAGCGTATGACCCTCGCTGCGGAGGTTTCCATGGCAACAACTTCCCAGAACACAAGTCATGCATTTAAATGTCTTGCCAAAAACCCAGCAACAGACTGATTGCACCAGAGCTCAGGCGCTCACGACCCCAGGCGTCCCTGTCTGTAATAACACCATTTAAAACAGGTGGAACACATCAGATATGACCAAATACGGAGTGAGACTGACCAATGCTCCATGAGTGAGTGTGTTTGAGACTGACCCCTTCTCCATAAGTGAGTGTGTGTGTCTGTGTAAGATTGACCACTGCTTAGTCAGTGACTTAGTCAGTGTTTGTGTATAAGACTTGCCACTGGTCAGTGAGTGTGTTAATACAATGGACCACTGATTTGTGAGTGTGTGAAACTGACCACTGCTCCGTGAGTGACTGATGCTTCAGATGGACATCACACACTCTCTCACACACACACACACACACACACACTTCATCCTTCTGTGTAAGACTGACCATAGGTTTGTGTGCGTGTATGGCTTCAGAGTGGCAATTCCAGATTGACCGAGTTCCCTCTGTCACGTTCCCCGATAAGACACTGTTGAGGGAATCTGCACCTCCTAAATGCCCTGCATTAGACATGAGGGTCAGTGCTAAATCACAGATCGGACACACACTCATGCTTGTCTTCAAGTCATTCAATCAAACTTTATTTGTTCAGAGCCAATAACAAAAAACTGTCTAACACCGCTAAAACAACAAACAGATACAGCAGCAAGGTCTTGTCTTCACATGACACCAAGTAATGTACGTATGTGGAGGAATGAACAGATACACGGACCAGCAGACAAAAAACAGATTATCAGACAGAGTTGATCATACCAGCAGACCACAGAACGACTTTTAGACAGATCATCAGACAAGAGTTGAACAGTCAAACCAACAGACGACGTACCGCGAGTTAGACAGATCAGCAGACAGAGAGTTAGACAGATAGACCGACAGACAGAGTTAGAAAGATCGGCAGAGGACAGAGTTACACAGATCAGTAGACAAGAGAGCTAGACAGGTGAGCATACAGCCAGACGGATGAGCACATAGATCATAGACGAACACAGAGGAGCAGATACACACATGCTTATTTGAGTTGAAAAAAAAATGTGTGTGTGTGTGTGTGTGTGTGTTTAGCTATGGCTGCGGTAAGAAGCGTTTTTCCAGTGTTTTTAATCTCATCTGATCAAATATCTCGGTTGTTGATATAAAGTCACAGCTGCTTTTACGAAAATGTTACTTATTTTTGTTTCGTTTTTAATAATACAAAAAAAACGGTAGAATTTTTAAAAGAAAAGAGAAACAAAGCATGAACACGTCTGAAGACTAAACAATACCGAATGTGTCCTAATTTCTGCTGAGGATAACATTCGGTGTTTAAACCGCCATAGCATCACACACGCGAACATGTTTCAAAGCAGGACGCGGTGTCGTTTTAAACAGAAGGAGAAAATGATTATTGATCATTGATAATATGCGTGACCTGATTCGGTTACGATGAGAAGAATCAGTATGATTTAACTTTTAAATTTTACTTCGCACAGAATAGATCAGTCCCGGTTTAACTTCGCACAGAATCAGCGCGCGCACACCGAACAACAACGGCGCTGGAGTCTCGCGCTCCTCACGGAGTCTGTTTGTCTGTCGCGCGCACGCCGGCGGGAAACGTCACGCTCATTCCTGCGATCGCGCATTAAGACACACACGGCTGAGTGTCGATAAATAAAACGTGTGATAGGAATGACGGTGTGGCGGGTGAGAGGGATACGCGTGCCCAGTCCTTCGAGAATTGATCCCATCCCCCTTTTCGCGCGCGCGGGGGCGCACACGCACGCCAGACCACCATCTTTAATGCAAGCTTGCTTTACGCGGTAAGCGCGCGACCCACGAAAAGATTCCCGTTCAGTTGTTGCATAACTCGTGCAAACTCACCTCATCCGCTCACCGGGGTCATCCGGGACACGCGTCCGTAATAATCAGCGCAAGAGTTTGACTAAATAGTTTATGTTTTTAAATTGTAAATAAGACGTGAAGCAGGACCGCGCCTTTCCTCAGAGAAGCAATCCTAAACTGCCATCTGGCGGCTTTTACTGCAACGAAATGGCGCGAAGGAAGGATGATCTGAGATCGCCCCCTGGTGCCCAGAAGACACACACACACGCGCGCGCGCATGCACACGTTTTTATTCCGCTGAATAAAAAAATGCCGTTTTATTAAGGTACGATGTACTATACTACTGTTTTAACACTATTTTTACCATTCTAACAGATACGCTTTACAAAAGTCCTGTTTTAAAACATTATTATTACGCCTCTCGGGAAAAAAAACTAATGCATTTTGGCCTTTATGCGCCTCCGTACACGTTCTCAACCAACAGAAAATCCTTTCGTTGAAACGAAACCCAAGATTCTTTCAGCGACGAATAGACCGTCCACTCGGACTCAGTCTAGTCACGTGCTCTTCAGCGTCGCTCTTGATTGTCTACGTTTGCGTCGAGCGACTCGTCCTCGTTCTACAGGTGCTTCGAGCTCCATATACAAGCCAGACACAATTACTGTACATCATTTTGTACACAGCGTTTCTGAAAACTTTACCGCCTATCTGAGAAGCGTGACAGGCCTTGCCTTTCATGGTCTCAACAATATTTACATCAGGTTTAAAAGTCGTTTCAGGTTCAAAACATACAACAGTTTAGTAAACACTGCAAAGTGTTTGTCTGTGAACTACATTTAATTGCATGTCACTTAATAAATTGCGGTAAAACAATTTTAGGCGTCCATTAGTAGTGCACTCAGGCAAAAGCGAAACCGCGTTCGGCAAGCTGTAGGCCGCAGTGCGGAGTGGGTGGGCTAGGTGATAAAGCGGCTCTGGGCGGGAGTTCGCTGCGCCGTTTGGCCGAGAGAGTGAAGCAAGACTCGGGACACAAATACACGGGGAGTTAGAGGAGAGGCGCACTGTTCCGGTTCGATCTCGGGTCTCACTTTAAACCACACATACGGTTTCTGTTTCTCGTGTTTGTGGCTGTGGAATCGGAGCCCTGCTGAGAAACACAGCATTAGCGCGCACCGTCCGCTAGCCAGTCACTCCAGCGTTAAACCCCGACAGAGAAAGTTCAGTGTCGTGCGGGCTGCTGCTAAGTGGAGGCGAAGGGACGGTTCTCCAGGCATCAAAAAGTTTTCCGCTCGGATCTCCGTCTTTGTTTTTATAAGTTTTGCTCGATCAGACGTTTGGGCCCGTAGTCTCTCGTGTGCGAAGAGCAGATACAGGTGAGTGCACGCTCGCTTCCAACTGTATACGTCTTTTTACTGCTGGCGTTCTTTACGTGCTGTTTTTTTAATTGTGCTTTGGTAATAAACACGCGAGGGCCGCAATACATGTTGCTCATTTCAGGTTAGCAGGTGTGCTACTGCTAACTATTCAGGCTAGCTTTAATTTGCCCCCTCTCTGCCCGTCGTTAGCATGTCGGCTAGCTCGCTCAGTCTGTTGTTGTGTGTCGGGTCTCGGTCAGACGGATTCGAGTCAGCCCAGCTTTAACAACGACGCCTATAGCGAACTTTGGGATAATTGTGCGGGCTGTTCGTGTCATTTTATTCTCGTCTAGAGCCGTATTTGTTCCAGGTAGAGCGAGCAGCTGACTGTCGGCGGAGTTCGGCCTGTAGGTTCGTGTGTGTGGCATATGGACCGAGTTTTTTCGAACAGTTTCTCTGGCTTATGAATCTGCCGGTATAATGCCGTGTTACTGTCGAGTCAGACACGCCGGCGTGCGGTTGGTTCGAGCCGCGGTGCCGGTGTAAACATTCCCCATGTGTGGTTTGACAGGAGCGTCTGACGCAGCTCTGGCCTGCTCGATCCAAAAACTCGTCTGACTAGAGGCGCGCGCATGTTAGGCCTTTATAAAACACTGACGAGGCCATAACAGCCTTTATGTAATATTTCTTTGATTACTGTGAAAATGCACGGTATTAGTATGATGACAGTGCAGCTGAATCTAATATAGTGATATGTGTAATAAATGCACATGTTTGTGCTTATAGTCTTGGCTTGTGACGAGTAATATCTTTATTACTCTTTTCAGCGCTCATAACACGCCTGAAGCAGAAATGCTTGCTACTGAAGTTTGTAGTATATCAATATTGCTTATGAGTATCTGAGGTTTTACTAACCCTAACGTTTAACGTCTTTGTTTAAAATGTAAGAACCTCGTTTGCACTCTGATCTACTCACCTGCTGTGTTGCTCATGTATGGTCATGTACAGTATGTACTATTTGTTGCTTGATTGTTTGTAAATCAGCTAAACAGCAAACATACTTATTATCTACCACATGCTTTGCCTTTAAATGGCGATGCAGAATTATTGCTAATTGACCTGAACTGTCTCATTTGGTTTGCTTGTAAGTGACAGATGGCGAATTGGGAATGTATAGCCATGTGATGTTCCTTGTGTCTCCTCAGTTCCCTGGAGACCTGCAGAGCTCTGCAAGCGGAGCTTGAACCTGGACAGCTCATGACTTCAGACCAGGAAGGAAAAACTATCGTGGAGCCACAGGTGCAGCGTTCACAGGAATTAAAGGAGAAGGAGATTCCTCTTTTGGTAAAGTAGAAACCCAGTGTTATGTGTGTAAGTGAAGGAACAGATGCAGCTGTGTGAGCCGTGTGTTTCAGAACTTTGCCAAGTTGCTAATTTCATTCATACAGTTGTAGTGTGGAACTCATGAAAGTACCAATCAGCGGAAAGCGTTCCTGTTTGAGTGATGGGCCCATGTGAGCCAGTCTCATAAAAATAAAGAGGCTATTTTGGGCCTAGGGAGGGGTAAACGACTTGATGTTCCCTCTGTCTCTCTTTTTCTCTCTGAGGAGCTAGAAAGAGGAGCTTCTTGACTATAGACGCTCGCAATTTCAAAATGGGCTGTTGTTTTAGCAAAGAACTCCATCCTAATGTGGTCAACGAGAGAACTGGTCTCCTCACGCGGGCGCCGTTTCCCGAGGGTCCTTTGAGGAAAGACATTCCAGACTGTGCTTGGCTGGTGGCCGAGCTGGTCAGAGAGAAGCCTTCTGAGAATGGGAACGTGAACACTGGTTTAGATGCTAGTTGTACTGTTCCTGACTCCAGCGAAAGAGCAGGTGTCGGTCTTGGTGACCAACAGATTGTGGAGTTTTGGAACACCCATGAGCACAAAGACAAAATACTTAGTGGAAATATAAGTGAGAATGACCGCAGTAAACAAGGAGAAGTTCTGCACTCAGTGAAGGAACAAATAGCGAAGAATGCATTAATGAGAGCAAAATGGTTTCGTGAATGTGATCAACCTTTCAATGCAGGATTACTAGAAGACAAGCAAGCAGAGAATTCAACCCTTCAAGAAGACAAGGTCCCAGAAAAGCATTTGGAACCCTCGTACGCACCAAAGCAAGACAACGGTCTGCTTCACATAGACTCGGACCAGGTGACCTCTGACCTCTTGATTGCTGACTGCGTCTTTAGGAAGGAACAGAGTTTCTACAGCATCTGTCTGATTGATCTGGAAGATCTCGGCAGCGAGGTGGGTCACCAGTCCGCAACAGTCACTCCAGCTGCTGCGGAACAGGCTTTGTTTGGGGAGCTGGAATCACTGGATTCAAGCGTTCCACATCAATTTTCAGCTCCAGAGATGAACAAGACAACACTCACAGATTCTTCGGATCGAAACGTTTCTGTGTGTTTTCTGAGTTTGCCAGAGAGATGCACACCTCCAAACAAAACACTCGCCCTCCCCGATATTCTAAAACTCTCTGAGACCCAGGAACACAGTCTGTTGTCTTCAGGATGTGATGGTTTCAGCCCAGGCGAGGACACCGTCAATCAGTTTTCACCGGATGTGTTGAGGCCAGAAAGACAGATGCTGAAGTCAAGTTCAGAGAGCACATGGTCCGAGCGGAAGCCCGGCTCTTGTTACAAAGGCACAGATTCGCAGCAGGAGGTCCACGTGTCCAGTGAAGCATCTAATGAATGTATGGACCACAATCTGCAGCAGGAGCTTTGCATTGCCCCAAGTCATGTCATCTGTAGTAATCACAGAGATTCCTTGAAATTGGAGGTCTCGGATAATGCTCTGTTGCGCATGGAAGTATTGACAAATCAGTCATCATATTGGAGGGAGCACACTGTGGAATCTGATCAATGGGTTTTTCAGGAAATCCCTTTGAGAACGGAGGCAGCAAATCTCCTGCCTGCCAACCAAACCTATCAGAGTTTATCTACTGATGCTGATACTGATGGTGGTTCCGCTGAAGGGCCTGATGAAGCAGCTTTTGAGCCATGCAGTGTCCCAAGTTGTAATGATAGCTGCAACAGAGAGGATCAGCCATATCCTACTGAAATTGTAAAGTTTGATCAGAGCTCATCTCTAATTGGCACTTCATTGCACCCGTCCAGTGAAGAACAGAAGAGTTTCATGACGTCTCTACAGCCGCAGATGACTGAAGACTCCAGCATGATTGAGTTTGAATTTAGAGGAGCTGCTGTCAATCACATCATTCCAAATTTGAGCTCTGCACAATTGCGCCCTGAAACTGAAGAAGAGCTGACATGTGTCATACAAGGCCAAGTTAAACATCTTGCATCATCTCATCTTAATTTCTCGTTTGTACCCTTCTGCACTCGGCTGAATTCTGATCAGTCTGATCTGACAACGTCTGCTGATGTGAGCACCGAGGCTGCTTCTGTACATCACGCGATTCCATTACCTGCAGAACCTGATCAAGTAGACGTTGACGCCACCACCCCTTCATATGAGTTACACTTCAACACCATTAAGCAGGCCGAGGCACAGACGATGGAGCGTCAGAACTTGGAAGGGTCGGTTGAGATGGAGCCACAAGTCGTGCTGCAGTTGGAGCCAGATCTTCTTGGGAACTCAGACTGGGTGAATGATTTGGACTCTGGAATCTTGTCTGCGTGGACCAACAAACCACTTGAGCTCTTTCCAGATGCTCAAAAGAAACAGTGGGACCAGGTAGCCTTCCTGCGAGAAGGACAGAACTCTGAATCTGATTCCACTGTCTCAGAGAGTTTTCAAACCTCTCTAGCTTTTTTAGACCCCTACCCCTATAACTTCCTAGTCACTACTGAAGCTCATGTGTGGCAGAATGTGTCTGGGGACTTAGTAAGTTGTATGAATAAATGAATCAATTTTTAAACTGGAGATTTTTTTTTTTTTTTTTTTTGCAATTGTCTTCAATCTATGTGGCGTTTTATTCCTGTTTTTTTAGGAATCTTCTCAGTTCTCCGAGCTCAATCCCAATGCAAAGGCCTGGGGCGATTACACGTCTAAATCAGAGGACTCTGCTCCACACGCCCCAGAAGCCCCACAGACATGGGTGGAAGCGGCTGATGATCCGACCAACAGCGTCTCAGAAGGTGAACAGCACCACTCAGTCCCATTCATAACCGGAAAGTTCAGGTGTCTAATGTGTAGATTAGGCTCTGAACAATTTTAGTAATTGAAGACCGAAGTAAGGCATTACTGATTAATTAAAACCGCTTGTCAATAACAACCGTGGGAACACACATCACATTTTAGTAAACAGAAACATCATCGTTCTTCATTTCCATTTCAAGGTTACTGCTACATAAAGAAGTTTCCAGAACATGATGACTATCTGTATTAAAAAATTGTTTTGTTGGAAGTAGTGGAGTTTTATTTTTGTGACAATATGTGTGACGATGGTGTTACTTATGAGATCATCCATTATATTTCTAACGTCAGCTCTGCAACGTTTGAATAGTTTGAAGAGAGTGAGTCTAGTTTTGTCTGTCCAGACCTTTTCAAACCAGCATTTGGTCTCTTTAGGTTATAACATGAGTGACGATAAAGGGAATTGGAATGATGAACCTCAGGTTTCTGATGTAGAACGGCCAGAGTCTGTCTTCATGGGAAGCTCCGTTGATGAGAAGATCTCCAGTATCATAGGTATCACTACTAATGCGGAGACCGGCCTTGAAGCACATTCACTCAGACATACTGTTCATGTGCAGGACTGGATGATTCCAACTCCTCGTCTCAGTTTGAAGATCTTCGAGAACAGTTGAAGGCGACATTGGAGTTCTGCCTTTCCAGGTAAACTTTGCTGTAGTTTTCCTGTTGCGTTAGCTTTGACTTTTGTATAGCATTAAGGATGCACCAATAACACTTTTTTGGAAAACGAGTACCTGCATTTCTAGTACTTAATAAAAGCATGCTTTAAGCTTTCAGGTATCAGCTTTAGTCTTATTAAAAAAAGGGGGACAGTATAAAGAATATTTATTTAAAATGAAAAGCCCGTTGTATGCAACATATTACAGAATAATCAATTGTTGAAAATTGAAACGGTGACAGTGCAACTCGAGTTATTATTTTTACCTTGTTGTTAACTGCCGACACAATGGGCATTAACATATTTGCTATTTAGTGCACAATATTTGAATAAACTAACAACACGTTTCCCTCTTTTGCAAGAGTTTGCGGAAGCGTGAGTTGTTGCGTTAAATTACTCGTGTTTATTGCGCTACATTCTGAGCTTCTGGACAATTTCGCTGAGCACAACTTGAGGTCCGCCGTTGTGGTGATGTGCCGTTCGCGTACCTCTCGTTACTGTAGAGGCGCTGAGCCACTCGCGCGCGTGTGATTAACACTTCCGGTAACGACAGACTTTTAACGAGTACTTTAAAAAATATGGTGCATCCCTATTTAGCATTATATCTCACAGTGTGTATGAGACTTGTTGATGAGCCCCTGCTTTCATCACTCTAGGGAAAATCTAGCCAATGACATGTACCTCATCTCGCAAATGGACAGTGACCAGTACGTGCCAATAATGACGTTGGCAAACCTTGATCAAATCAAGAAGCTCACCACCGACGTGGACCTCATTGCTGACATTCTGAAAAGTTGGTCAAATGATTCCTTCTGTGCATTTGAGGCCCAGACTTACGTTGCTGCTTTTTTGCTTCCACAGAGCTGCCGCTTGTCCAAGTGGACAAATGTGGTGAGAAAGTGCGACCCAACCAGAACCGCTGCATCGTGATCCTGAGAGAAGTTCCAGAGGCCACTCCTCTTGAGGTGAATTTCATCCCTGTCTGCTCAGTCACAGCTGTGCCCTTC
This sequence comes from Paedocypris carbunculus, assembly GCA_028128575.1. NCBI lineage: Eukaryota > Metazoa > Chordata > Actinopteri > Cypriniformes > Paedocypris > Paedocypris carbunculus. The sequence goes on from SOMO01000127.1 coordinate 344,642, forward strand.
ATCTCCTGTGCTCTTCATCTTTGTTTTAGGAGGTGGAATCGCTCTTCAAGAGTGACAACCTGCCCAAATTCATTAACTGTGAGTTCGCTTACAATGACAACTGGTTCATCACCTTTGAGTCTGAGGCAGACGCTCAACTGGTAAATTGATTTATCCTTGATGTTTGTGATTTCCTGTTGCTTGACTCTATATGTGTGTGTGTGCGCACGTGCTTCAGGCGTATCAGTATCTCCGAGAAGAGGTGAAAACCTTCCAAGGAAAGCCAATAAAGGTAAACCACTTTATATACTGTACACCAGAAACGAGACTATGACGCTGTTATTTTCAGCATTCTTCTTTCATGTCTTTCTCCTCTGTGCTTTGCAGGCAAGAATAAAAGCCAAGGCCATTGCCGTCAATACCTTTGTGCCAAAGAACGGCTACCGGCCTGCAGACGTGTCCTCAAATGTCCAGCAGCGCTATACACCGTACTACATCCCCCCAGTGTATGGAGCACAGCAGCAGTTTCCCCTCTACCGCCTGGTGACGCCGCAGGGCTGGTCGGCCACACAGAGCTACTTGGATCACACACTGGTGAGTTTCCTTCAGACCGGATCAGGTGTCTCTAAGCTCACGGTGCTCTGCTGCTCCCGACAGGTCACTCCCTTTCCCAGCCCCGCTTTCATCAACGGCTTCGCTGGATCTCCAACGTTTAAGTCGGCAACTTCCCCACTGACCGTCAGACAATTCACTCCTCAAAACAGGTTCAGTCTCTAATTGTTGTCCTGACATATTTAACGCTTGCTTTCTGGCAAATATTTAATTCCTTTCTGCTTTTTTGCATTGTTTTCTTGACTAAATTGATTTGATCCATTTAGACAACAAAAAAATTCTAAGCTGTTAGAATTTTTTGTTCCACGACAAAATTGTCTGGAAGGAAGATGGTCAATCTGTAATTATCTTCTAACCGCATCTACCAGACAAATATAAACTTAATTTACAGTCCAAAGAGAGACATTTGCATACATTTTAATAAAAAAAAGTATACAAATGACTGCGCTTGTATTTAGCTGAAATCTTTACGTCCTGTTGCATACTTGCAACAATACATGCTGTTTTTTTTCTGTTCTCCGAGACCTGGACATGATAGAACAACATTAGACAATGAATGAGTTGACTTTAGCACACTCTCACACAGTTTTGGTCAGAACATGTTCAAACTGTGATGCATTGAGGATTGATGTCTTCTAAGCTGATTATGCTCAAACAGGACCCACAGTAAAACACACATTCGACTCGCGGGGGAGCACGGAGCCGTTCTGGAGACACCCGCTGCCTTCGCCAGCTTTCCATCAGAGAGAGTCCCAAACGGGATGCGACCTCCATCGCTGCACCACTTGGGATGTCGAGCCCGGTTACCGGCCTGTCCTGGGTTTCCTCGGCGAGAGCCGATGGGCAGCGGAAGAATGGACGTGAACGGTGCAGATTACTCGCTGAATGCTGCACGGGGAAGGTAGTGCTGCCATCTCCATCAAGAATCATCCTTGATAAACTGTCTTCAATTCTTTGATCTGCTCGTTTCCAAATAGAGGTGGTTACGGATACAGGAAAAGAAGAGATGACGGCAAGTTTCCGGTACGTCACTGCTTTCTGTTCAACAGGTTGTCTCTGTAATGATGGTAACAGTGATTTAAATCACAAATGTCTTACTCTGGTGACAGCGAGCAGCCACACAGTCGCCCCCTGCTGTTCCGGAGCGGACGCCCTCTCCCAGCTTCGAGCTTGGTCTGTCCAGCTTCCCTCCTCTTCCTGGAGCGGCCGGAAATCTCAAAACGGATGTCAGAGCTGAGAGCAGCCTGGACAGCCGGCTCTCTGACGTCGTCGCTGGAGCGCTGAAAGATAAGGTGGGGCTTCACTCACTCTGACTCTCTACCGGTGCTTGTCGTGGCTTTCAAAAGCAAGCTTGAGTTCTGCGTTTTATTGAGGCGTCAAGCCTTAAGGGTTTGTTGTTCCTGCAGCTTGTGTCGTGTGAAGATGGAGATGCTGACGTGAGTTTGTTTACTGACATGTGCTCTGCTCTGATTGGTCGTGTGTTCTTTGCGTATGAAAGGCGAAATCTGATTAGGTGAAGCCTACAGTTGCTTTCTTGTGTAGTTTTCACAGGCGTAGTTTTTTCGCCTTAATTTCTTTCTCACATGAATATTATGGTCCTGTGGTGTGTGTGACAGGGGCTACTGACCAGCTGTTAGTGGGTTACACTGGTTTTTTTTGTGTCTCCACAGCCGGTGAAGGATGTGATTTCTAGCCGTTTGATCTCAGGGTCCCCCAAAGAATCCAGTCAAGCCGGCCCCACCCAAGTGGACATCGTACAGCCACCCTGTCCAGCTCTGTCCCTGTGAGGAAGCTTCTCGAGTCCACCTGCCTCGTCTCTTCCTGTATGTCGCTTCATTTGTATCCTGTGTTGTTGCAGCCCGACTCCTGCTGAAAAGCCTAAAGAGACCGAGGCGGAGAAAAGCTCAGGAGCACACAATGTTAAGCCCCCGGCGGTTCTCTGTCCTCTGGCGGTCAGTGTCCATTAGATGACACCGCAGCCACTGACCGATCCGCCTGATTGGTTGTTTTCTCTCCAGGAGCCACGGAAGCCAAGCTACGCAGAGATCTGTCAGCGGATACGAGAAGGCCCACCTGCAGCCGACGCCAGAGCCGAAGATGAACCTGCCGTTGGGGTGTGTCCTCCAGAGACAGTGACGTCACCTGAGAGAGGCGGAACCAGCACAGCACTTCACCAATCCTGAGGCCATTCAATCATGACACCAGTGTTGCTTTCAAAGGAACATGGGATTAATACATCAGCACCCAATGAAGATTACCATTTAAGCCGTCTAGTCAGAGCTCTTTTTTTTTAATTTGGTTTAAACGTCAGTAGGTTGAGAGGAAACGTTTTGGTTGTAGAAGTTTTTTTTTTTTTTTTTTTTTTTTTTACTGATCTGTATATAATTTTGCTAACCTGGGTGTCTTTGTCTCTACAGAGCAGAGCTGCATGAGCGAGATGTCCCTGTAAATTAGATTATGCTTTTATGTTGAAAAATTCCAGCACGCGTGTGCCATTCTGAGCTCTGGTTTATTTTTCTACTTGCTAATCCTCGACTAAATTGTACTGATGTGAATTGTAGCAGGTCACCGTACCTGTTTTTTGTCTGCATGCTCGATTTTCTTTTACGTTTCTTCCTAATTTCTTTTAACTCTTTTAACGTCGTTCTGGTTTGGCCGTATCGTTTTCGTGTTTGCTCATTCTCAGGTGGCGACGAACGACACGGGAACCAGAGATGGCTTTGTTCCGTCTCCTGGACTTTGGTTTGTCTTGGTTCTGTCGCATCCACAGAAGACGTGAGGCGTCTCTCTAGCTAGCTCTGATTGGCTTAACCTTGGCTGGAGTTTTTGGGGTTTGTTCGAGTAGATTGTCATTTTTACATTCTGTTCCTGTGTCGTTGTTTAAGCGAGACGGTTGGTTCCACGTCTTCCTGCAGCAAGAGACTTGTGTGGAACGTTTGAGACGTTCTCCACGCCATTTATTTATTTCCCTCGTATCTTCCCTGAAAGGACTTCTGTGTTTGCTTTTTGTTTTTTTTTTTACCATCTCGCAAAGTCCAATGTTTCAGATCAACTCGGCTGCTCTGTTCAGATGATGAAGAATTCCTTTCTAGCGCATCAACGCAAACTAAACAAGACATCGCGTAAAGGAACAGTGTTTTGAAAACTTGAATTTTATTTAAGCTTGTAAAAAAAATCTGCCTTAACTTTCACAGAATTTGTTTTGAAGTTTGTTTTTTTTTTTTAAATTCCCAAAGTAAAGTAGTAGCACCACTCGTGGAATTTCAGCTTCGGATCAGTCTGTTTTTTTGTTTTCCTGTAAATGCTTGTAGTCCGAATTGTAGTACTTGTACACATGTGTGTGAGTGTGTGTACCTTCATTTGTACAAATGTAAATAATTGGAAAATGTTAAAAGGTACCTTGAGATTGGTTTTGACGAGATGTATGGAAACGAAAATAAATGTTAATTGAAGAGTCGTTGCAGCATTCTTGATATTCCCAAGTTAGCGCAAGGTATCGCATATCATGCTCGTAAATAACAGTATTGTGATTGGTCTATAATGCATTACATCAATCTGGGTTTTTTTGTTTTGTTTGTGAAAAATATTGAAATTCACGAATATCAAAGTTCATTTACTAACATTTTTTCTGTCGGCTATGTTTAGTTTATTACCGGTATGTTATATTGTTTAAATTTACCTATTCAATTATTTCATGACGACTAAAATATCTGTGAATCACAGTTCTCATCTCGTATTTCGCCGCCTGGTGGCTGCGGATGAAACGTTGAATCTCGCTTTGCGTCACGCGAGTGTGACAGGAAAAAAGGGGCGCGATCCGCGAGACTCCCCAGCCCTGACAGTCCCATCTCACACGCTGACTCGAACGGCCGAGCCCGCGGAATATGGCCGGGCTTCGTTGAGAGTGACGGAAATCTCCGAGGACCGGCGTTCACCGAACGGTCTGCTTTGGACGCGTCTCCCTCGGCCCTCCATATGCACCGCAGCGGCGCGGAGGAACGGCTGCGTCGCTGAGAGGGTCGAAGAAAGAGGAAGAGAGTGATTTTTTTTACCCCCTCCAACGGACAATGGCGGATCGCGACGCGGTGCCGCTTCCTCTGGAAGTGCGGGCCAGGCTGGCGGAGCTGGAGCTGGAGTTATCGGAAGGTAAGATCGGGCTGACTTGTTTTCGCTGTTTGCGGTTGAGACGTGAACCCCCACCCGAAGCCTCCGCCATACCAGTACAACAAGCGCCAGATGCTGGAGCCCGTCACGGCTCGCGCTCGTCCCTCCGGCCGCTTGTTTTCACTCTGCTGCGTTTTCTTTTGTTTCGATGCATCTGTTTGACCTTGACTAAAGTGAGCCCCGACTCCACAGTTGGCTTGATTCCTCCCGGGTGTTAAACCCGTTTATGGGAGACCAGAGTCTCTCGTGAAAGCTCGACGCTGCGGTGGCGATTAAACGACCCCCGAACCGTAGCGTCATTTCTGCTGCAGGAGCCGGGGGAGAAAGCGCAGGGTGAGTGTGTTAAAGCCGCCAGGAAGATCGAAGGTCTCCTGACCACATCACCGGACTCGGCTCGACCCGATGGGGCGATGGCGTTTTTCAGAGTTTAAGCTTTGACTTGCTCTCGGACTCGCTGGTCAGTGGTTCGGTCCAGTGTTGTGATGACCGCGGCAACTACGCGTGAAACTCATTTAGTCACGGCACGTGTGACCAATCATTTGAACAGGTTGTTGCGTCATGACACTGACCCGAGCGTGACGCGGGACAGAAGCTAATTTTTTCAGCTCAGGCATCAGAAGATTTCTGTCGTCTTCTCCGTCAAACTTCAGAACTGTCAGGAGTGCTGGTGGCCTGCAGACCTGGATCAGACTGATGGTTCTGTGATGATGGCAGAGTGTGTGTGTGTGTGTGTGTGTGTGTGTGTGTGTGTGTGTGTGTGTGTGTGTGTGTGTGTGCAGCGTTTCTCTGATTCTCCTCTGCTCTCATTTCTGTGAAGTTGAGATATTAATCAAGCATGTGTTTGGATAGAGAAGTGATTTTATTTTACTGTACTTTACACGTGGAGCGTTCATAATGCTGTACAGTAATTACTCCCTCTCTTTCTCTCTTGTCTGAGCTCCAAACGCATCAGGGGAAGAGATTTTGGGGCATAAAGTCTTCAGGGTCCTCCTCACAATACAAACAGATTCCCACTCGATTTCCCAGTGAAACATGAGCCGTTATCCTGGCTGTTCTGTGAGACTCGTGTGAATCGGACAGACTGATAGAGAGATAGACATGCTCTGTCACTGTACACGTGTGTCCATGGCATGTTCAGTTTGACCCTGTGACTTTCAGAAGCAGAACCTGCTCAGACATAGCGCTTTTATCTCTTGCTGAGAAGCGTGTTGTTCGAGGCGAGTATGCGGGTAAGGAGCTCTTGACGTGCCTGTGCTCATCCGTCACCACCAGACTCTTCTGCACCGCCGGAGCTGGACACAACTGACGCAGAGAACAGAAAGCGGATCTTAAGACGCTGTGAGCGGCAGACCTGTGGACACAGAAACAGAGAGGGATAGACACACACACACACACACACACACACAC
>SOMO01000127.1:374271-395635 GCA_028128575.1 Paedocypris carbunculus
CAAAGTACAAAGTTACAAAGTACAAAGTTACGCGTTACTGTAATTAAATAACTTTTACACTGAAAAAGTAAAGTAACGAATTACTGTTTATTTTTAAGTAATTTAATTACAGTTACTTTCAATGTACTTGCGTTACATTATAAAATAATTTACCTTATTTACGCGAAAATAAGCACCCCCTATTTTCAAATTTTCGAAACTTAAAAACTTGAAGGGTGCTTATAATCATCGATTTCAAACATTCGCTTATTTTCAGACGCTCATTTTTCGATATTTCAAGTCCGGAGTGTAATGACGACGCGAGTGCAGCGGGCTCAGCCATGACAGGCGTGCCGTACTTACAATGAGCAATCACAAATAAATGGAAACATCACATGAGCGTGAAGACACTTTACATACGTGTGAAACGTTGATAACAGCGTTATCAAAGAGATTTGAGATACTCATTTCATATTGGTTTTACAGAAATGCATACATTTACTTTTTTTAACATTGGCTATGGCTCTTTTGGCACAAATATGTGGTGTTAATACTTTCAGCCAAAAAGGTTTCTGACCCCTGATTTAAGCCATATACAGTAGATCAGACATGACTCCCCTTACAGTACTATACACTCAGTGCCTTATTATACACGGAATGTTATTAATGATTAGATCTTAAATCATTAAATATTAGATTAGATCTATTTTTTTTCTTCTGCAGGCCATCGACAGCATCCACACTGTAGGTGTGTTTTGCTTGGCTTTGGTACCGGCAAATACTCTTCCCAAAACTCCGCTGGGAGGAATCCATCTGTCGGAGACCAAGCAGCTGTTTCTGGAAGGTTCCCTGCATCCCTGTAACGTCCTGATGTGTCCTCACACCTGCGTCACAAATCTGCCCAAACCGCGACAGAAACAGCCAGGTGTCCCCCTCCCTTCGCTTGTGTGGCCACAGAACCCTGCTGACCGTCCTCTGGTCTCTCCTATAGAGATCGGACCTGCCTCTGTGATGGTGGGGAACCTGGTCTCAGGGAAGCGGATTGCTCAGGCCAGCGGCAGAGATCTAGGACAAATCGAAGACAATGATCAGGCAAGAATTGTGTGTGTGTGTGTGTGTGTGTGGTTCCATGGGCCTCGATTTTCATCATTTAATCACTCCTTATTCTTTTGCCACCGCCAACTAACAGTCGTTTTAAAACTTGCTGCATTAAAACAAAAAGATCTTTCTTCACACAGCTATCAACAATTAAATACTAATTTAGTGACATCTCAGGCAAAAGCTGTTAAGCAAAGTATATGGGATCAATTTAGTGGCCAAAAGATTCGCGAGCGAGAAACCTCGAAACGTGCGAGCGCAACCTGTGAACTGAGCGCGCGCACGCTTGAATCTACATTGGCTTTTGCTCAGTTCTAGTCTGCGCGCCTACAAATCTTTATGGCACGAATAGTCAAGGTTACAGATATATGCAATTGGTATTCTGACTAGGAGAAATACATTTTGGGATATCTTAGAATACTATTTAAAAAAGATAACGCACCTTGACTATTGCTCGGCAAAAGTAATACGTATTTGTTGCTTTAATCTTTCAGGACCTGTCATGGTGGGTGGGACAATGGGGGTGGTCTGCGCCACGATTGGTGCGCTTTGACCAATCAGAACAATGAGTCAAAATCGTGCCATAAAGATTTGTAGGCGCGCAGACTAGAACTGAGCAACGCTCGGTTCAAGCTAAATCGAGTTGCGCTCGCTCGCTTCGAGGTTTCTTGCTCGCGAATCTTTTTGGCACTAAATTGATTCCATATACTTTGCTTAACAGCTTTTGCCTGAGATGTCACTAAATTAGTATTTAATTGTTGATAGCTGTGTGAAGAAAGATCTTTAATAACACTGCCAATAAATACACTTGGTTCTGGTCTGCTTCCTGATGGAGATGCGGTGCTGTGTTTGCATTATTCTCTGACTCTTTCCTGCTTTCCTCCATTAGTTCCTCTTTCTGTCAGAGGTGTTGCAGTGGAGAGCTCAGACCACCCCAGACCACGTGCTCTTCACCCTCCTCAGCTCCAGGGTGCGTCACGCTCTGAGTTCAGTGGTCAGAGTCTCACGTGTGGAGCTGACTCGTGTGTGTGTGTGTGTGTGTGTGTGTGTGTGACGCAGGGGGCCGTCATGAGCTCACTGACCTGTGTTCAGCTGCACAAGCGAGCAGAGAAGATTGCCGCCATGCTGATGGAGCGCGGACACCTGCAGGATGGAGATCATGTGGCGCTGGTGTATCCGCCCGGTACCACAGCTTCCACTTTCACTCATTTCTTCTGACTTTGTTACACTGTGAACACTGGTGACAAGTCTTTGATTTGAGAAAGATCAAAGCAACAGTGTGTAATTGTGTGAAGGGATGTGAATAATGCGTGACTTCTGCTGATTCTCAGGTATTGATCTGATCGCTGCCTTCTACGGATGTCTGTACGCCGGCTGTGTGCCCATCACGGTGCGGCCCCCACACCCCCAGAACATCGCCACCACACTGCCCACTGTGAAGATGATCGTGGAGGTGAGCGGCGCTCTGAAGCTCTGCCCTGTGTCACACACAATCTCACACACTCGTGTGTGATCAGGTCAGCCGCTCCGCCTGCGTGATGACCACACAGATTATTTCCAAGCTCCTCAAGTCAAAAGAGGCGTCAGCTGCTGTGGATGTCAGAGCGTGGCCTCCGGTCCTTGACACAGGTGGGCAGCACTTGTAATGCTCTGGTGTAAAGTAAAAAATGAATAAATATCGAATATGTTTGTTTAAGATGATCTCCCAAAGAAGAAGCCACCTCCGCTCCAGAAACCTTCCAATCCAGACACGTTGGCTTACCTGGACTTCAGCGTCTCCACCACTGGAATGCTCGCGGGAGTAAAGGTGAGCTGCTGCAAAAACTCACAGCTGAAGCGTGGCACTGTTGTTCGTTTCCCATGAGGGTGATGATGCCTGTTTTCCTTCAGATGTCCCACACAGCCACCAGTGCCTTCTGCCGCTCTATAAAGCTGCAGTGTGAGCTGTACCCGTCTCGTGAGGTGGCCATCTGCCTGGACCCCTACTGCGGCCTGGGCTTCGTCCTCTGGTGCCTCTGCAGGTCAGTCTACAGCTCCCTGCATGTGGAGATGCTCTCCGCTCTCGTCTCACTCTGCTGCGCGCTCTCTCTTGTGAAGTGTGTATTCAGGGCATCAGTCCATTTTGATTCCCCCATCCGAGCTGGAAGTGAATCCTGCGCTCTGGCTCCTGGCCGTCAGTCAGTTCCGGGTCAGAGACACGTTCTGCTCGTACTCCGTCATGGAGCTTTGCACCAAGGGCTTGGGCCTGCAGACAGAGTCCCTGAAGGTAGCGCTCAATGTCTGACGTGTCAGTGTGTGCCGCGCTGCTGCGCTCAGGACGTGCGACTCTATAATTACCCCAGCTGAGTTAGTAAGGGAAAGGCCGCTCATGCCTCCTGGCGAAGCCTGTCCTGTAGAACTCAGTGTGATTCACTCAGACTGAAGCAGGTTATTAACATCACAACACTCGCAGAGCAGGAACTCCTGCCCTTCAGCATGGCACTGTGCAGTATCTTACATAGAAACACTATGTAGTACTTATGTAGCAGCAACTCTTTGAATTACAATACCGATTGAATATGATTTGTTGTCTATTTAAGTTCAAAAGACAATTGTAAATGTGTATGAGCTGACTCTATGTTTGGGTTCTGGTGATCACACTCTTGTGTCTTCAGGCCCGTGGACTGGACCTGTCCCGTGTCAGGACGTGTGTGGTAGTGGCCGAGGAACGACCCCGGATCGCCCTCACGCAGTCTTTCTCCAAGCTCTTCAAGGACCTGGGCCTTCATCCCAGAGCCGTCAGCACTTCGTTCGGATGCAGAGTCAATCTGGCTATCTGTCTGCAGGTGAGCGGCGCTGGGTGAAGAAGGCTCTAGTGACATGAGTTTCAGGGACCAGGGCCTTTGATCTGCTGACTTTTGATGTTTTAAGCAGTGGTCTGAGAGTTCATGTGTTTGAGCTCCGATTCAAACTCGCTCCTTCTTACTTTCTAGTCATAGCACAGCACAGCATTTGTAGTAATTTGTACGACAATAAATGTGCACCAGTGACAGATACTGCGACCTGAAGCTTCTCACTGTGTTTAGTGTGTCTTCTGTGTGATCGGTTTGAAAGCTGCGTCAGTGGAGAGTAGGTTTTAGTGCAGATACAGACCGCCGCAGCCTTAAAGGCTCGGGAAGCTTGTGGATCAGGGAGGAGAGGTGCTGATCCGGGCAGTCAGCAGAACGTCAGCACACTAAACCGGCTCAGGGGTCCATAAGCGTCACTTCCCGGACCTTTCTAATCACTTCAATAAGTTCAGTGTTTGTTGAAAAATAGGTCAATTCGAATCCAAGCAAAATACATGAACATGGCACAGTTGTTGATGTGTGCGGCTGTACTAATGTATGATGCATTCGAAGTAATTAAGTATTATGTAAATTTTTTCCGAGTAAAAGAAAGCAAAATCATTTTAAATATTCATTAAACTGGCTCTTAGCCTTACTCCTCCCACACGTTGGCGACATCATTTGTAGGAGGGGCTTAGTTTGAATCAGATTGTCTCACGTGACAAATCACGGGCTTTGTGCTGAGGTTTGACAGAATCTGCTGCCCTCTGCTGGAGGCAGATGTGAACCTCAGTGTAAGGCCGGGTTTGAATACTTTCCAGGTTTTCGCCTGCAGAAGATAATCCGTATTATCTTCCACACTCAAGTGTTTCTGCTGGTCTTAAACTTTCCTCCCTCGAGTGCAGGCATCTATGGTCTGCGACTAGTCTGCTACTAGTTAACCTAGTTATTCTCATGTGGATTTCATAGACATCATGCATCCTAAAGTCAGTATCTTGTTGGTGATCTTACAATTGTCACACATATGCTTTCAGGGGACGTCAGGACCTGACCCAACCACTGTGTACGTGGACATGAGAGCGCTCCGGCACGACAGGTCAGGCCTCCACCCCACAGAGATATGGATGGATGCCAGGGTTTGTCCAATCAGTAAGAGAACTGTGTGCTGCACTGAAGTCTGATGTTTTCCCTCAGAGTGCGACTGGTGGAACGGGGGTCTCCACACAGTCTTCCTCTTATGGAGTCTGGAAAGGTTCTTCTCAATCCTTGTTAGAATTCAGCTTGCGTGCCACTAAAAGAGCAACTAATGTTTTCATCTCACCGACTTTTAGATTTTACCTGGAGTTCGAATCATCATCGCCAATCCAGAAACCAAAGGTCCTCTGGGCGACTCTCACTTGGGGGAGGTGAGTTCTTGCCCTGCCAGATGAAGCTGACATCACGGCTGACCTGCACGGGCTTGTGTGTGTAGATCTGGGTTCAATGTGCCCACAACGGCAGTGGTTACTTCACGGTGTACGGAGACGAAGCCCTGCAGTCCGATCACTTCACCTCACGTTTGAGCTTTGGCGACACACAGGCCGTGTGGGCTCGCACCGGGTACCTGGGCTTCTTGCGCAGAACCGAACTCACAGACGCCAGTGGAGGTCAACGGGACTCAGATTTATCTGTGTTCACACACGTTCATCATTCTAAATCTTCTTGTCTGGCTGTTTCCCTGCAGAGCGTCATGACGCGCTCTATGTGGTGGGCGCACTGGATGAAGCGATGGAGCTGCGAGGAATGAGGTATCACCCCATTGACATCGAGACCTCCGTCATACGCACCCACAAGAGCATCATGGAGTGGTACGGTCTGTTCTGCAGCTTCTCTGGTGCTTGTGTGTGTGTGTGTGTGTGTGGATGGATGGAATGAGAGACTGGTGGAACCATTAGGAAAAACTCACTTTGAGTGAATACAGTCAATGAATACAATGAATACAGTGTTCATCAAGAGTGAGGGAAGGAAGGAAAGAAGGATGGATGGATGAATGGAAGAGCATGTGACGCAGAAGTCAGAAGACTTGTCTAATCTGATTTCAGTGCTGTGTTTCCCTGGACCAACCTGCTGGTGGTGGTGGTGGAGCTGGAAGGGTCAGAGCAGGAAGCGCTGGACCTGGTTCCTCTTGTGACCAATGCGGTGTTGGAGGAGCACTACCTGATCGTGGGGGTGGTGGTGGTGGTGGACATCGGAGTCATTCCCATCAACTCTCGAGGAGAGAAACAGAGGATGCACCTCCGCGATGGCTTCCTCGCCGACCAGCTGGACCCCATATACGTGGCTTATAACATGTAGCACCAGTGAGTGAGAGTGTGTTACGTGTGACAGGTCGGGGGTCTATGCGTCAGAGGAACCCACCTGATGCTTTAGATTGGAAGAAGAATCACGCGTCGCTTCGGTTTTTACTTGAGATTGCAACGTCTTTTGTTTTTAACTCAACCTTCATGAGTGAAGGTTTGTGTTTCACACAGAAAAAAATTATCCGCGCTAATGCGCGTCTGAAGTTCTTCACTCTTTGCTTTTACTCGAGGTACGAGCGGCGGAATTCTGCTGGTTGCAGCCAATCCGCTTTTCATCAAGTCGGCAAGAAAAAGAATTCTCTGCCTTCCAGATGAGCTGTAATTATGTACAGATAATAGTTCTTATTTATTTTGCTCTTTTTAGAACCCGCGAGCGAATACTTTGGGAAATGTTTTCCTCGTAAAATAACATTGATGATATTAAACAGTGAGTATCATCTGAGTGAGTAGTTTCACATCAAATGTATGTAAAAATATAAATATACATACAAATATATATATATAAATATACAAAAGCTATATACTGTATAAATATATGAGGCGAGGTGTCCCGCTCCCCACGAGTCGTTTGTGATGCAGTGCTTTCTGCGCGAATCGGCAGCGAAACACGAACAAATCACGACCCTCAGCGAAAAAACTATTTTTTCCATGTGCCTGACGCTGTTTACACCGTTACAAACGTTTCGTGCTCCGGCTATCTGAATTAAACCGCCTTGAGTGACGCGGAAAAAGCGGATGACATCGGACATTTTTACGGCGATCGCTCAGTTTGCTGGTCGTGAAGCGAAACTTGCTGTTCTAATGGTACAATCTGCGATTTAGAGTGAAGGCGCGAAAATTACCTTTATTTTACCACGTATCAATACTACGTTTTTAAGTCTTAATCGCGTCAGTGTCGTCGTTCTCATGCAAACATCGATCCGCTTCGGTTTTTAAAGGAATTCTGCACAGTTTTTAACTTTAAACGCCCCTCGGCATTTTTTTTACCTATCTTGCGGCGGCGCGTGCATGGTTTGTGTACATATCGTTGGCTAGAGAAAAAGACAAAAACAAAAGAAAAAAAAACACTTTATTTTGTATGGTGCAGGTGTGGTTGAATTCTGTTTTGTACACATGATTTAAAGTATTAAATGACACTTTTATAGACGCCTGCTTTGGCCGACCTTCACAAAATATGGTGCAATAAAGTGCTTTCATTGGTAGCTATGTCTTCATTCTGTCCAACCACCAACGGCCGCGATTATTCTGGACGAATAAAGATATCCGTCTTTAGTGACAGTTAGACATCGAGAGAAAATCGAGTTCGAGGATTTACTATCTGCATTTCCATTGGGCGAGATGAAGCTGGGATGCAGCTGTTCTGGTTGATATGTTTATTTATACAGCGTAATGTTAAATGATGCAGAGAAGAAAAGCGTTTACACCACGTTTCAGTTTGTCTGCACATAAAAAAACTGTCGGTAGAGTAGATTTGTGTCGGTTGTGAGATATTTTCAGTAGTCGTTACTCTGTTCACATAAACATAAGTTAAAATAAATGTAAAAAAGGGGGTTACTCACTTACAGAGCTGTGTTAAATTAGATGTGGCACGTCACTGCTGACAGCAAGAACGAAGATGAGGAGGCTGAAAATGTCTGACAACCTTCATGCACACTGGAATGAAACGTTTGTCCTTTAAAGTTCCACTATCAAATACATACAAGCATTAACGACGTATGCTAATGTGCAAATGTTTTCACGGTTATTTACACTGTAGTGCCAACATGAGGGAGGGGAACCGCCACAGAGCGTCTGATTGTCACCCGATCACCAGGCGGATTGATCGCACGCTGTGGTTCAGTGGCGGCAGAGTTAAGAACACGTACAGTAAGGATCGGTATAGTGTTGCATCATACATCAGTCAGCTTATTATTACTACATCCGTGTGCATATTCGTTCATGGAAGATTGTTTCATTCAGACGTTTAAACCCTGTTCCCAACAACACACACGGCACAGCACAGATAAAAACCATCGCTCATATAAAAGTCACGTATCTACAGCTCGAGATTGAGTCGTTTTGAAAAAGATTACAAGTACTTTCACGTTTCACTAGTCTGAAGCAAAGCCGATTCTCAATGTACAGGACACACGTGGGGAAAGCAGAGGAGTGGGAGAAGGGGTGAGAGGGTGGGCGCGGCCAGCTCATCTCTTCCGGCGACAGGTGCGCTTGTGATCGGCGTGCCAGTGCTCCTGCTGACACTTGATGGAGCAGTATGACGTGTTCCAGCAGCAGTGGTACATCGCCTCCTCCTCACAGTTATAACACTGCAAACAGGAAGAAGCTTCATGTCAAAAAACCGCGATGTGCTACAACGCTCTATCCACCAATCACGCTGAGAACGATGCTACACTGTCACATTGTTGTCACTGTTGCTCTTCACTAGAACCACACAGCAACCAGCCAATCAGAAATGTCCTAACCGGAAGGTCAGTCTGCACAGACATACCCCTCACAGCACTGTGTTGCTCACTCACCCATTGCTTCTTCTTGGTCTGGGAGACGAGCTGCTTGTGCTGAGTAACCATCTTCTTCATCTCCTCCATCAGCTCTTCTTTACATTTTTCCTTCACCTGTTTGCACTTCCTCTCCATCTCGGCCTGTGTGCCCGACACCGCTTTGCTCACTGCCTGCCGCTTCTCCTCATCCATCTCTGCTCGTAACTGAAGAGTAGCAGACGGTCAGAGGCAGAGCTAGGCGGGGCACGGTTCCTCACCTTGTCCAGAGCTTCCTTCAGGACTCGCTCGGTCTCACGCTTGTTCTCTGCCTTCATCATCTCTTTGACGTCGCTGAAGATCTTGGTGTATTTGTCGTGGCACATGTTTTGGCAGCTGCCCTCGCTGGGCGTCTGGGTGCTTCTGTGAACGCTGCGCGTGGCCGCCGAAGAAGAAGATGGAGACGAGCCAGACTTCTTGGTTTGGGTGGAGACGGTCATGCGCTCTGTTGGGTTGGGAAGGCTCGTGGGAAATTCTTGACTCGAACTCACTGCTTCAATTTCAGGCTCCGGCTCCTGAAATGGGACAAGCGGGCAGAGCATCACGCTGATGGTTTAAGTCCTGAAGAAGAGCCACTCACTTCCTCTTTGGGCTCCGTGGCCTGGGATCGCCGGCTCTTTTTCGCTTTCGGCTCTTGGCTGCCTTTTAACTGTGGAAAGACAAGAACCGGTCACCAGGTGACCTAATCTTAAACAGACGAGTGAAACTACAGAACAACGGCATATGCAGGAAGTGTCTAGCCGAGACCTTGTGTCCATTTTCTGTCACCTGTTCATTGGATGTGGATGAAATGCTGGACTCTGCCTCTTCCTGTCTGTCCTCAGACCTGTCGTGCTTCTCCTCCGGCTTCCCCTTCCAGGTGCGGCCCTCCCTCACAAAGCGCTGATGGAGCTCCAGCTCGTCGCAGGCCTTCTTCCACCCACCGCTGCGCTTCACCTGCAGCTGCTGCACGCTGACCGAGATCGGCTGGATGTTGTCGGCCGGAATCCAGGCCCTGAATCACAGGAGCAGCTCAGTGATGCCTGTACTGAATTCCTGCAGCATTTCTCACCGCTGGTGCTGGTGCCCAAAAAAGCGAACGTCCACCTGGGTTCCTTCCCTCTGCATGACTTTCGCAGGCCAGTAACCGAAGCCCTTCATGCGGGCCCAGACCAGCTCGTGATGGGGACTCTGAGGAAACAGACAGAGTGATTCTTCACAACACCGGGGTGGGCGTGCACGAGCTGCACTTACACATGGGAAGCAGAACCAGTTGTCGGGCCGAGCGTTGGACAGATAGAAGCAGTGTCGGCACAACATCAGCTCGTTCAGCTGGAAAACAGTCTGCAACATTAAACACTGAACAGAATCAACGCTGCCCAACATAAGTGGCGCTTCAGACCTCGTGGCACGTGTCGTTGTAGAGAAGTCTGGCGATCTCCGCTTGTTCACTGTTGACTGTCGCGAGAGAGCATGACATTGGTTACTAGAACACCATGACGAAGGGTGGGAGGACAGCGTGTGCAGAAGCTACAGTCGCATGATCATCTCACCGCCGTGAAGGATGCAGGTGTTGTGGACGATCAGCTGTGCATCGGCTCGGAACTCCTCAAAGGTCTTATATTTGCCATCAGAGATGTTCTACGGGAAGAGAAGAGCATGAACAGGTGGCGAGGGTCCAGCGAGGTCCTCTCACGCACCTCCTGTATGGTCTCCACGTCCAGTGGAGAGTGGATCAGACGGCTGTACATGGGCTGCTTGGACTCGCGACCGCGCTTGTGCAGATCCACGGCCTGAGAGAAGAACAGCAGATGATCCAGACGCTCTGTTCAGTAAGAACCGCGAGAAACTCATTCACGCAACACACTCGTTCTTTCATGCGTCCCAGGATGAACTTCAGGTAGGTGGTCATGTCCTGCTTGTTCAGGTTCTTCCTTTTACTGCCCTGTGAGGGACACAGTGGGGTTACTCACTTCATCTGGAGAACGATGGAGCATCTGACTCACCCTGCAGATGCCGCACTGCCAGTGTGAGGTGGAGTCACGCGGCCGGTGGTCTTCAGACATGCAGCGCAGGTGATACACACGGAAGCAGCCATCACACTCTAGCACGTCCCCAGGGAGATGACACTCAAAACAGTACCAATCATGACTCTCGGCCTCCCAGTCCTGAAACACACACACACTCAGGACCACTGTCACAACACAGCTCCCACCTACAGAGCCAACGCTACACAGAACAGAGATTATAGAGCGTGAAAATCAACATAGTGCAGGATTATTATGAGACAGAGAGGGTGTGTGAAACAGCGCAAGCCATACGTACATCCGCAGCAAGGGCGTCCGAGAGCACACAAGGCTGGAGAAGAGACACATCACTCTTACTGATCACTCAGGGACAGACCCCGGCGTCTGGACCCTCACACGGACACTGCCCGCGCTCAGGCCGCAGACTCACCGTGATGAGGGACATACCTTACTGTCATCCGACATCTGGTCCTGTGGAGTGACACACAACACAGGGGTCACGACCCGAGCCACACTGGGTTGTCAATGTGTTCAGAGATGTTTAGAAGAGTGTGACCAGATGTGGCTCCAAACAGCGTGCGTGCGGGAATGATTGTGAGTGTGTGTGTGTGTGTGTGTGGCGTCTCTCACCATATCGTCTCCTGGGAGCCAGTACCCCTCCTGCTCAATCCCAGCCTTGGACCCCTTGCAGCCGACGGTGAGGGTCTCCACCACCAGCCCGTCCTTCACCGCCAGCAGTAGCTGTCTGGACGTCTCTTTGGGATGCAGGCCGTAGACACGGCTCAGATACCTGCGAGGAGAGGCGGTCAGAGCTGGCCAGACCCCTGCACACCCACAACTTTACTTTGAGATCCTGTCCATGTTTGCGATCTGCTTCTGGTTCCGGATCACTTCGATGGCCGACCAGACAAACTGGACCACCTTGGGGTCTGCTTGCCTCTTCTTTATAACCCTCGACATTGTGACCAGTTCCAACCTGAAACCACCAACACAGACAGCCACATATGAGTCTGGAATGTTCCGGAGAATCTTTGCTGGTAAGAGAATATTGAGGAGGGCTAACTACAAGATGTAAATTGCGAACGCCACAGAAAAGCTGCCACACAAGTAACTTACTCTCCTAGTGTGTTCATTTCTTTCAGGTTTGTTAAGAAAACGCTTGAGTGTGAGTGCAGCGAAACGCCCCGTTAGTGAATGACAGTTAGACTGATCTCAGCTGAGTGACATCTGACCCCTACAACCGGAACTCTCGTCCAGATTAGATTTGGACCAGCGACTTCCGCCTGCTTCGTCACGTGACATAAACACGCAGCGTCACCCGAGCGACTGTCTACTTTCTGAGTTTGATCAACAGTACAGCGGTCGTTGAGCGGAACCGGACCAGAACCGAGCACCAGCTTCCCGAGCAGCGCGCCGTGTTTCAACACAACACACACGTTCGTTCTGCGCCTGGTGGTTTAAACTCCGACACTAGTGAGACCCAGAGCGCGTGCTGGAATTCGCGAAAAACACTTTACACTGACCCACAGATGACGATTACACTGCCCGCCACGGTCCAGTCATCGCTCCGTCCGAACGGCCAAAGCCAAACAACAAGCGGCTGTCTGCGCCTCTGGACGCCGCTCACGTCAGCTCGCGCGCGGCCGCTCCGAACGAACCAGCCCACAATCCGGATCTGATCACGAGCTGCGCAGAAAAGCGGAGGGCAGCAGGCGTCTCGGCTTCTTGTCTGGCTGGTGGTGATCTACGCGGACGCCATGTTGATATCTCTCCCTCGCGCCAGACAAAACCGAGCAGTGTGGGCTGGATTCTTGATCTCCTGCGCGGCGAATGTCACCGGATCGAGCCGGTGGAAGCGCGAACTTACCGCGGCCCAATTGTTGATCGAACGCTCCCCCGTTCCGTCGCACGTTAGGATGAAACGCGCATTTGTGTTTCCGGATTGAAATGTCAGAATTGTGGTTGGTTAGAGAGCAGCGCGGCCTCGGCGAGAGCGCGGAAGAGGCGGGCGGCGCGGCGGTCGGTGGGACGCCCTAGCGGCGGCGTGCAGCACTGACACGTCTGAGCTCGGAGTTCATGCGAATCAGCTGCTATCAAGTCCGCAACAGAAGAATTTAAAGAAGACATTTTAACTTACAGAACTCACACGCACGACAGTTTCTCAAACAAAACGTGTTTCGTGGAATCGCACAATATAGGTCTGACTAGAACCAAGTGCAAGCCACACAGCATCGAACGAAGTGTACGCATGGTCGGCTACAATTATAGCCAATATAATATAGAAATAAGTTACCATTTGTTTTGTTTTGTTTTAATATACGCATTGGTTCATGAAAAATGAGAAATATTCAAAGACGTGGTGTCGGGGGCATTGTGGTGTTGTAGAACCCACACGACCGGGATTAAACCTGCAACGTCTGAGTGATGGATCCAACTCCCGACCAACTGAAACTCAGACGCGGTCATAACTCTAATTATGAATCAATTCTAAATACGAATCAGTAAGGAATGTTGCCTGCGTCAAGGCTTAAATAATGAAGTATATATCTCGGTTCATCCGTTCCATTTCATCCACAAGAGTGCGCCAACGCTAAGAAATATGTATCCTGTACTTAACTTTACTCGAAACGTGATTTATATTACATAAGTCGACTTGCTTCAGTCCAAACAACTTCGTGGTGTAAAATATTACACAGATTGAATATATTATAATATATTAAAATATTATAACTAGAGAGGGAAAGAGAAATGGAGAGAGAAATATTGGTTGAGAAATGGAGAGGATCGAACCAGAGAAGGAAAAAAGATTGAGGTAAAAGTAGATAGAGCGAAAGAAAGAGAGATAGAAATATGGGAGCGCTACTCCAAAGCGGAGATTATGGAGTAGGAGAGAACACAAAAAAGAGAAGTAGAGTTCAAGTTCAGTGCATTTGTAGGGCGCTTTTCACAGTAACAAATGTCTCAACTCTCAAAACGCGATAATGAGAGAGATGACTATGACACTTCCTGTCAAAGATCAGAACACGTGACATGCTTTCAGACATGCGCAATGCCGATGCATTTACACCTCGACGCCGGACGGAGGCAAAACTGTGGTGATAAGCGACCGGGGCAACATCTACATCATCATCACCCGCTCCCGCGCCGCTGCCTGGCCCTCGGTCTGCTGTGCAGCTGGAAGAGAAATGCTCTGCCGCCGCTCTCCGAGGCCACGTCTCACTGTTTCTCACTGAGGAAGCCGTCGAGTCGAGGGTTTTTCTCCTTTTCTTCTCGCTGAAATCACCCGAGACAAACACGCCGCGTAGCAAGTTCATAAATGGGTGAGTAGAGCGCACACACACGCAGACACAGATCGCTCTCCCGCGGCTCCTTCTTCTCCACTGACGGACGTCGATGGCGTTTGTCTCAAGACGTGACGCTCGCGCGCCGCGTTACCGTGAGCTCGCCACTTCTGATTGTTTCAAGATGTGGACACGTTTACATCTCCAGGGCATCGCGGAGTTCAGTTAGAACTGCAGAAGCCTCCGCGGTCCCTGCGCGTCTCCGACAGTGTTACACCCCATCATAGTAAGGATTACCGTTATCGACTAACCGTCTCGGGTTGCAGGCGGGAGTGGCTGCTCCTACCGTTTGTCTTAGCTGGACAAAAATTGGTGGTGTGCTTGTGACACAGTCGTCAGGGGTTTGAGTCTGACGAGATGTATCAAATCTGATGAAATCTCAAGATGAGGGCCACACAAGCGTTCCCTGCCGCCACACGCAGCAAGTTCAACAGGCTTCCGGAGGAGAGCATCCCAGCGCCAAGTGAGTCGGTCCAGCTGAAGTGCCGACTCAGCAGATTCATCTCCAGTGTAACCTGAACAGATCTCCAGCGTTCATTAGAAGCTGATTAAAACTTGTCATGCACAATTAAAAGAACATAGGTGTTATTAGCGCTGCCTGACCGGTGAAGGCCTCTTAGTGCACGTTCTGGTCAGTCCGTCTTGAGGTCTGACCGGAGCGTGACGGAGCCGCACCAGGGAAGTTCTTTATGTCAGCACTGAAGCTTTTGAGTGTGCACTGTCCAGAGTCTGTCAGACAGTTGAGCACATCTAAATCAAATACTACAGGAGAAGAACAGTGTAAATGTTTTCTCCTTGGTAATGGCGGCTCTTGTGTTGTGAGAAATGGGGAAGTAGTGAGGGTGAGACTTCCTCCTCTGATCATCTCACTGCTCTCCATCACAGTGGGGTTTGTGCCGTCATCGTGTTGGCTCTATGAGAGCTTCTGCTTTAAACGCGATTCCACCTGCTAACAGATCTGATGTCAGGGATGCTCGAGAACGTCCCAGGTTGTCTTGAATGTCATTGATATGTTTTTGTGGTCTTTTTCTGGAGCTGCAGAGAAAGGAGTCTAATAGGAGCATGTGTGACCTCTACAGTAATGTCATCAGGCCGCTGTCCCCTATTATGAGCTAGATCGCAAGATTAATGTAGGAGCAAAAGGATTTCTGACACAGTGGGCTTCATGTGACTAAACATCCACGCACGTGATTGAGACCCTCAGCTTGACCCACGCTTAACTCACTTATTCAGGCAATTGTCTAAATAAGATTAGGAGCCAGAGATGCGTGTGTCCCCCCACCTCGTACCAGCACAGATTGGTACACTGATTGAACCGAGATTAGGCTGCGTGAGATGTAGTTCTGCTTGGCAGCAGTTGGACCCGAATCTGTCAAACAGGTTTGAACTTCAAAGACAAGTCTAGGTTGATAGTTTAACAGTATCCTGTCGATTTGAAACTGCCTCTGAGATGTTGATGCGAGACTCGAGTCACAGGACTGTTTGACGCAACCAAGCATTTGACTCACATTAGTAAATCAGACACACCAGCTAAACTAAACCTTAAAGATGTATTCATAGATAAGTTAAACACACAACAGCCCTGTGTGTGTCTGTGTGTGTGTGTGTGTGTGTGGGGGGGGGTGAGAGAGAGTCTGATTTCTTGAGTCTGTTATTTCAATTAAAAACTGTATCAAATGAAATGTATATTCCCTGGGAATGGAACCCTGACCTAAGGTGTAGTGAGCACCAGTTCTGTTGATTGAACTGTTGTTGAAGGGTGATGTACTGTTAGTTTGGTTATAAATACTGTATTTACTCGCTTATAAGTCGACCCCCCCCCCCACTTCAGCTGTGAGATTGTGGTATTCTGTTTAGACCCGCTTTTAAGTCGGGGGAAAGAAATGAGAGAAAAGTGAATAGATAGAAATTAGTAGAAACCCAAATTTGGGTTTAATATAAAGTAAATTCTGGTTATTTAGGGCCCACGGAGACACTAAAGCGGCACAGGGAAATAATGATAGAACACCTGTTCAGATGCTCTTTAATCTTTCCTATAGAAATAATAAAAGTATTCAGACATCCTTGGTGGTAAAGGAAACCTAAACTTCAAGTAACCCTGTATGTGTATGTTGATATTATTCTATTTAAGTAATTGTTAATTTATGTTTAAGTTTAATTTGTCATTGGTATGGTTGCATTATCATTTTAAAAAGTTCTGGGAAAAGTGCCCTGCCCCTTTAAGAGAGTTCTCCCGAGAATAGGACGGCTAATGCTAACTCGTGTTTTGGGAATAAATACAACGTTCAAAATCCACTGTGTAACTCATTTATTTGTGAAGCCCCGCGCCAAAGAGAGACTACAGTCAGAAGAGAGCTGAGCCAAAAGAGTGTGCAACAGTGCACTTGTGTGTGTGTGCGTGTGTGCCTGTGAGAGCGCGGAGAGCAGCGAGCGGAGTCAGTGCTCCTTTTCACGGGTTGTGCCGTTTTCTGAAAGATGTATTTAGATGTATTTCACGTAATAAATGTTCATTTAATTACCTCGCTTGTGTCTCTGCTGTTTATTTTTGTGAGAAAGAGTGAAATATCTGCGCACTGTTCTGAGTAAAATATTTTCTATTTGGGTAGACCGCGCGTATAAGTCGAGCCCAAATTTTTTAGGAAAAATCCTCGACTTCTAGTCGAGTAAATACGGTAGCTGCTGATGTGTTTGTGGAGCAGAAGCTTCCGGACGTTTGCAGTGTGTGGTGATGTGGGCGTCATGTCTCGTCCTGTCTCGTCCTGAAATTATGAGATTCTCATGCTCTTCTAAGGTTAATTTTACACTTTAAATCACAAGTCAAAATTAAAGATTGTATTGAAATTGTAGAAGTTAGATTGATATGTTGTGCATCTATTGATATTTATTAGCCAACTATCTGTTGTATAAAACCTCTTGTTTTTCTAAATGGTGGAATTGTGAACAGCAATAACTATTGCCATCATTATAGCCATTGGTTGTAAGATGGTGTGAAAAAAGTTAAACAAATCAAATCTTTTCAGATTAACTACAATGAACTTCCAATTTTACACCAGGGCTGATCTGTTTGTGCCAATAAAAGTTATGGCATTTCTCACTCACTCACTGTTTCTCTTTCTCGTTCAGTGGAAGCTATTGTGGAGTTTGATTACCAGGCCCAGCACGGTGACGAGTTGACCATCGCTGTCGGTGACATCATCAGTGACATCAGGAAGGATGAGGGGGGCTGGTGGGAGGGCGAGCTGGACGGGAGGAGGGGCCTGTTCCCGGACAACTTCGTCAGGGTGAGTGAGTGCTGTCGACAGAAGTTTGTTTAACCAGTGTGTGAGACGCTTCTCCACACCATTCTGGCTTGACAATTCTATCATATTGTGGCCTTTAATTGTAGATAACACACTTAATCAACACGATGTTGCAAAAATGTTGTTCTGTTTGTTAACGGATGACACAGTTATATATTAGTGTATAAGTGTGTGTATAACTTTTAAGTGTACCGTGTTAGTCTACTCAAACGCTGTTTCTTTGATGCCATTTCCTGTTCTTTCTCATATTCAGAGGAAGTGACATCTAGTGACACAAAAAGAGATGCTGAAGAGTGAAACCAGTGTCGTTCACAGTTGCTGAAGATTGTTTTATTCTACGTGAACTTTGCCTTGTGAGATATTGCTCGGGGTCTCGGTAAAGGAAAATCTTTGAGTGCAGCTCACTCGCTGTTTATAAAGGGATGAGAGGGTTTGAGGGTCTGACGTGAAGCCTTGTTACACCGTCTCACCCCTGTGTGTGTGTGTGGGTGTGTTCTGGAAGTCCTGCAGAATCCGCTCAGTTAATCATATGATACCTAATCTCTCTCTGGTCTGATCATGTGACTCAGCTGAGCACCAAGCCCTAGGAACGACTCGCTGCTCACTAATGTTACGTCTATTCGAGAGACACTTTTATTCAAAAGCGACTGACAGACTGAGAAGGTTCAAGACGTCACTCAGCATTGCATGTGACAAGACCAGAGGAACGGCCATGTTGCCTCACAGGTGTTTCCTGTTTGAGGTTTGCCGCACGTAAATCTGACCTTTTCCTGTGTGTTGATTTCTGTTCCAACACGGATGAAGATCAGCTGCGGGTTTGAGATCTGTCTTCCTCTCTGTCACGTGCTCGCTTTCTGCTTCCTGTTTGTCTGCTGTGACTTCACAAAGCGTTTGTGATCACGGTTCACGTCACGACTCGCTTTCACTGCATCAGTGTGATTCAGAACCAGAATACACCAACGCTTATGAGCCTCTCTAAAGTTATCCTGTCCTTACAGCAAAAGTTTTATATAAAATTTTGTATATAATATTTTGTAATTTTTAAACTTAAAAAATTTTAACATTAACCATGTAAAAAATAAATGTTTTTTTTGTTTTGCTTAATTTTTTATTCTAACGCGCTTTTTCGTGCCACTGTCGGTAAGTGTAACTGTGTTCTCGCTTCACTGATTTGATCATCCACGGGGCGCGAGAACTGTGTCGTGAGCACTGAAGCGTTCACCAAATCCTAGCTCCGCATCCTAAACCCGAGCGTCCTGAAGGAGTACTAATGCTGCCCAGAGAAAGAGAGAGACACGTGGTGAGAGAGAGAGAGACACACACGGAGAGAGTGACAAACGTTTTTTTCTTTCTGCTGGTGTAATGCTGACTACTGGTGGGTGTAATTCCAGATCTTGGGTTGTGTGTTTTTATGTGTCAAAATTTGACGCCTCGTCTCCTCTCACATTTTAAAAAAATTGGCAAAAATAAATTACAGTTTTATATTTTATTAATAAGTATACAGTAATATTTAGTTTGCGTTGTTAATGATATTAATATTTTATTCTTGTGATCAGAAAGTTTTTTTTATATAATGACATGGCAGGTCCGTGTTTCAGAAAATGAGCACCAGGTATGTTACAGCAAAAGATGTTAGTCTTCGATGCAGAGAAGTGTGCTCTGATGGTAGCTTTTGTGAGGGAGAATGTCCTGGTTCCAGAGATCTGATCAGTTGATGAAGCTCCAGTACCAGTGTTGAAGGTCAAAGGGAAAGATTTGAACTTGATCCTGCAGCAAGCGGCAGCCTGTGTAAAGAGACGAGAAGTGTAGTGACACGTCCTTCAGCTGGATGGAGAGCAGTCGCCGCAGCCTTCGCCACTCTCTGTTGCAGTTACAAAAAACTGGCCGAGTGATACTGCAGAAGTAGTGAAGTTTCTCACCGTGTGAGTTCACAGATACACAGTGCGGTTAGAGATCTGACAGGAAGTGTGTATAGAGGAAAGAGAGAGAAAGAAACAATGTTTTGTGTTTTTTTCCACTTAATTGCTTACTACACCAGTTTGTTTTTATTTTTAAATGTAGCTCTGTCTCTCTCGGCCACACACACACACGCACACACACACACACACAC
The DNA here is from genome assembly GCA_028128575.1 of Paedocypris carbunculus. Lineage (NCBI taxonomy): Eukaryota > Metazoa > Chordata > Actinopteri > Cypriniformes > Paedocypris > Paedocypris carbunculus. The sequence goes on from SOMO01000127.1 coordinate 393,785, forward strand.
ACACTCTTGCTTTTTCTTTCTCTCTGTACTTCTCTCTCTTTCACTTCCTCTCTGTCTCTTTCACTCTCTCTGTATCTCTCTCTTTCTCACTCTGACTCTTCAGGCCGTTTGTGTAATTCTGTCTTTCAATCTAGTCATTTAGTTGTTGGTGGATCTGTAAATGCTGAATCATGAACAGCGTCTTCACAGTTAATCAGTGTCATCCTGTTACACACCGACCTAAATCTCATGGACACGTCTTTAATGACCAGTGATCCTCTATTTCGATAGGGGGAGAGACAGACTTGCTTCTCTCTCTCTCTATCTATGTCTCTCTCTCTCTCTCTGTTTCTCTTTTATCTTGTCCTCTGCGATTGACTAGCACTATTATATTTTCTGGCTTCAGGAAATCAAAAAAGACTTGAAAAAGGAGCTGAAGAAGGAATCGAGTTCTCCTGGATCTAAATCAGACCTGTCTAATGGAAGCGCCAGTCCGAAATCAGACCCCACTCTGCGGCCGACCAGGAAAGGTAAAGCAGATCCATATACCCATAATCAGAACAATCCCTTGCACGCACACACTCCAGCAGTAATCATCGAAGACGAGTGCGGTTCAGAAACGTGTGTGTTTAGATAATGGACTGAGTTTTCTAAGACCAGAAACCACTTCTACTAACTGCTTCCTCCTTTCTTGCTTTCCTTATTTTTTCACTCACTCACTCACTCTCTCTGTTCTTTGTCTTGCTCTCGTTCACTCATTCACTCTCCTTCTTACCATGTGTGTCTCCCTCTTTGTCTCCCTTATTCTCTGTGCGACTGACTCGTTTGTGTTTTCAGGTGTAGAGCGACCCCTGATGGTCGAGGGTGCCACACGTTTAATGCCGCACGTTTCTCTGTAAACAGGTGAAGCAATACGGAAACGGCGCTGCAAAGCGGCTTTCAGTTACACGCCACAGAACGATGATGAGCTGGAGCTAAAGATCGGTGACGTCATTGATGTTCTGGGAGAGGTGAGGCCTGCTTCAGCTCTTGGGGGTTCCTGTTGGTGAAGGTTCAAGTTTAAGTGTGTGTGTGTGTGTGTTTGCCGGGTGAGGTGGAGGAGGGATGGTGGGAGGGATCTCTGAATGGTAAAAGTGGGATGTTCCCATCAAACTTCACCAAGGAGCTTCTCTTGGAGACAGAGGACCAGGAGGACACGCGCAGCACCAGAACCAGTGAGTCATGGCGGCGCTTTAGTGAAGAGTGTGAGAGTGATGTGCTTGTGTCCTGCCCAGGCGTGAAGGACAGCACGGGCTCGGAGAGCGACGGCGGAGACTCCAGTTCTGTGCGCTCCGACACCGGCAGCGTTTCCTCTGGGTCTGAGATTCATCCCAAGAAAGTTCGGGGCTTCGGCTTTGGGGACATTTTCAAAGACCAGCCCATCAAGCTCCGGCCGCGCTCCGTGGATCTGGACTCCGAGGTAATAATGACAGGAAGACGCGCTGCTGCGTTCACTCGTTAAAACTCCCTCGACTTCCTGTCCCACTGTTTCCCTCCTTCATCTTCACAGTTCAGACGAAATGATTATCTCTTTAATGCCGCAGCTGGTTCGCGTCATTGGAAACGTTAATGATCTTCATGTGTTTGTGCAGTTCCTCAGTGAGTTAGTCTGGACGATCCTCCTGATTTACACCAAACGAATCCTCACGGTATTTCATCTCCTGAATGAAGCCAGTGTGTGTCTGTGGGAGGAAGTGATGTCACTCAGACTTTACTGAGAAAGGAAGTCATTGTGTGGATCCTTTGTGTGAGAGAGAAGGAAACTGCTGCAGGGAAGAATCTCTGTCTTTCTCTTGCTCGCCCATCTCTTACTCTCACTCTCTTTTTTTTTTT
>SOMO01000127.1:395835-415838 GCA_028128575.1 Paedocypris carbunculus
GGGGGGCGTGTCTTAAAGCAGAGGAGCATCAGTGAGGATCAGCTCTCTGTGACTCTGCTCAAGTGTGTGTCTCGCGTGGCTTCAGGTCTTCAGTGGGAGGCTTTGTCAGTCAGGTACGTGTTTTTCCTCGGGCTGTGTGAGCTGTAGTTTGAGGAGACCGGATCGACCGACGCTGGTCAGACGGGTCAGTGATGGCGCTGGTGTGAGCTGAGTGTGCTTGTGTTAAAGAGCTAGTTGTGTGTGAGGTTGGATTGATTCCCTGGCGTGTTTGTGGAAGGAAAGAGGCCTGAAGGGCCCGTGTGTTATTCACACACACACACACACACACGTCTCTCCATGTGTGACTGACTCCTTCCTTTGGTTTCTGAAGGAATCACCATATGCATATATTTTAATTTACTTATGAAGTTTAATGTTAATGTTTTTTATTTGCCTGTATGTGTAGATGTTTGTACGCTTTTTTGTGTTAAGTTGTTTAATTTGATGGGTTATAGACTTAACTAGTGTTTCTTTTCATAAATATAACTGCGAATTGTATTATTCAGAATTTCGCACGTATTCGAGAGTAGACTGATTTTTCTCATCTTCAGCCTCAAATGGGAAAGAAAGTTTCTCCAGAAGCTATGAAGAACGAGCCTGACCACAAGTCCAGAGGTGAGACCTTTACTCACCCGTACACGCTAGCGTCATGCTGCATCTGACATGTGAATTCACGCGACAGTGAAGGAGTTCTGCAAAGTCATTTTCCCCTACGACGCTCAGAACAGTGACGAACTGTCAATCAAGGAAGGAGACGTGGTGACCATCATCAGCAAGGTAAGCAATGTCTTCTCCGCTTCCCGTCCTCCCTCGTGCGACTGATGCTGTCTCTGCGGCAGGACTGTGCCGACACCGGCTGGTGGCTCGGGGAGATGAACGGCAGACAGGGAGTGTTTCCTGACAACTTTGTCAAGCTGTTTATTCCTGACTCAGAGAAAGAGGTGAGAGTTCATCTCCCAATGATATGAGGTCCAGCTGATGGAACCTCAGTCTCTGATTGGATGAAGAGCTGGGGTAACACACACACACACACACACACACACACTGTGCTTATGTGCACTTCACTTGGATGGGTAAAATGCAGAGCACCAGTTTTGATTATGGTGCCTAGTGGCCATATTGACAATCACAATCACACACTCGCACTGTTAACCTTCATCTCCAGTCTCCCCATGGTTAAACCGCATGATCTGTGACGTTTTCTCCTGTAAACCGTGATGTGTTGTGAACAGATCCAGCCGGATCTGTTTTTAATTTGTGTGTGTACGCGCTTTACAGAGGCCTAAGAAACCTCCACCTCCTGCAGCTCCGGCTACTAAACACACCTCAGGTGATGAACGTCTCTTACAATCTCTAACAGAAACTTATTATAGTATATTATATTATACTATAAAATATAATTTAGAAGTTATAAAGTGTCTTATCGGGGTTCATTTTATAATGACTTTTCAGACTGTCTCTGTGCAGCTGTACACACTTAATGTGTAACAACACTGATCATTGAAAAAATTCACAGAGATTGCAACAACACGCCACACACACATGTATATGTTTACAACTATGTGTCTGTGTGCCAGCAGAGAAAAAGAGTGAGGCTAAAAAGACCCCACCGGACCGGCCCGAGTCACTTCCGCACAGAGCTGAGGAGAGAGGTGACAAGATAATAATAATAATAATGAGTATTTGTAGGGCGCTTTTCACAGTTTTAACTGTCTCAAAGCGCACATGTAAATATGTAAGAGAATTGTTGCTTTTTATTCAATTTATCGTCTGGGTTGTTGGTGTTAACTATGTGGCTGCGGTTATGACAAGACAAAGACAAAGAGCAAGATTGGAGATTGGCTGATCAGGTCTGGTGTGAACATGTTGTGTGTCTCATTATCTCAGGTGACGAGACAAAAACTGAGATTAAGCCGTTGCTGCCCGTCATTCTTCCGAAGAAACCTCTGCCTCCCAAAAGCAGCAGCACAGTGAACCGGCCGTCTTTGTTGCCGCCCAAACGGCCAGACCGGCCCGAGAGACCAGTCGGACCCCAAATAACGTCAGCGTGACCCTTACACACGCATGCAACACACACATGCCTCATAATTAAACTCCTGCTTCTTATGTGTGGCAGGTGTGACGCCAGCAGTGCGGCTGTCGATAAGCCTGTGGACAAGCCAATAGGTGAGTGTGATGAGTCCCTGACCTCGCAAGGGTCTTCGTCGTCTGTCCGACTGCGTGTGATTCTGTATGTGTTTCGGGATGTTTGGCTGAAGATCCAGAAGACTTGGACTCCGTCGTGTCCTCCTCAGAGAAGTTGAACCACTTGACGACATCACGTCCGCGTGTGACTGACCGCCGTCCGCGCTCTCAGGTCTTTACATCTGTGAGTCACACTCATATCATCTTTGTGACACTTTTCTTGGAGCTTTGTACAGGAAACTTCTTAAACCTCCAGGTGAAGGCTCTCTCTCTTTTAGTCTTCTCTCTCCAGCCCTGATCTGCTGGAGTCTCCAGAGGAGCAGAGCAGAGACAAGGAGGTGGAAAAAGAGGAGCAGAACTCATTCACTCCCAAATCTCTTGACAACTCCAAGAAGGTTCCCAAGGCGGTCATGACAGTAAGCCCCTCACCCCCACCCCCACCCCTAACCCCCACCCTCGTGTTGCATGCACATCCCTGCCACCATGGGGCGACATAGCCAAGAACTAAACACAGAAAAGTCTGCATGTCTTTTCTGCGGTTTGGAAAAGCATTTCTATGCACATTCACACACACTCACGCAGAGACTGAGGCCCGGCTGACCATCCAATATCTCTGGAAGCATTTACTGGATTGCTTGACCGATCAGTGTTCTTACCAGGCACCTGAAAAGTCATCCTTACCTCCCAAGCCTGTTCCTCTGCCAGCGACAGAGCGAGGAAGGAGTGAGCAGGGCGCTGTCTCGCTGGAGGAGCTCAAAGCACAGCTACGGGAGCTGAAAGGAGCTGTGGACCTCATGAAAAGCCAGCACAGGTACCAGCCACATGCAGAGCTAGTGAGGAAGTATGTGACGGCAGATGTGATTCTGAAACCTGCTGTCCACAGGCAAGAAATCAAGCAGCTGGTGAGCGAGCTGGACGAAGAGAAGAGGATCCGCATATCGATGCAGGTGATCAGCTCGCAAACATCAGAAGCACAAGGTACATGCGATGCGATGCTGGAAGAGAACTCTGTCATCCTGTGGTTTCAGGTGGAAGTGGAGCAGATCAGGAAGTCTTTGGCGAAATGAAGCAGACACGCGAGATGAAGAATCGCGTGTTCACAGACTAGATTGTGCCAAGAAAGAACAATATATCAGAAGCGTTGCTAAAGGAAGAAAAGCGTTTACCCCCGTTTCGCTCCTTTTCGCTTTCAGTATTTGTGTTTGTCTGAGATGATTTTGTTTGATTGTGGCCTTACACGGGGTCACATGACTGTGATGCCATCGCTGGTCTCCATCATCAGGAGAAACTGCTGCAATTCACTTTTCAGTTTTTTTTCTTTAAACTGGAGGCCTTCTGTTGTTTTTGGCTTTTAGTTTCTTTCCAGCTGAAAACTGTGGGATATTATTTGTTTTCTTGACAGTTTATTTTAAATCTACTATATATACTTTTTATATTTTAATGTACTAAATGCAATGATGTGTGCAGATTTTATTAAAAAAGATAAATTTAAATACGATTTATTACTATTATTATTGTTTATGTATTTATTTTATTCTCAAGGAAAGCGTCTGTTACATCCACAAGGGGACGCTCCAGCTCTCCCTAATCATATTTACTTGTTTTGCCGATTCACATAAATTCTGCAAATTTGGAGTTATTAGAAAAATGTTTCAAGAACACTCTTTACACGCATGAAAATGCACGTGCGGTTTAAATGTGATTATATAACGTATTTTGAAAGGCCAAGTATTTTTGTGCTGTTTATGAGATCAGGAGGTCAGGAAGATTCAGTAAGATGGGCGCGGTTTCAACGATGACGCGCTGAACGACAGACAGCACTATTTACCTGTCTCGCGCCTCGAGCACAAAACGTTCGAACTTCGCCGTAAGAGTTCTTGAAGCGCGGGTTCTGCATGTGATCAGACTGTTAAATATAGACTTCTCCTGATCATTCACTATTGAGCTTATATTTAGTCGCAGCAATGCTTTACATTTACAGTGTGTTTGTGAACACCGAACATTTGCTAACAAACAATATTTGGCGAATTATTTTCCTTTTAGCGAATCTTTTTTTCCCTCATTTCTATTATTTAAATACGTGTAATATAAGTCAAGTGAGTGGCGTAAGCTCCTGCACGAATGACACAACATTGCAACAACGAAGAAATGTATATATTTACGATTATATATTTTATTATATTATATACAGTTTATAGTTTTATTTTTAACATATATATTTAGATATTTAAGAACATTTACAACCATCAAAGCTGTTGGTCAACATTGTGGGCCGGAGCATGTGAAGCCTGGTTGAGTTCGTACTTTACTTTCTCCAGCTGTGGTTGCGCAGTAACGCCCTCGCCTGATCGGAAGGCGCTGGAGAATGACTTCCTCGCGCGGGACGGTGACGCTGGAGCGGCCGTGAAGTTCGACTGCCGTCTTTCACAGCAGATGCGGTTTGTGTAATTGCACAACCTCCGGAGCGAACGAGATACAACCGGCCCGAATTGTAATATGTAGTGATGCGCGCTGCAAAGCGGCGGACGTCACATGCACGCGTCTCCCCGCGCCACAGGTGCGCGCTCGGCTTTGTTTATTCATTATTGATTAACGGCGGGAAGAAAAGAGGACAGCGCTGAGGGGAAAGGACTACTCGCGCTATGGAGATCATGTCCAACCAACCTTGCGCAGAGGCTGGTGGAGATCACGGCGCGGCGGTCTCCGTGTCCGCGGGCGTGGAGCGGGCGGACACCAGCAGCCCGAGCCCGGTGAGCAAGCAGCGGTCCCTGCGCGCGGTCTACGTCCTGAACGACGGACTGAAGGCGGTGGCGGCGAACAGTCCGGAGTCCGGGGCTCTGCAGTGTCTCCAGCGCGCCTGTGACGCGGAGAGCGCCATACTGACCACGGTGACTTTCGGACGCTTAGACTTTGGAGAGACGACGGTGCTTGACACGTTTTATGACGCGGGTGAGTTTTTACAGGATCCTGCTCCTGAAAGTGAAAGTCCCGAGGTTTGAAGCACCTGTCTGTCACTCAGTTGTCTGTCAACTGTCTGTCTGTTAGATAAGTCTTATTCCGTTCAATCACCATCATCCCATTCATGCACAAATCACTATTGTGTCTATTTCTATTGTGCAAGTTCTACAATATAAGATATTATAACATGTTCAAAATCCAACCAGACTTTTGTTTTGGTGCATCGTTCTCTGGGTCCAGAAGCACCAGTGCAGGCGCTCACATGACTGAATGTGCTTTTATTTGTTTTAAGTATTTGAGTTGACTTACCAGTAGCAGTTTGAATTGATTCTTCAAGATGTTTCAGCCTCCAGCAAATTCCTTTCGCTGCACGACTGGTCCGGGCTTGTCTCTCTGCAGCTCTCGAGAACCCTTTCCAGCATAGAGTTAATTTCTGTAACATGATTAATCACACACATAAAAATACTGAGTGTGAGTTTGCACACCACAGTCGAATTCAGTTCTCGGGAAGTTTATCTGAAATAAAAGCACATGCTGTGATCGGTGTTGAAATTGCTCTGGCATCATCTTGTTGTTCTCGTTGTGTCACATCAAGTCTGGTCTTGAACTCCACAGACAGAATTTAAGCAGGAAATCGAATCCAGCGTTTAGAAGCCACTTGGTCAAACACATGACCAGGAATAAGCACAGTGTGTGTGTGTGTGTGTGTGTGTGTGTGTGTGTGTGTGTGTGTGTTTGTTTGTGTGTATGTTTGTCTCTTCACGGCTCTATGTTCGTCTTCAGATATTGCAGTGGTGGACATGAGCGACGTGTTCAGACAGCCATCCCTGTTTTATCATCTCGGGGTGCGGGAGAGTTTCGACATGGCCAACAACGTGATCCTGTACCACGACACAGACCCCGACACGGCCCAGTCCCTGAAGGTCAGAGTCCCTTTTAACAATGAACAAATGATGTTCATCTCAACACATGTGCATGAGAAAAACGCTTTATCAAACACACACATTGCACACAATCACTCATAAACATGTCTGACATACACATAGAACCAAAAAATCTGACACATAAGACAGATATGCACATCTGGTACTCAAGCACACTTAAAAACCCATCAGACATGCATTTACACACACACACACGCACGCACGCACACACACACACACACACACACACACACACTGACTGGTTCTGCTGAAGGTATGTATGATCCTCTGGCTCTCGACAGCTGCACGTGGCTCTTCTGTTTGTCCAGCGCCTCATTTAGCTGCTGCACCACTCGATCCAACAATATCTCACAGGAAGCGATCGTTTTCCGTGCTCGTGTGTGTGTGTGTGTGTGTATTGATGCTTCAGGTTAAAACATGAAAATGAATACATGTAATGTGTGTTTGTATGTATAACTTGTGTGAGTGTGTGTGTGTGTGTGTGTGTGTGTGTGTAAAAGTTGAATGTGTACATAAGAAAAACATTAATGTTCACGCAGGAGTAATGAAACTAAATATCTTTGTTGTTTGCTGTGTTGCAGGACATGGTGGCACAAAAAAACACGGTGTGTTTCAGCTTTTGTCTTCAGCTCGTGTGAAATACTTTACTGTGTCAGCCTAAAATACACACACACGGTGACACTTCCTGCACATGCTGATCCGTTCAGCGGGTCGCCATGTTCTGTTCACACTGCGGGTCTGATGAAGCGCGAGTGATCTCTCAGAGCGTTCCTCTTTAAATAACCACAGAGATCTGGGAGTTCCTCCTGTCCTCGGAAAGATGATGCTGCTGCGACGATGAAGATGGATTAGAGCCGCTCACTGACCAGTAGCAGTGCCTCGGTTTTGAGGAGCTTCGGGCCTCGTTCATTAGTTCCTTACGGTCTTTCCTGCCGATACATCATGGCAGCCGTTTCTGCTTATGTGCCTGCGCTTTCTCTGTTCTATCAATGCAGTGTTGCTTTGTGCCTTTACCTGTCACTCTTTTTCTCCTCTGTATGCCACCTGTTTCACTACGACGCTTTCTGTGCAATAGACAGCGAGGCCTGTTAAAATAGGCTTCCCTTGGGTTCAGCTGCCCCCCGAGTACAGGGGCTCCGGTCTGAGGAACAAAGTAGGTGTTGTCACTGTGATCTCTTCCTTTCTGTCGAGATGATTTACCAACACATGTCTTTCATAAGAAAAAGACTTACTGGTATTATAAATGCTGTGCTCTAGGTCAATATTTATTAACCGAGTTCTAGGTTCGCATAGGTCCTTTCGATGTGGAGTTGTGGATGTTTTTGTGTGGATGTTTGGTTGTAGCTATTGTGTGAAGTAGATGTTCCCCACAGGGATAAGTAAAGTTTCTTTGACTTTGACTTCTCTGGAGACTCACTTCTCTATCTCTGGCTCTCGTTTTTCAGGCTTCCAGCGGAAACTACTATTTCATCCCATACCTGATGACGCCCAACAACGAATACTTGTGTTGTGAGAATGTGGCTCAGCGGAGAGCCTCCGAGTACATGCAGCCTAACTGGGACAATCTTCTGGGTCCGTTGTGCGTCCCTCTGGTCGACCGCTTTGTCAGCCTGCTCAAGGACATCCACGTCACGTCCTGGTACAGGCTTGAGCAAATCGTTCGGGTCGGACTGCGTCTCCCCTCACTCACATCTTCTCCTCAACAGCGCCTCCTACAAAGACGCGCTCCTGAACGACATCCGCAAAGCTCGGGATAAATACCAAGGAGAGGAACTGGCCAAAGAATTGTCCAGGATCAAACTGCGCATTGACAACACAGAGGTTCTGACGCAGGACATTGTGATGAACTTACTCTTTTCCTACAGAGATATCCAGGTAGAAATATTCAGTTCTCAAGGCAACCAATGTTTGTGTAATTGATGTATAACTATGGATGTGCTGAGCAACCCAAATTGCCTCATGTCCAGTCGATTTGCTGATTTGGCTGAAACTTGACTTGCGTCAAGAGCACTATTCAACAAATAATATGAATTCACAATGAAAAGTAGCTGAAAGCGCTCAAGAGAAGCAGCCCTGGCTCAGACAGATAAATGGTAATCATTGACAATGAATCTTTGCTGTGGGCCCGCCCACTAATGATGGCCTCAGTAATGACATCTTTATGAATAACAAATGTCATATAACTTTTTACGGCAAAAAGAAGAAAAGCTGAATCCATGACTAAATTTATAAAATGGATTTTATCGCGGTGATGTGGACAGAGGCGTCAGACACACAAACAAATACTCTTACGAGGCTTTTTGAAGTTGACTGGTATTTGGTGTGTGTTTCAGGACTATGATGCCATGGTTAAATTGGTGCAGACCATTGAGATGTTGCCCACCTGTGACTTGGCCAACCAGCCCATGATCCAGTTCCATTATGCTTTTGCGCTCAATAGGTGACCACAAATCTGCGTTGTGTGGTATATTCTCTTGTTCACGAGCAAACACCGGGAGCTGTTGAAGCCTTGGAGCGGTGATGAATGTGATGGTGTGTTCAGACGGAACAGCCCTGGAGACCGAGAGCAGGCCTTACGCGTGATGCTGCAGGTGCTTCAGTCTTGCGAGCATCCAGCACCGGATATGTTCTGTCTGTGTGGCCGCATCTACAAGGACATTTTCCTGGATTCTGACTGCAAGGACACCAAGAATAGGGACAACGCCATCCAGTGGTGAATATTGTTCTCGCATTGGTTTATATTTTAAGAGAGCAACTTAATTCCTCCTGTTTTTCAGGTATAGAAAAGGCTTTGAGCTGCAGCCCACACTTTATTCCGGCATTAATCTGGCTGTCCTGCTCATCGTGTCTGGACAGCAGTTTGAGACGTCCATCGAGCTAAGGAAGATCGGTGGGGCACTTTGGCCGTATTTGTTCTACAGTCAAAGTTAAATTGTCTTTTTTCCTGGTGGTGAATGATAGGAGTGCGGCTGAACAGTCTTCTGGGTCGGAAAGGAAGTCTGGAGAAGATGAACAACTACTGGGACGTGGGGCAGTTCTTCACGGTCAGCATGCTGGCCAATGACATTCCCAAAGCTGTTCAAGCAGCGGAGAAGCTTTTCAAGCTCAAACCACCAATATGGTGAAAACCCTCACAACCTGTCGACTTTATGCTTGAATCTGACCATTTCAGGTGCTCAAGAAGCTCGGTGTGATTAATCTGACAGGTATCTGCGATCAGTGGTGCAGAACCTTCAGCTGATCCAGCACTTTAAGAAACAGAACACTGAACATTCTCCTCAGAGGGAGCGACTGAACTTCTGGATGGACATCATTGTGGAGGCAACTCAGGGAACCACAAACGGCCTCCGCTTTCCGGTCTGTCGGGGCAAGACTCGCTTCAGCATTGCCGTGCCAGAACAATCTGGGACTCAGGGGTCTTTTTCTTCACAGGTGTTGATTTTAGAGCCGACCAAAGTCTACCAGCCCTCTTACGTGTCTATCAACAGTGAAGCCGAAGAGAAGAATGTGTCTATATGGCATGTCTCCCCAGCTGAAACGGTCTGTCCTCACACTTCTTGTTTAGATACAAATATAAATACAGTACGTGCTTGCAACACTGGAGTCATTTTCACTGAAATCAAAAACTATGAGGTTCTAAACCGTGTTAAGATCAACACCGTTCAAGAAACTGCTTGTAGGTTTGATTTCAGTGCGTCGTGCTGTGACTGTTTTATGCAGAAGGGCATTCACGAGTGGAACTTCACCGCATCGTCCATCAAAGGCATCAGGTGTGAGCACGTAAATGTGTTTCTGTACAGTACAGTTCACTTAAAAACTTTCACTCATCAAAAAAAAAATCACACTGATTAAATGACATACCGCCACTGCTGCTTGCAGCTAAATGTTTTTCACACTACTGTAGTTGAGACAGAATAATATACTTGAAGAGTTCATTTTACTCTTGGTTTTTATAATATTTTATAGAGATTGCTTGGGGTTTTAGAGAGAGAGTGTGTGTGTGTGTGTTTCTGAATGTGTGTGTACATCTGCTTTGTGTGTAATGCTTTATCTCCGTCTAGCATTTCCAAATTTGATGAGCGCTGCTGCTTCCTGTATGTTCACGACAACTCGGACGATTTCCAGATTTATTTCTCCACTGAGGACCAGTGCGGCAGGTAGTTCCTTATGACAAACACACCTCTAAAGAAAAGTGTTTTGCTCAGAAGAAAACCTGCTGCTGTCTGAAGGTTCTGTGTGATGGTGAAGGAGTTGATTACGGACGGATCAGGAAATGCAGTCGAGCTGGAAGGAGAAGGAGACGGAGACACGCTGGAGGTACGAGACCCTCCCGTGCTCGTATGTGCTGCATCGGGATGATGGGACTCTGGATGTTTCTGCAGTACGAGTACGACTACAATGAGAACGGTGACAGGGTGGTTCTCGGTAGAGGAACGTACGGTGTTGTTTATGCAGGGAGAGACCTGAGCAACCAGGTGCGCATTGCCATCAAAGAGATTCCTGAGAGAGACAGCAGGTAAAGCTCCACACATAACCACTCAATTCCCACAACCTAACGAACTGTACGAACAAGGTGTTAAACGAGGGCTGTTGCTGCACACAAGGTGTGAGTTCAAGATCTTGAGTTCAAACCTTGTGCGTATCAACTGAACTGTGGGAACGACAGGCTGCCTTTAGCGAAGCAGGATTGGGACGAGTGAAGTGAAGCCAGCAGGAGCGGACTGGTTCAGCTCTCTTCATGCCATGTTTCCTGCCGTAATGCTTGGTTGGTGTGATCAGGTATTCCCAACCACTGCATGAAGAGATCGCTCTGCACAAGTACCTGAAGCACAGGAACATTGTTCAGTACCTGGGTTCCGTGTCAGAAGACGGCTACATCAAGATATTTATGGAGCAGGTTCCTGGAGGTAGGACTAGTTTTATTTTCTTTGTAGAATTGAGGAGTTAGCTGGAGATAACGCGTGTGTTGTCATCACAGGGAGTCTGTCGGCACTGCTACGCTCAAAGTGGGGTCCTCTGAAAGAAGCCACCATCATCTTCTACACACGCCAGATCCTGGAAGGACTTCGCTATTTGCACGAGAACCAGATTGTTCACCGGGACATCAAGGTACCAGTGGATGCATTAGGACTTGGCTAGTGGTCAGGTTACAATGGGTCCGACTGTGTGTCTCAGGGGGACAACGTGCTGGTCAACACCTACAGTGGCGTGCTGAAGATCTCTGACTTTGGGACATCAAAGAGGCTTGCTGGAGTCAACCCCTGCACCGAGACCTTCACAGGTCACACACATTCTGTTCTGTTGTCGGTCAGACATCTTCTCAGACTTCCACCTTTTTGACTGAGTGGATCTTATATTTCTGACAAAATGTTAATTCAGAAAATTGCGATTTAATTCAGTTCAGTGAACGAGACGAGTGACAGTCTCAAGGAAAACTTCAGATTGTTCTGAGATAGGCTGTCCCAATCCTCAGCTTTCTGGTCATGTTATCTTAGCATAAGATAATAAAGTTCCATAGGACAAAAGCGACTTACATTAAGGTACAGTTTTTTTGGACAATCCATCAAACCCTGATTTGGTGTAGAAGCACAGGCGTGTGACTGGTTGAGCTAAAGGTTGAGGAAAAATTACTCGTTTCTTTTCTAGCAACATCTTAAGACAGAAATAAGCGAAAGTGGAACCAGCCTGTTTTAGCCAGAAAAGACTAGAGTGCTGGTGTGAAGCGGTGCAGGTCGTCTCCGGTTAACAAACACGACGTTCCTGCCAGATTGGTGAGTGATTATGGGTCCTGGTCACTGGAAACCTGAGAATGTCTCCGCGCCATAGTAATTAGATTAGCATAGCGTGTGCAGGCCGAGCGTCTGTGTTTGATTAGCGAGCGGCAGAGCAGGTGCGCGGCTCCTCATCAGTTCTTCTGTGCTCAACCCCCAGGCACGCTGCAGTACATGGCTCCTGAGATCATTGATAAGGGCCCGCGAGGCTACGGGGCTCCTGCTGACATCTGGTCATTGGGCTGCACCATCATTGAGATGGCCACTGGAAAGCCTCCTTTTCATGAATTAGGGGAGCCACAGGCGGCCATGTTTAAGGTATATCGTACCCTGTTATGTAAGACTTTTTCATAAAGGCAAATACAGTATGCATTTCTTAACCATTTCATATGTGGACGTAATTACATTGAATAATGATGCAATTTAATATCAGATTAATACAGTGTCCACTATCTATAAAACATAGATTCATATATATCATTCTCAATGTGATATACGTAACCTTTACAGATGTCAGAATGTGAATTAAATTGATGTGTGTGTGTAACTATGAAGTGTTTGTGCAGATTCTGACTGATAGTCTGGTTCTGGCATACAATCTCACACACACACACACACACGTCCTGTTCTCTCAGGTGGGAATGTTTAAGATCCATCCTGAGATCCCAGAGTCTCTTTCTTCTGAGGCCAAATCCTTCATCCTGTCCTGCTTTGAGCCGGACCCCAACAAGAGGGCCATGGCTGGGGACCTCCTCAAAGACCTCTTTCTACGGCAAAACATCAAGGGCAAAAAGAGCAAGATTGCTTTCAAACCTTCAGGTAACGTCTCAGACCTGATCACAAATGCTTCGTACTCTGCACTGTGACAGTAAAACACAGGCCTCTGTGAGTAAAAGAGGAGCAGACATGTAAAGTTAGTGGAAATGAGCCTTGACCTCGGTAGAGCCCTTAGCACATGCTCATGGTGTGATTGGCATCTCTGGTCTGGTGTACACACACACACACAGAGAAGGTTTCAGCATTCCTGCTTCACTCCGTTGTCAGCAGCCCGCACGGCCCTCTGCCAGCAGAACCTGTCAGAACCTCTAGGATCCAGCGCACTCCAGGAACACTGTTCTCAGGGTGTGGTGTTTCACACAAACATGCCCTCGGCCTCCTCAGAAGCATCAGGTCTTCTCTTTCTCATGGCCAGAAGACAAGAACGTTAGCTAGCAACGTGGGATCCATTCCAGTGACTGCTGTGAAACCTTTACTAAATCTCACAGAAAACCTGTTTGTACAGAAATGAGCAGCTTTGATTCTCTGTATGTTGAATATGTCTATTCAAAATAGTACATACAAAAATTATATATGAACAAAGCAGAAGAAAACACCCCTTTTTCAATTTTAGAAGCTCAAAAATATGTGCAAAATATATGTGGCCATCTTTACCAAATTTCAAGTCTAGAGCAATCACAAATAAATGGAAATACAGCGTCTTTATTCAGCAGTGCACTTCTGTGTTGATTTCACTTACCTTTATTTAAATAATATTTGCGGAGGTAGACATACATATATGCTTTTATTGGCTGAAAAACAGAAACGAAAAATAAATAAATAAAATATTTACCCACATAACATATAAAAGAAGCTGTATCCCTACAGCGACACTTAGCAGTGACTAAATAAGGCTGGAAATTTATTTATCAAAATGAATAAAATAAAATAGCATGGAAAACTGCGTGTCTGCGAGGGAACTAGTCCACTCAGTGTGTAAACTGGAATGCGTCCATATATGGACATAGCAGGTGGAATCGTAGCACCCCCTACTCAAGAAATACTCTTTTCTACTATCTACTCTTCAAGTAAAAGTCAGCAAATTAGGTTTGTTTGAAAGAAGTAAAAGAAGTATTGTTAGGAGAACTATTTAGCCAGAGTTTTATGGAAGCCAGAATATTTTAAAGTCAACACACCAAGAAAGTAATGTGGTGCTTGTCTTCGCCTATTAATGTAATTTTTATTTTGTGCCAGAAAAAGGGGGGTGCTTATATTTGCATAAACATGGTAATTATGCTTTGTGGCCGAAGATATTTGAGTTGGTCCTGTCTATTGGGGTTTCGTTTAACATCTATAATGTTTTAACTCTTTTTTTATTTTTTATTTAATTTATTTACTTGTGAGAGTAAGAAGAAGAAAGTTCACCCCATTGTGTCAGGAAATGGATGTACACACCACTCGTTTGTCATCCCCTGCTAGCCTTAGTATTTTTGCTTTAGTAAAGTACTGAGTGTGTGTGTGCTCATACTAACCGCTTTTTCGTCTCTCTTCATGCCGAACATTCGGCTCTGGTTGGATACTGCTGACAGTGTGGCAAGGTTTGTTACTCGCTCTTTCCTTCTGTGCTGCTGTAGGTTCTCTTGTCTGGTGTGGATTATTCCTTTCCGTTTTCTCTGCATTTTCATCTTTGTGCTGCCTGTGCAGTGTCTTTTCATTTTATTTCTAAATTTGTGTAGTTTTACACAGCCCTCCGTGTTCACATTTACATTAAAAAAGTCACTCATGTTTTATGAAATGTTATAAAATTCATAGCTGGGTGTGTTGTGGGCAAAACATTTCTAATGTTTGTGTGTGTGTGTGTGTGTGTGTGTGTGTGTGTGTGTGTAGACTACATTCGCAGTGTGTCCTTGCCAGTGCAGCTGCAGGCTGAGGCTGCGGGCAGCAGCAGCTCTGAACCAGGCTCAGTGTCGCCAGACTGCGACTCCAAGCAGGACGTTTTCTTTGAGAAGAAGCAGCGCTCCTGCTCAGAGAACTTCACAAAACCATCCAGCTCAACCTTTCTGAGGTGAGTGAAGAGCCAGCTGATGTGTGTGTAATTTCTATACGTGGGACTATGTGATTATGGAATGTTAATGGCGTGATTGTGTTTATGGAGACTGACCGTAAATCAGCTCACGCTCTATGAAGCTCCTGGAAACACTGTGTAATTAGCGCAGAGAAACGAGGAGACAGGTGCTCGCCGTGTGCGTGAGTGTGTGTGTGTGTGTGTGTGTGTGTGTGTGTTTGTGTGTGTGCGTAATGAGATAATGCCTTTTACCACAAGAGCTCTTCTGCAGCTCATAAATTCTTATGGCCTGTTCTGCATTTTAAACAGACACACATAGTACCATAGATGTCTTGAGAACATACGTATATTTCCGCAACAGTGGCTTACGATGAATATCCAACAGCACCGTATACTGTAAATCATTATTATGTCTCTTGGTAAATGCTGATTTTGGCTGATGATGTGTCAGTGTTCCAGACGAGAGTCCCACAGTAGAGGACCGCAGCTCTCCGGCCTCAGCAGAAAACAGTGACTCTGGGCTCTTCCTCCTAAAGAAGGACAGCGAGAGACGGGCCATTCTCTACAAAG
The DNA here is from genome assembly GCA_028128575.1 of Paedocypris carbunculus. Taxonomy (NCBI): domain Eukaryota; kingdom Metazoa; phylum Chordata; class Actinopteri; order Cypriniformes; genus Paedocypris; species Paedocypris carbunculus. Next base: position 411,123 of record SOMO01000127.1, read on the forward strand.
TTCTCAATGAGGATCAGGACAAAGTCAGCTCCAACCTGATGGAGAACCACATCCAGGTGCGTGTCCTGCCCGTCTGATACCGGCTTGCTGTGTCTCTAATGACTCCGTCCTTCAGGGTCAGGAAGAGCTGAAACTGTCAGTGGATCATATTAAGCAAATCATCTGCATTCTGCGGGACTTCATCCGCTGCCCAGAGCGCCGCGTCATGGCCACCACCATCTCAAAGCTCAAGCTGGACCTGGACTTTGACAGCACGTCCATCAACCAGATTCAACTGGTTCTTTTTGGATTTCAGGATTCTGTGAGTGAATGTTGTATGCTTTCGTTGACTGCTTGACAATTTCTGTAACACACACTAATGATTTACTGTAAAAACAGTATTGATTATCGTAACATTTTTTAGATTTTAACACCGCATATAAGCACCCACTTTTTTCAATTCCAGAAGGTCAAAAACTTGGGGGTGGCTTACATTTAAATTATTATTATTATTATTATTATATGCGCATAAATATAAGCACCCCTTTTTTTATTTTTATGTTGAGGTGTGCTTCTTCTTCTTGGACCGATCTTGGACCGGCCCTGATGGTTTTAAATGGACGTCTGGGCCACCGGGCCATTTATATTGTCGACCCCAGAAATGTATACATACAGAAATAACATATTTGATATTTCTGATATATAAGAGTATTTACACATTTTACACATTAAATAGCTGGTTTTGAGCAGGTATTTTTTGATGTGGCATGTGAGTGTGGCACAACATGTGGCATGTGAGTGTTGATTGATGTGGACATCAAGACTGATCTTCTGTCCCAGGTCAATAAGGTGCTGAGGAACCACCACATCAAACCGCACTGGATGTTTGCCATGGACAACATCATCAGACGGGCTGTACAGGCAGCGGTCACCATCTTAATTCCAGGTGTGGGTTTGTTGAAGTTGAAGTCAGTGTTTAATCTGATTGGCATTCTTGATTTCTCTCTGCAGAACTGCAGACACATTTCGGCCCTGCGTCTGAGAGCGAGGGCGCAGATAAGGACGCAGATGAGGTAGATGAAGAGGACGACGGGGACTTTGTGTCGGTGACACGTACTCCTCAGGAGGATCAGGTTCTGACTTCGGGAGTCAGCACCCTCAGCTCCGTCATATCCCATGATGCCCAGCGCCCACAGCACCCACTAGGAGCCCAGCTTGCACGCCTCAAACAGGAGACCGGCAGGTGAGAACATCACTGTCTGTGTGGTGTATGCACGTGGTAAGTCTGCTGACGCCTGCAGGCTCCTGGAGGACCTGCTGCTTAAAGAGAAGGAGTATCAGCTGGTGCTGAGACAAACCCTGCAGCAGCGAGTTCATGACATCGAGCTGATGAAGAGTCGACAGCAGACGACTGCAGAGATTCCCAGCGTCCTGTCTATCTTTCAGCTGGACAGGAAGCTTCCAGACCGGCTGCAGCAGCAGGATGCAGACAGCGTGTCTGCGCAGCCGGACAGGAAACTGACGGACTGGCTGCAGCAGCAGGGTGCAGACGCAGACACGGTGGAGAAGGTGAAACACCTGAAACATGATGGTGCGATGATGTGACATCAACGCGTTTGGTCTCTCTGACAGTTTGTTTTGGAGAATTATACGCTTCACGATGTGCTCTATGATGTGACTAAAGAAGACCTCCGCTGTCTGCGGCTCAGGTGAGGCCTTGGACTGGTGACCTTTAACTGTACTTTCATGGATGTGTGTGTTTGTTTGAACTACAGAGGAGGGGTGCTGTGTCGAGTCTGGAAAGCTGTTCAGAAACATCGTAACAAAGGGTTACGAAAGGTCAAGGATGACGAAGATAATTCAGAAGGATGAAGAGGAAGTTTCAACTGAACTGAACTCGTCCACACAATCGCATCTCCCTCCGGAGACCACCACTGTTGTTCTGACACTTCTGCCCAAATTTAGTTTTTAATCCCTCTATGTCCCAATGATTTACAGATTTTTCAGTATGACTGAAGTCCTCACATGGGGATTTAGATGATCAGGAAGTCTGGAGGGAGAAGAACATGTCATGTGACACGTCGGAGCAGTTTATGCCCTTGTTTTATATTGTTTCCCTTTAGAAAGTGTGTCTAAACTAAAAGATGGGTGTCAGTGCGATCTGAGCCCAACCTTCAAGAGGACGAGAGAAGTTTGGTCTCTGGACCAGCATCTGACCATCCTGCTGAAATCTCTCAGCTCATTCATCTAACTTCAGATGTTTAGTACAGTATATGAAACCACGGCGAGATGACCCATGACCGACATCTCTCTTCTCTAACGTGTAACTGGATGTTCACGGAGAGAAATTCAGTTACGTTCCTCCGAGCACCGACAAGTGACGCCTGTGCTGAACGTGCAGAGCAGAAATAGATTTTCCGTGACGAGCAAGCTTCTGTACCCGGAGGAATCTTTCAAATCTTTTCAGCCATTAAACATTTGTGAAATGTTAGAATGTTGGCAAATGGAACATGTGGGATGTGTCAGGGAAGATACGTCAGACAATAAAAACTGTTGTTCTGGATCTGCGTCTGTTTGTTTGTGTGTGTGTNTAAAATTCAAGTTACAGGCGCTCATCTACCCTGCGCTCCAGGCCCTGGACTTCAACACACCGTCTTTAATACAAAATGAAGACGCTCCCTTGCTTCAGCGTCCGCTCATGGCTCGCTTCTGGCTGGAGTATTTGGGTGGAGATCCGCAGCTGGTGCCTTCCCTGCTGGCCAACAACCACAGCGCTCTGGACCAGATCCCACGGACGGCTGCAGCCCGAGCAAAGCTGGACTGGACCCGGCTGCTTCCAGCAGACCTTCAGAAGAACTTCAAGCCTGTGGTCCCTCTTCAGGGAGAGCCAGAGCTGCTGCAGAAGCTCCCGGGCCTGCTGGACGTCCGCGCCGCTCCGCTGCTGGCTGAGATAGAGGTGCTGAGNTGGACCAGATCCCACGGACGGCTGCAGCCCGAGCAAAGCTGGACTGGACCCGGCTGCTTCCAGCAGACCTTCAGAAGAACTTCAAGCCCGTGGTCCCTCTTCAGGGAGAGCCAGAGCTGCTGCAGAAGCTTCCGGGCCTGCTGGACGTCCGCGCCGCTCCGCTGCTGGCTGAGATAGAGGTGCTGAGAGCCGTGCCGCCCGCGTACATCATGACCTGCGAGCACGACGTGCTGAGAGNAGGTGCTGAGAGCCGTGCCGCCCGCGTACATCATGACCTGCGAGCACGACGTGCTGAGAGACGACGGACTCATGTACGCCAGACGTCTGGAGGAGGCCGGAGTGTCCGTCAAGCTGCAGCACTATCAGGACGGCTTTCACGGCTGCATGAGCTTTGCCTTTGGACCNTGCTGAGAGACGACGGACTCATGTACGCCAGACGTCTGGAGGAGGCCGGAGTGTCCGTCAAGCTGCAGCACTATCAGGACGGCTTTCACGGCTGCATGAGCTTTGCCTTTGGGCCATTTCCTTTCGAGGTGGGCGTGCGAGGCTACAGGGACTACCTCAGCTGGTTAAAGAACAATCTGTAGGGGATTTCCTCGTGTGTTTATTCTAGTTTAGTTCTGTTCAGTTCTGCTAATGTTCATTAACATCTTTCTGTTGAACACAAGAGCTGCTGCTGTTTTTACGTGATGAGATGCTGCTCACTATTTGTGTTAGAGCTGAACGAGACGGAATAAAACCTACAATGAAAAAAGAACGCATTTTTCCTTTGGTTTCAATCTCACATTCACGTCCGCTGAACCCAAACACAGGACCAACCTGCTTTCCTGAGAAGTCACATGATCCTGAGCTGCTGAAGGCCCGAGGAGACGGAGCGTAACAGGAGCCGCGGTGATTCATCNTTAATGCCCTTCATGATGGAAGCTTGGTGTGTGTGTGTGTGTGTGTGTGCTGGAGGAATGTGTGATTGCAGGAAGAAGTAGATTCTGACAGGGCGGTGGATTTGTGATTAGAATGCGGAAAAACTCTTGTTTTTAAAAGCAGGATTTACACCTCAGACAGGCACGAGACACTGAAGCAGAGATGTCCAGCGCTCAGACCCGCAACTGTCTGCTTCTGCTGAGCCTCCTTGCCGCCTACATGGACACCGAGGCCGGTGAGTTAGTCTGGCCTGGAGACCCCCGTGCTGATCTTAGAGACGGGAGACCAACGGAACTGTGTTGTTAGTAATGAGTCTAGGCCAGGCTGCTGCAGGACTGAAGTGTGTGTGACTGTGTGTGTTCAGCGACCTGCTGTCTGCGCTACACGGAGCATCCGCGCCGCTGCGGGACGCTGAAGGGTTACGACATCCAAGGCATCACGCGTGGCTGTGACATTCCTGCCATTATGTGAGTCTCCAGGAGCAGCTGTGATAATGAGTGGTGATGGTACTATATAGTACCAATAGCTTGTGGTACTATAGTAAACATATTTATGTGTGAGTGTTTACAGAATGTGGTGTTATTTTACATGTATGTGTGTGTAGTGTGTGTGTGTGTGTGTGTGTGTGTGTGTGTGTGTGTGTGTGTGTGTCTAACTATGATACTAATAACTATGTCTATAGTGTGTGCATATATATATTTGTGGACGAGTCAAAGTCAAAGAAGCAGAACAATGTGTAACCCCTTCAAAAAAAAACCCTTTTACTTTAAAATTGGAATGTGTTTTTTTAGTGTAACATTTTTTGTGTGCAAGTTATTTAACGAATATTCTGGCATGTTTTTTTTTTTTTT